>JAQFVV010006230.1:6814097-7414097 GCA_028023455.1 Epiperipatus broadwayi
ACTTTGGTATATGTAACGAGACAGCGTTACATCAGTATTAAATCTAGGAAGCATAGATCAGAACGGGACAAATCGATAAACACACACACACCAGCAAGCAACCTAAAACACTCGTAATTTTATTTTCGTAACTTGTAATAGTTTTTTTTTCTCTCATAAATACATTTATAAAACACATTGATAAAATACAGACGGTAAACGTCTAATTAAATGATTAAAACTTTTAGATAATAAAAAATAATAATAAATATAATTTGCTCTCCTAAATAATAAAATATAATACGCTCTCCTAAATAGTAAAATATAATTGTCAATCAAAAACACCACGGGATATTTAAAAATGTTTATTTTAGAAATATAGTTTTAACTAGAATAAAACTTATAGAAAAGATTTGAGGAAAAGATTAAATGCTCGACTTCTAAATTTAATATAGCTTGTATTGTTCTGGTAAAACACACGCACACACGCATGCATTCGAGGTGTGAAGGAATAAGGTTGGTTGAGTGAGATTGCAAAATGAGATTGTCTCAAAATAAATATTGCCTTTAGCACAAAGAGTGAGTGAACAGATACCTCAAACGCGGACCTGAACGACAACTCCAGGAGTAGGGAACTCTGGGGGTAGATTGGATCCCAAGATATGGACCAACCCTTATAAATACCAGTCAAAACCTATTCAATGGTTCGATTCGATTCATTTCGAGTGATACGTTATCATTGCTGTTGTTATTTTTATTTTCCGACTCTCTGCATTCCGAGTTATCACCTGCTCATTTTATTCCGATGCTTATGCTTTTATTTTAACAAGAGAGTTGTTCTGAATTAGCTTGATTTATTCCTCAGTATTTAAAATGATCATTATGAAATTAATACCAAGAGCATCGACTGTCATGAGGGGCTAATAAACCCTTCAGTGACTGATCGGCGCTCCGCTACTGAAATATCTCCAAAGCTATGAAATTCCGATAACATCGTCGTGTGAAGTTGATGCTCCTAATAATAGAAATGTTCCGTGAAATACCCAAACTCGTCCAGACCAATCAATGTTCGTTGTAACCAAGACAAATCCTAGGTAAATATGTTTTATATTATGTTCACTCACTCAATTTAGAAACTCATAAGGCAATCTCGTAATTAACCAACATAAATTTGCACAAACAAATCTTAAAACTTTCCTCATCATGATAGTTTATCTTTGTTACAGAACTTTGTAAACATGAACTTTGAACTTAAGCGAAGCTCAGGAAAGATAATATATTTTATCAACTAGAAAGGAACTTTATCTCGTTATTCACATTATGTTATGACTAATTATGATTCTCTGTGAGCGTGAATGTATGTGCGCGTGTGTAATAAATCAATTAATAATGTTTTCTTTCATATTTAATAAATTTGTCAATATCTAATCAAGTCGAGCATTTCTCAAATCTTTTCACACACACTCAAAACCGTAGTTTATTTATTCTTTAATGACTTATCTTTGAAGTAGATTTAGTTAAATTTAAATTTCTTTTCAATTTATTTACTTTATTAATTATGTCAACATCGTGCCGTAAGTCACGATGTTTCTTATTTTACCCTTAGTTAAGATAGATTTAAGAGCGGGCGGGTCTATAATCAATCGAAGTAAACGTCAAATAATTATGTCATATACGATGTAGCGGGGGGATGAACTTGTAAGCCTATTGTTCGGGGCGTAAACGAACCACCTCATTGGTCAGTGACAACCAATAAATAAATCTTATGCTGTAGTTGACTAATTAGAAAACCATGCTGATTTTTCATTAGCGGACAATGCGTCTTTTCCGGGAGGAGTCGTCCTCGAAACAATCATGTAACGACCTTGAGAAACCTTATTGGTCCATGCTGGGAGTTTTTGAGCTAGTGGGTGGGATTAGACTTTGAAGTCGTTTTGACATGATGTAAGGTGATGCGAGTAATTAAAATCCACTTAAATAATCGTATCTGGCGCCCCCTTATGTGGATAGCGAATAACTGTCGATATAAGAAAACAAATAAAGCCTTACGCTATGTCATGTTTATTTCGAAGCCCGTAATCTCGGTTATATAGAAGGTGGCCGGTTACAATACTAAACAATGATAAAGATATGTGCAAGAGATTGTGATCTGGGTCAACTGATAAGCGCTAATGTCTTGGGGATCATAGATCTTTTTTGCATGTCTTTGGTCATATGTTTATGATTATATCCTTCCGCAAAGTGGATAGAAATCATTCCCTATCATGTGTGAGAGTGTTGTGGTGAAAATTACATTACAGAAATGTAAAACAACATATTGGATATTCGAAAGAAAGTTGTATCAGCAATAAGAAGAAAAGATTGAAACATTATTAAAAGGAGAAATAATATCATGAAATGAATGGAAACGTTTTATAAAGAATTATACAATAGTAAAGATTTTTAAAAAAATATTTTTTATAATTATTTTAACTTTTTACAGCAGTTTTGCAAGTGAAGGAAAACTAATGAAATAAACATATAGAGATTATTTAAGTCATTTAGATTTTGCAGATGGTGTGGTTGTTTTGCAAATAATGTTTCACAACTTCAGAAAATATTGCAAGAGTTATCAGATGAAAGTAAGAAAATAGGACTAAAGATAAATGTTAAAAAAAACTAAAATTGTTTAGTAAATTTTCTTAGAAGATAATAAAGATTGATAATCATGGACTAGAAGTTAACATCTTCAAATACTTTTTCAGATTATTAATGTGGATGGAAATGTAGTGGATGAAATTAAACTTGGATAGAATGCTTTTGGTAGAAATAATTTAATTTTAAAAAAATATGCCCAGTTGTTTGAAAAAGATTTTTAATAAATGTATTTTACAGTTTGTATTTATGGATCTGAGACTTGAACACTTAACAGAAGAGCAATATAGAAACTTCATACCAGTCAATGAAATATGGAAAAATGTATGTTAGGAGTAACAAGAAGAGATTGAAAATGAAATGCATGAGGAACAAGTAGATATCACTGATATTAAAAGAATTAAGAGACAGAAGTGGATAAAACTATTGAGGGAAAAAATGGTAAATGGACAGTTGAAGTTTTTAATCAGTTCCTAAAAAAGAATAAACATGGAGGATGAATGGATGAAATAAGTATATGATATGAAGAGGAGAGGCTATGGATCAGACATATTATTATTAAACGTGGAAAAACCTTCATCCTGTAATGAATCAACAATAGTCAGTTGAAAATGTTGATTTTAATACTCTTTGCACTTAATTTTATAAAAAGCAACTTATATTTGTTTGTGTTGATTTGTCTCATATTTAGGAATCTGTCTTGAGGAATTTTTTTATTAGAACAAGCAAAAATTAAATTGGATTTATTTTTTCATCTTTCTTTATATTTATATAATTACTTTTGTTAATAAATTTAATTCAATAAACATCACATGATCACCATTTCTTATGCTTGCAATACGTATAGAGTTTTGTCTGTTTTAATAACAGTTATAAGCAAGCATAAGAAATGGTGATCATGTAATGTTTATTGGCTTTACACCAATCCTGCCTAATAGGATAGTGGTGGCTATGGTTATTAAAGAACCAATGTCACCAAACTGTATAAGCTAATGAGCTTGGATTGAAAATATTATAGTGTTTTCCATTTAAGACTCATAATTTTGTAGTTAAGTAGAGATAAAAGGTGGCTGCTGGAGGGTTGCATTAGATCCTAATATCTAGGTGCAGTCTCTCAGATTCAAAGTTCCTCACTGATGAAGGCCACAAGCCAGAAACTAGTCTGGGGATATTGCATGAGTAGGGACTAGATGGGGATTTTATGCACAAGTCTTCTGGCATCTATTGATTACTCTGGCTTGCACTGAGTGGCAATACCTATAGAGAATTTTGCCTGTTTTAATAAATTTAATTCCATTTATGTTTTTATGTTATAGAGATTTATAAATATAAGTTTCTAAAGTAAAAAAAATCCCTTAAGTTTATATAATGTAGTGATTGCTGTTTAATAAATGTCAAACTAAATTCATTTTGACCTAATTAAAGAAAATTTTCTAAGAATAAGCTTTTCTTTAAAAAAAAAAAAAGTTCTGTATCTGATAAAAATAAGTTTTAATTAAACCCTTTTAATCCCAAAAATTTGAAAATAGTTAGACTTCTGAGTAATGATTTACTTGTTGCTTCAGTTTATTTTCAAATATTGTAACTTGCCATTAAATATGGCAAAGTTTAACACAGAGTTCATTTTGTTGTTACCAATTAGTGGGAAAAATAGGGAAAAAAATTATTAGTTGGAATAATTGAGACAGAAATAACTACCTGGAAACAACTTGGTTTTACAATTGCAACGAAATTAAAAAGATTTCTTTGCCTTAATACTTTATTAGTAAAGCTGATTTCTTTTAATCAACAAATATTTTCTCTTTTAAATATTAATGATAAGTTATTAAATGATTTTTTTTAATTGAAAATTATTTCTTGATTTATAGTATTACATCATGATGTTAACATCTTTGATTGTATCAAATATTAAAGTTAAACTGTATTTTGTCATATTAATATAATAAATTGCTATTCAATTTAATAAATTTGTTATTTCATTTAAGTTTCCATTTGATTTTTCATAAAAACAAAAATATAAAGAATTTATGCATATTGTTGACAATTTTGCATTGGGATTTGTTTTAAAAAATTAAACAATGGAATATATATATATGAAGATATATATCATATGCATAACATACAGTGCTGGTAGAGAATGTTATATACTCAACAAATGGAGCCAAATGACATACCAATGACCAAATGTACAATAAATATGAGGTTTGTAGAATTATTTGAAAAAAATTATTGTGCCTGCTTTATTATTTGAAAATGATGTGGTTTATATTGGCCAAGGAATTGAGAAACTTTTATATAGAATATAACAAAAGTAGGTAGATATACTTTGGTGGGCAAATGAAGCTATTCATAGTGAAATGTGGTCAACTTCTATAAAGGAAGGAATCAAAAGTAAATTTAAAATGATTAGAAAGTTTCAATATATGAATGAAAATAGAATAGTAAAAATAGTGTTCAATTGGATTATGTGAAGAGGGTAATAAATATATTGGGCAAAATAATTTTACATTATGCAAAATTAATAGATAAACAATTGTTTTCCACTTATTTATATAAAAAAAAAAAAACAGGGTAAATGTTCTCTTTAGAAAAAGGGATATATAAATTAGAAAAAAAGAATTAGAGTTGGAGAAAACAAATATGAATTTAAGAAATTAAATAAAAATTGTATAAAGTAACAAAAAATGCATGGTAAAAATCTAGGGAGATTATTATTATTTGGAGCAAGGGGAAGAATTTTAGATACTAGGGAAAAAAGACAAAAATAGAATAAGATTTGGATTATACATATAGAGAAGAAAGACAAAGTATTGAATATTTATCTTCAGAATGTAAGGGGTTGAAAGAGGATCAGAATAAATTTATTGTGTAGAAAGCGAGAGAAATTTAAAGACAAAGAAATTGAGAGAGGTAAAGATTTTATGATTTTTTTGTTTAAATTTTTATAATGAAATTAGGAAATATAAGGTCAGAATAGTGGAACTATTGAAACAGATTTTATTAAAATGGGATAGAAGCAAATCAGAATTGGAGAAATAATAGAGTTTTTGAAGTAAGGAGTATTTAATTTGGCTATCACTGATTATGGTCGTGTAGTCTCTACACAGAAACTTCTGATTTTATTTAAAGAAAGGCCAATTTATATTACACTATTACACACAAAAAAAAATAATTGATAGAAAATAAAATGTATATATTTATTAGTGAATTTATGACAAGAAGTGTATTAAATAAATGCATGAAAATAATTTATTTAGCAATCAAAATAATATAAAATGAATAAATATGAGACAAATCCAAAAAAAAAAAAAAAGAAATTCCAAAAACTAATCTGTGGCAATAGGTATAACTGAAATACAGGCTTATTATATACCTGTATCAATATATGTAATATATAGGGTATATGAGCACAGACTTTCACATGAACCATCACTCTCCACTCTATCTCATAACACTGATACACTTGAACACATATATGTTGAAAAGATAAATAATCGCCAATATCCGTATTTCATGCTAAACCAGCAATCATCAGTTGGTCCAGGTAATAGGTATAGCAAATATAAATGTGAAAATATTTTTTGCAATCAAACTACTGTAAAATGAATAGATTTTGTTATTTTATAGGCTATAAAAATAATATATTTAGCAACTAAACTAATATAGAATGAATAGGCATTTATGTTTTATGTTGAAATTAATTTACAGTAAGAAGTTAAAAGAAAACAAGGAAATAAGTAATATTTTAACAAATGCAATAATATAAAAATTAATTAGTATAATCCATAATAAAATAAGTGTGTAAATGGGTTTCTATTTATAAGAAATAAATATAGATATGATATCAAAGAAAATGGCATTCCAAAAAGTAATCAATTTGTAGTAAAAATTGAATTAAATAAAAGCATGAAAATAATTTACATTTAAAAAGGCAAAACCTAATCCATGATAGTAAATGTATTAAATGAAAGCAGTCCATTTAGGGAAAAGATTAAAAACATATATGTTATAAAATATACATAGGAAAATATGAACAGTTCTTAAAATGTAAGAAAGTCTAAATTTTATGATTTGCTATTTTTACATTATATCACTGGATAATATTATAATAGAACTTATGTCACTACTCATTTACATTCACTTTATTAGATGGCATAGCTTCATCATCTTTATTGTTTTTGCTTGAGTTATTCCTTCATTCCAATATCAGCCTTTCAAGCTAATTGAGCACGTGCCTTTTGAGAGTGTTAAATAAATGAATACTCTCCTCTTCAATCCAAGATATAGTATTTATGCAGGAATAAAAAGAATCCCTCTTATTCCTATGACTCAAATTCTTTTATATGAGCAAATCTGAAGAACTGTTAAAGAGAGCATGAGTAGATTCTCACTTTAAATTACTATTTACGATGTTTTTTGGCTGAATGATGTCGGTGTAATTACTTAGAATTTACTAAACGTCATTCTTACTGAAACTTAATTATGAGTAAATAAGCAAATATTTTATCTAGCGCCGTGCTTGCAATTATATTTCATTCCAATATCAGCCTTTCAAGCTAATTGAGCACGCGCCTTTTAAGAGTATTCATTTATTTAACACTCTCAAAAGGCGAGTGCTCAATTAGCTTGAAAGGCTGATATTGAAATGAAATATAATTGCAAGCACGGCGCTAGATAAAATATTTTGAGTTATTCCTGTAATAATATTGTTTTATTGCCTGGTAATATGCAAGGAAGAGAAAGCATTAACATTTTTTGCACCAACACAACCTCTTGACTTATTTTCATGCCACTATTTAATATATTTCTTACTGCAAATGCATTGTTTTTGTTTATCACATTTAACTACCTTCAGTTATTTTGTTATGGATTACTTTTATATTGTTAAAATATAATTTATTTACATGTTTTCTTTTAACTTTTTGTCATAAATTAATTTCAAAGTAAAATACAAAATAAAACTTATTCATTCTGTACTGATTTTATTTTATTACTAAATATATAACATTATCTACTTTTTCCTTATCAGTTTAGTTGCTAAATATACTATTTTTTTTATTTTTTACCATAAATTCAATAATAAATATATACATTTTATTTCTTTTTGATTTTTTAAATTATAATTATTAGTATATACTATACTAATACAGAGACTTCAGACCACTCAAAGAAGTATGGAGAGATGCGTGTTGGGAGTAACAAGAAGAGATCGAAACGCAATGTATGGGTAAGAGAACAAACAGGTGTTACTGACCTCATTGAAAAAATTAAAAGACTGAAGTGGAGTTGGGCTGGACATATTTCTAGAAGAGATGAGAAGAGATGGACAATTGAAATTTTGAACTGGATTCCAAGAGAATGTAAAAGACCCAGAAAGAGACCACATGTGAGATGGATGGATGAAATAAGAAAGTGTGCAGGGGTGATGTGGAGAAGAGAAGCTAAAGATAGGAAAAGATGGATTGAACTTGGAGAGATCTTCATACTGCAGTGGATTGATAATGGTTGATGATGATGATGATATACTATACAGATTCATCTGATGATTAAATCACAATCTCTAATAACACCTTATATATTTATTTACAAAATTATATATACATTTTAATTTTTTATTAATAAACTGTTGTTTCAAAAATGAAAAATTATTTTACACATAGAAAGTGAAATATGAAAATATTCAAAATAAAATTAATTTTAAAAAATTGTTCAGCTAGAAAAGATACCAGAATTGTATATATTAAGTATGATTTGCCTGAGTAGGAATTTAAGTGCATAAATATATATATGCTGAATCAATCTTGAATTTTTATTTATAACTGTAAAGTTAAAGTTTTCTTTTGATTTTAATAAAATTCAAATGTTTCATTAAAAAAATATAAATTAATATTATTATTTTTTAAATCTATATGTTACCATTTTAAAAAACAACTTTAATTATAATAAAGTAAATAAATAGATGAGCGTTGAAACTTAAAAATGACATTTCAGAATTGATCACATTTATATAAGAAGTGCTTTACAAATATGGCTCAGTTAACAGAAATATAATTTGTATTTAAATATAGGATTATCAAAAGTAAAAATAAAACTGTAGAGATTTAGCATAATGGTAAAATGGTGGACTCAAAAGTAAAGATTCCAGAATCAATTCCCAGTTGGGAAATGTTAAAAAATTTAGTTCCTACTAACATAATATAATTTTTAAATGCTAAATCAATTGCTAGAGTGCTTACTGTTTTCATGTATAAGATCTTCAAACCAATTACAATGCCCTGTAAGTTCTCATAATTGATGTATAAAGATTACTACCTTAGTCAGTTCCCCACTTATGCAGGATAATGCTTACTATAACTTTTTAAATAATTCTACTAATGTACAAGCAATATTTCAAACATTTTAATAAAAAAAGCAATATTTCAAACATTTTAATAAAAAATATATCATTTAAAATATCTTTTTTTTTTCTTCTAATACTATTATCTTGAGTTTTCTGTAATTAACAACCTTACTTTGATGCTAAAAAGATAAAAGAAATATATTTTCTCCATTTTTTTATATTGTTAATTTGAATTATTATTTATGAACAATTGTAATAAAGATGAGTGATATGAAATAGATAGTGCATTAATATTTATTAGTTATTACTATTTATATTTATAAAAATATATATATAATTTAACTTATAAACCAATTAAGCGTATGTCACGCTTGAATGTGAAGCTATAATAATATACAGGAATTAATATACGCTAAGCGCTTTCGAGGTCCTTTACCTCATAATCATAGCGGTGCTGTGAGCTGCAAAATGTAAAAAATGGAGCGGGAGAAGTGGTATGCAAAGCATATGCAAATGGGCTAAATAGTCCAGCGTTTAGAGATGTCGAAGCAGGTGTCACGTCTATTGATGGAGTTGTTATTGTTATTGATGTAGTACGCTTCTCTGATCTTCCGCTTAATGTGCTTCTTAAAACTTCGTCATCAAGAACTTTTTGACCAGATATTGACTCTGCTTCTGGAATTATGCACACCCATAAATATTTAAACTTCAAAATTAAAAATAAGTTTGTTTTTATTTATTTTTTTGAAATGTTCATAGTAAAATGAGAAAGAGAATATTATATGTAGGAATTATTAATAAAAATAGTTTGCATTGTTTTTTTTTACAAAATTCCATTAACTTTACCAACTTTTTTATATTTAAAAGGACATGGATTGAATTTGAGAAAAAAAGACAATTTGGTATATAATTATAAAAACATAACAATTGTAAATTATATAGATATATGATTATAATCATCTCATATGTATTACTATAATAGTTTAAGACTACAATACAATAAAATGATATCATTTGTAAAACCATAAATGAAATATTATAAGATTATTTTTGTCTGAAAATTTGTGATGGTAGCATATTGGATTAGTTTCATCATTTAGGATTCCTTATTAATCATTTTGAGAAAAATTTAAACTTTATATAAACTTTTCAAACACATTCAACTATCATTGGTGGCACACAGGTTTGTATATAATATAACATTATATACTAAAGTGTCATCATCATAAACTTTTATTCAAACATTAAGTAGTCATTGTGGATCTCATATTATATCAAACTTTAGGCATTATGAAAAATTATGTTTAAAACTGGCTAAAATAGAAAATCAGTTAACTTTCTTATGTATATAATAAATCTCAAGAAAATGTTTTTAAAGATTTGCAATTAAGTCTTTAATTGGTTTCCAGAAAATTACTCCGGAGCAAATGAGGCTTTGTTGAAAAGAATAATAAGGGCTCAAAAGCTTTTCATATATCCACTCTTCCATTTCATTAGTAATATAGAATGTTCACTAAAAAAATAAACTTGCTATTGAATTCTTCACAAGAGTTTTTTAATCAGTAAGAAAATCATATTCTAAATTAAATGAAAAGGTAAAAGATGTTAAAAAAAGAAACTTATAAACCTACATGGGCATATTAAAACTCATATAGTAGCAAACATCTGGCAAATACTTAAACTTCTTTTCTGGAAAAAGAATTAAACTTTGCCATCATACCATTTAATATCTCTTTATTAGATATAATGGTAATAATTGAGGAAACCACTCAAATATTGCTTCTAGAAAAAGTAACAGAATTATGCTGGGAAAAAGAACATTTGAGAGATAGCAACAACCCAACTCAAACATTACCCATGTTGAGAGGCAAATTATTAAATCTCTCAAATTAGACAAATGTATAATCACTTCTTGCTAATGAGAGCAACACTACCTGTTGTAATGGATACCACTAATTATGATAACAATACACTGTTTCTCATAGCAAACCAATCCAAAATGTAACAAACAAAGCTACAAATATTATGTAGAAAACATCACAGATACTTCACTGATTCATAAAAAAAAATTAATTAACATATTCCAGCAAAATTTTATATCTTTATGTTAAATTCTTTTTTTTTAATTTCTAGTTCTTTGATATATAAAACAAAATTTTTTGTCAGAGATTATAAGCATTTTGTAGAATTAATCAAGAACATGAAAATAGAACAGAATTGATATATGACACATAATGGTAAACTTTGATGTGGAAAGTTTATTCACAAATATATCTTTTGATGAAGCATTACCTATTGTAAGGGGAACATTAAATGAGGATAATAGCTTATAAACCAGAATAACTCTAGCTATTGATAGAATCCTTTCGACAAAATTAAAGAATGATTATAAAATTCATCATTGACACTTCTAATCAACAATATTTACTTACGTTTAAAATTTTAAACAATACTCGTAAATATTATTCAATTTCTATATAAAATCTGGTTTTGTTATAGCAGTAATATATCATTGTATACCTACTGTATGAAGGACTATTACAAACATTTTGGACATAAATCAGTAAACATATCCCCTTCAATTAAATTCAGTATAGAATTAAAACAAGAATAAAAAATAGGCATTCTTTGATGTTAATGTGTCAAGATTCCCTCCCTTATAGCAAAATAAAAATTACAATTTACAGAAAACCTATATAGATAGCAAAATATTTAACATTTTCATCCAACCATGATAGAAACACAAAAATTGGAGTTATACTATCACTATGAAACAGGGCAAAAGAAGTTTGTTCAGGGATAGTAAAAATAAACATCAAAAGAAAAAACAATTATAGGTTCTTGTAATATATCAATACCTTTCAGGGTGGCAGATAAATTTTAAAAAATATGCAGTCATATATACTCAGAACTCCTTTCCAAAACCCATAGCATACTATGAGGAATCTTCTATACAATCTAAACGGAAATTGCATCTAAGAAATACCATATGAAAATTGAAGAACATATTGAAGTTATCTGCCTCATTAGAAAATGAATAAAATAACACAAAATGATAATTAGAGAAAAATGATATCTAACGTAGCAGACTGATTGGGTTGATAAGAATATTGAATACAGATGAAAAAAAAAATTTTTAAGAAGCTGCTAACATGATATTGTCAAATAACAGCTTCCCCTACCCCCCTAATAAGTCATTCTGGTATGAAAATTCATAATACTTTGTCACTTATTACATTGCTTTTAAGGAAAAATGAAGAAAATATTGAGGACTCTTACAGATAAGGGGATATAAGTTCTATGGACTGTTGCCTTTAACAGTATTGCCTAATTGGTTAGACCATCACTTCAGATTTAGTATTCATAAATCTAAAAGTTTCAGATTCAATTCCCATGCCTGAAAAAAAAAGAAGAGAATAATACCGCTTGAAATATTGTGCTGTATGTGAATGTATTTGCAAAGTTTAAATAAATTTTGAATTTTTATAAATACATTTAACAATTTATATTTGATAATGGAAATAGGCCAATATATAATGGGTTTAGAGATAGTAATAAGTATTACTTTTTTTCTATTAAACATTTATTCTTTTCATATTGCTATTGTCTATAATGAAAAATATATTGTTTACCATTTCTCTTTAGAGTTTTTAACTGCCCAAAAATCTTCTTCAAAGTTGTAACTATTTTTTATCTAGTAAAATTATATTAGTTAAAAAGTGAATAAAACTTTGAAGAAGCCTGCTGAATAATTGAAATTGTAAGGAGAAACAATAAAGAATAAAATGCGTTGCTAATTTAAAAGTGCAAGAAAAAGTATTATTTTATTAATATTCAAAACTATTTTACATAATAGTATTAAACCATTCATTAATTAAAAACAATGCCAGTAAAAGATGTATATTATATATAATTTGTTTTTTGGAAAATTAAAATATATATACTATTTTCAAAATTTAATTTTTTTTTTTTTTTAGGTGGCCTTGATCCACATACTCATTTACAATTTGAATTTTTTGGTACACGCACAGTCGATGATTTCTATAAAGGAACCGCAGCAGCTCTTGCTGGAGGAACCACCATGATAAGTGAGTAATTTTCAATTAATTGGAATATATAATTGCATTTAACTAGTGACTTAAAAATTCATTTTAATCTATCATTTAGTTTAAATTTATAAATTTTCTTTTAAACTAAAATATTTATTAACAATAATCATTTTAACAATATCCAAGTAGAGAATCTGTTGCTATCTGTGGAAGTGGGTTTTTTTTCTTTTCTTAAATCTTTTTTTCATATTTTTTAATTTTTTATATAGGTGTATAATGCAAAATACTTTCATTAATTAATTAGTAATGTTTTAATATCCACCACTAGAAATATTAATAGATCTAACTTATAAAAGAAGTAAAAATCCACATTGCAAAAAGATTTTAGAAAAGATAAAATATATGAAAGTTTTAAAAATTATTGATTGGAATTTCTTAAATATATTACCATTTAATAATATCACTGCAACTATTACTATTTTGGCTATGATTATGAGGGATAACACCTCCAAAGCACTTAGCCTGGATTAACACATTTTGATTGTTTGCTATTAGCAGCTTCTTCAACCAGTGTTTTAAAGCGCTTGTATATGCTTAAACAATAGTAATGATAAAGATTATGGCCATTTATAATATTATAAATCAGAATACTGTACATCAAATACTATTTAAATTAAATATAATTTCTTATCTGTTTTACTGAATGTAGATTTATTATAAAGGGAAAAGAACATCATTGCAGAAAAATTTTTAAACAAAAAACATAATATAATAATGTAATGAATCTAAGGAAAGTTGTTTAAAAAAGAATACAAAATTATAAAAATTATTTTAAAAATTTGGAAATGGATTTTAAATCTCAGCTTCTGGGATTTTAATAAAACATATCAATGAAACACAGAAAAACATATTGGTAAGACTTTAAAATGAATTCTTCCAATATTTTTGAAAATGAGATAAAAATAATTGGAATAATGTGAATAATAAAATAGAATCTAGTGATTTATCAAAAATATATTTCTTAATATATATATATATAAATCAACAAGATGTTGAAAGAACCATAAAAAATAAAAATTAGAAATAAAAAGAATTTTAAATTGTATGAAACTCCATTATGAATTCAATACAAAAATTGTTGGAAACATCATTAGCTTAAGAGATATATCCTAGGAATTTAAAATTAACTAGAATTGTATCTATTTACAAAAATGGTGCAAAAAATGATCCAAACAATTATAGAGCAATATTGATTTTATCAACTTTTTCTTATAATTTTGAAAATTATTTTTATTCAAAAATTAAAAAATGTTATTAATAAGATTATACCAAAATCTCAACATGGATTGTATCAAAAAAGCAGTTATTAATAATCTTATAACAATTCAAGATAATATATAATATTCTCCTTAAATCTTAGGGAAAGAATTGACGTGATATATCTGAATTTGTCATTTGCTTTTGATTTAGTCTTAACAAATATTATTAATAATTAAACTGATATAATTAAATATACATATAAAAATTAATTGGATAGTTTTTTACTTTAAAAAAATCATAAGATTTACATTTATTTCAATATTTAATCTAATGAATTAATAAGCATCAACCAAGATATATCCCAAGGAAAAGTTTTGACACTACTATTATTTAATATTTTCACAGCAGATATAAACCAAGATATAAAGCATGCTGAAATTTTATCATATGCTGATGATAACCATTTAAGATCATAAGTGATACATTTGGCATGATTAAATTATAAGATGATTTAATTAGAAGGGATTTGAACTCAGACTTTCAAGCTCCCTACTTTTATCCACTCCATCTTATACAACCGATACACATGACCCTAAAAAAGATAAATGATCTTCAATATTTGTTTTTTGTGCTGAACCAGCACTCATCAGTTGGTCCAGATCATTTCCCCCACACCTAATTAGTGCTCAGTTTATATTAAGATAGTAAATCTTCAAACTAATGGACTAACTTCTCTTCTCCACTCTCCAACTCTTCAGCCATCCATATCATTGAAAATCTGATGATGGAAAGCTGAAAGCCCTCGTTGATGCCAATATTATTGTCATACCCATTTTGACTTTAAGTAGGGAGCTTGAAAATCTGAGTTCAAATCTTTTCTAATTACATTGAGTATAGTCAATATACTCATATTTAAATATTATATATTCAGCCTGCATTCTGTCCATCAGTCTTCTCGGTATTTAAATGGACATATTAAAGTCCTATATGTGAGGGATCAGAGTTACTTAAAGTCAACTGGGGTATGACAGTAATATTGGCATCAACAAGGGCTTTGAGCATTCCATCATCAAATTTTCAATGATATGGATAACTGAGGAGTTGGAGGGTAGAGAAGATTGAAGCCTGACCATTAAAGTTTGAAGATTTGCTATCTTAATATAAACTGAGCACTGATTATATATATATATGTGTGTGTGAGAGAGATGAAGATTTGGACCAACTGATGAGTTCTGGTTCAACATGAAATACATATATTGGAGATCATTTATCTTTTTCACATATATGTGGTCATGTGTATCAGTTGTATAAGATAGAATGAATAGATGTAGAGAACTTGAAAGGTTGAGTTCAAATCCCTTCTAATTACATTAAATTCAGTATAGTCAATATATGTGTATTTAAATATAAGATTTGAAATTTGCATTGTTTTGAAAATTGTTGATTTACAAATGGCATAAAAATAAATGTTGAGAAATATCGTGTTGTATCATTTACCAGAAACTATAATTTTTTTTATAATATTACTATATTAATGATTATAATTCTTAACAAAGCATATTACAAAGAAATTTTTTTTAAAAAGGTTATAAAACTATAGTGAGAATATTGAGAAATGGTAAAAACTTCTTCATAGAAACAAAATTCTATTATTGTCTGACATATACTTTGGATTACAAATGTGGAATAGAGATATGCTTCAGAAAATATATAACAATTTCATTAAATATATAAATCCTATTTGGAATAAATATTATCTTTCAATTTTATATAAATCCTATTTGGAATAAATATTATCTTTCAATTGTAAAATAAAGACAATTCAATTTAAAGAAGTAATCAGAAAGACAAGATGTCAAGAAAAAAATAGAAATAAATATGAAAACTTTGTATTTAGAGCTCTCTACTTTGCAAAGAATAAGCAAGTTATATAATTCTATTACTATTAATAACAAATTAGCAATACCTATTTTATCTAACGATAAGACATTTTAAAATATAACAAATATATTATAGGAAATCCTAGTTGTCTTAATTTTATACCAATATAATATCATCATTTTAGTTTTATTATATTGTAAACCATAAAAATTAGTCAATAAAATAAATAAATTTTGCCAAATTTAAAAAACTAGGCAAAATTTAAAAATTAAAATTGTGACTAGTCTTTTTTTAATTTTGAATTTGGTATAATTTATTTATATTGTATATTGTATTTAGATTGTCTCTAAGTGCTTTGTATATTTAAACTGCAAAGTATAAATAAAATGATGATGATGAACTCTTAAAAATATTAATCTTTTTTACAAGATTCAACTTTGATAAAATTTTCATCTAAAAACAAATCAGAAATCATCCAGATAATAATAATATTTTTTATCCAATTTAATAAAAAATATTCTTTAGCAAATTATAAGTTTTGATAATAAATTATTTTCCTTTCAAGCTTATGTCTTTCTTGGTAGAGTCCTTGAAATATTTGAATGTTTTTTGTGTTAAGAATGTGTACAGTATCATTAATACTTGCTTTGAATGCTGTTCCGGTTGTCTCATTAATAATAATTAAATGATTTATTGCACAGGAGTTTATATGAAATTCGAAGACCTGCAGTAACAGAGCTACATTTGAGATCTATGGACTTTGGATTTTATAGTTTATCCCTCTATTGTTGCATTAATCTATACAAGGCTGCTATCTATATTAATCAGTTTTGACATATGAAAGTAATGGCAATTTTTATATGCTTACTATGATGTATCAATTATAAATAAAAGTATGCAATATGTAATAATCTTAGAACTACTTTCTGGTTTTGCATTAATCAATTAAATGTTTTATTTTACTTCACTTTATTACTTTATATTTTTTTACATAGCAATCTTTTATATTTATTTTAGCTATTTTATATAGATTTGAACATCATAATCTAGTGAATGATATAATTCAGTGCTTTTTCTAATTATTATTGATCCCCTATAGATTAGGTCTCTCCAAGGTTAATCCAATTTTTTTGATCTCTAGTCTTTCTTTTCCACAATACATTATTAGACTTCCTTATTGCTTCTATCCATCTCACATGTGATCTTTTTTTAAATCTTTACAATCTCTTAGGATCCTGCTTAAGACTTCAACTTTCTATCTATTATCTTTTCTAGCAATATGTCCAACCCAACTCCATTTCAGTTTCTTAATTCTTTCAGTGAAATCAGTAATACTTGTTTGTTTTCTCACCTATATATTTCAATGTCCATTTCTTCTTGTTATTTCTAATATACATATTCCCATATTTTATTGAATAGTCTAAAGTCTCTGTAGTGTTTTTCTGTTAAGTATTTAAGTGTTACATCCATAAATAAGAACTGGTAAAACATATCTATTAAAAACTTTTCTTTTAAAACAATAGACATATTGGTCTTTTGATACTCAGTTATTATTACCAAAAGCACTCCATTCAAATGTAATTCTATGATTAATTTCATCTATTTTGTTGTCATCTATATTAATAATCTGACCAAGATATTTGTAGTTATTAACTTCTAATTTACGTTTATCAATTTTTATTTTTTTATTTTTTGAGAAAATCCTTTAAACATTACTTTAAATTTACCTTTAGTCCTACTTCCTTACTTTCATCTGATAATTCTTGCAACATTTTCTGATACTCTGAAGCTTATGTGCAAAAACAACTACATCATCTGAAAAATTTAAATAACCTAAATAATTTTGATATACTTTGATTGCCTTTCCAATTTAATTCACAAAATACTTTTTGTAAAACTGTTGTAAAAAAGTTTTGGAGATATGGAATCACCCTGTTATACATCTTTCGCAATGTTATCTTTTTTAATATTGCTATGCAATATCTCTAATCATTGCTATTGCATTCTGATAAATGTTTTTCAAAATATGACTATCCTTATCTTGATGATCCAATGCCTTAAACACTGTATAAATGCTTGTAGAATCAAATGCCTTTTCATAATCTACAAATCTGAAACATAATGCCAACTCATATTCATTGGTCCTTTCTATAAATCACTTTTGAAACTGGCTTGTTTTTTTTTTTTGGTTGGTTAGAATATAAAGTTCATTTTAGACAAAGTTGTAATTATCTTTGTAAAAAATTTGTATATAACTGGTAAAAGACTAATAGGTTTATAATTTTTAATAACTTCTTTTAACACTTTTTTTAAATATCAGTATTTAAACTATTGCATTTTTCCAATCTTCTGTTACATCTTTAACATTTAGATATAACTTGCCAACAATTTTTTTACTTCCTCATCTGCTTTTTAATGATTTAATAGGCAAAAGAAATGAAAAGCATTTATATAAGTCTGTTTAATTTTAATGTTTGTTTTTTGTTTTGTACATGCATTTTTCTGATATATTTAAACTATTTACATACTTATATTCTGCACATTTTAAGTTTGTGTAATGACTTTCTGTTTACATAATTTCAGTATGAGAATTATAATCAATACAGGTAAAAAATTCTACCTAGATATGGCTACTTGGGTTCTCCAAACTCTTACATTTTAAATTTGATAACTCTTTAACAAGTTAACCAGTGCAAAATCTTTAATTTGATCTGCATTGTTTTGTTCTGTTTTGTTCAGATTTATTTTACTGCATTGATTGTTTTAGTTTGATACTGTTAATTGTATTGAACAAAATATTTTAAGTGGTGATAGAAAACACATGGTCATCTCTTTAATGCAGTAAAAATCATATTAACATAAGATGTTGTTTTTTTTTTATTTGTTATCTTTACTGATTCTATGACAAGTTTTATTCTTTAGTCATAGTATTCTTTTGCCTAATTACTCTATCTGCCTTTAGAAAGAGAACTTAACAAACCTGCAATTTAAAAAATATTTTTTTTTATTTTTTTGAAGCATTTTTAAAAACTAATTATTAAACTACCAACTATTTTTAACTTTTTTTAAAGTATTATGTAACTTTATGCAGATTGCAAAGAAAAATTGAAAATCATTTTAGACATTATGGAAAATAAAGAAGGATTTTCTAAATAAGTTTTAAAAATAAATAAATTAGACAATCAGAAAGAGTTACTATTACTTCAGGAAATTTTATGTAGTCTTAATAATTTAACTAAATTATATTAAAGGTGTAGTAATTATGACAAATTATTATCAATAATAGTATAGTATTACTGTTTTTGCAATAACTGATTGTCTAAATACATTAAGTGATCTCTACATGAATATTACATTGTCATTTTATATATATATTTTAGTTGATTTCGCAATTGCTGACAGAAATGGTTCTTTATTGGAAATTTATGATAAATATCGACATATGGCTGATGAGAAAGTCTGTTGCGATTATGCTCTTCATGTAGGTGTTACTTCTTGGAATGATAAAATTGATCAAGAAATGGAAATTCTAGTTAAAGAAAGAGGTAAAAGGAAGAAATTGAAAAGTTAATTGATAAAATTATTATTAATAGAATATTAGTTACATTAAATATATATACATATTAAAATAATTTTGTTTGCTTTTTTTTTTTTTAGGAATTACTTCATTTAAAATTTTCTTGGCCTATAAAGATTTTTTTATGGTCAAAGATCCAGAAATGTATCATATCTTTGAAAAATGTCGACAATTAGGAGCTGTTGGTTTAGTTCATGCTGAAAATGGTGACATTATTGAAGCTAATGCAAAAAAACTATTGGCTTTAGGAATTACTGGTCCAGAAGGCCATACATTATGCCGCCCAGAAGATGTTGAAGCAGAGGCCACCCAAAGAGCTATTATGGTAGCTAATCAAGTTAATTGTCCTTTGTATGTCGTCCATTGTATGAGTAGAAGCGCTGCAGATGTTGTGAGCAATGCACGAAAAAAAGGTATTGCTATTATTAATAGAATTTTTGAGATTTTTATTACCATATTTTAATTTTAAATATAATTAAGATGAGCTTTTTTTATATTTAATTTGATTTAAGATATTAACCATGGTCTATTTTTAAGTTCTTCTAACATTCATAAGAAGAAATTTTAATTTTTTTATTTTAATCTTAATTGTTAGAGAAATATTATTTTAACAGACTATTGCAACATGGCTTATAGATAAACTTATTTTCATATTGTTTTTGAAAGTTTTCATTTTTTTATATTTTTGTTATTCATTTCTTTTTCATTTGTAAACTATTGATGTATAGTATGCTAATAACTGCCCAAGCTATAGCATTTGTTTATATTTATATAACGATTGTTTATATCAAATATATTTAAAAAATTGTCAATTCTTTATTTTTGAGATGTTTAAAAAATATCTTAGTAGTTATCAGTTTGCATTGCAAAAAATAAAACATTGAAAGTTTAAAAAATTATAGGAAATTATTAATATTAAGTTTTTTATTCAAAATTAAGGGATCCAGAAAAAGAGTTTGGTGAAGTAATGTGGTGGTGGGGGGGGGGGATGTTATGGGTGGAGAAGCTGGATTAAACTCCTAGTGATATCTTGCACTGATTGAAAGTGATGATGATGGTGATTCAAATGTCTAAGCGCAATCCAATATAAAATCTTTTAACAGAATATTATTTCTCCTATTAAAATATTGACTGCAAATGATTTTTTTTTTTTTTATGTAAGTTTTTCTAATGCATAAAACTTATTTTTATTATTAAAGAAAGATAGTTATTTGAAAAAAAATTTGCTACAATTGGGATCTCCATTTTTTTTTTTTAAATCTAAATTAATTAATAATCGTATCTATAAAAAAAGATAATAAATCTACCAAGGACTTATTATTATTATAAATTAAGATATGTTTTGATATCCAAACCACTAAAAGCATCACAAACTGAAGATAGTGATGTATACAGAATAAAATGTATGAATGAAAGATTTTTGGTGGAATTTTATTCTTTATAATGTAGATCTTAAAAGAAGAATAAAGTATAAGAATTGTAATTAAGAAATGAAAAAGGGCTTGATCATCATCAATAATAATTATAAAAATAAGATGTACATTTTATAAAACAATGACTTTTTTAAATTGAATTATTTTATATCTTTCAAATAATTGAATTAATCTTAATTTTTATTTTATAACTTGTGGACACAGGAATTAATCAAATGAGTCATACTCATACGACATATTTGATATTATGTAGTGCGTAAACGAAAATAAGTACTAACATAACACTTTTTTTCATTTACAATTAAATCTTAAGGAGGCAGTAAGTTGTATTCAATAGAAATTTAACATCAGTTTCATAAACCTGTGAGAAAAATGTTGGATCATCTGTCAGAATTTTAGAGCATCAATGCATTTATATGATACAATGACTTGTGGTCAAAAACATAAAATTATAGAATAGCAAATCATTACAAAAGTTAATGCATATTTAGTAAAGGTTCTTTATGCCAAAATAATTCATTGTGAACTACACATATAATCCATTAGTGACCAAATAAGTCATTTCTGTTTGATATCAGAACATAAAAAGTGGGCAACAGATATCCAGGAGATATGATCAAATGAATCATTATTTGTATTTTATTCAAAGGATTTAAATCTGGAGATCACATAATCACACAAAAATAGCCCAATCCTGACTGTCTTCTTCCAATTGTCATTTTGAGCAGTCCTATTATGATTTTTTTTTTTGGTTCAGTTATTATTCTGCATGGATACATTACAGACACAGAATTTTTTATTCTTTTTGAGAGACAATTTTTTTTAATTTGTGCAAACATTATTTCCAAACAGGTCCATCCTGTTCAAGATGATAACAATTAAATTTTCATTGCACTTGTGAGCAAATTTTATTTTGAAGATAATATTTTACACATTTCCCTCTTAGTCTTTTTATTCATTTGGTTGAAATGTTTTTGAGTATTTGCAGACATACTTAAACATTTAATGTAAGGGGTTAATAATTTTTATGGCATCTATCATAGAACTTGAGGCATTTATCGATCAGGAAAAACTTAATATTTTTGGTAGACATTGGTCAAACATTATACTCTTCCATTCCATGCATAGGGTGGTATATAGTAAAGGTATTCTGGATGTTTCAACTGTTTATCCCATTCATGCATCGTTATGAATATAGATTAATACATTTTTCTCATATTTTTATTTTATTCTCATCAATTAGAAAGAAAAAATAAAATGAATCTAATAGATTATGTCTCTTTAAGGAGTAAATTATGTATTGTTATTTGATATGCAAGAACAATTAATTGTTTATAGGTTTTTATTTTGCCCAATTTACTTTATAGAAGTGTATAACTGCAAAATAAAATCAATTACTGCATTTTTCAGCTTGTGGATGCAATGCTATTGAATCTGCTATTGTTAGTTACATATATAGTGGTTTAGGTATATGAAGTGAATAAACAGTAACATTCTTTTGAAAATATTTTGCAGTTTTCATTGGAGAGTCAGAGCTTGTTTATATTATATTATAAAGAATATCTCAAAGACATTTCAAAGAGTTGCTGTATTAATATTGCTTTTATTGAGATAATATGACTGAGAATGGAAAACTTTAATTAGGCAACGAATTGAAAGTCTTTCAAAATGGAAAGTTTGCTGAAGGAGAAGCTAAAACCCAGCATTACAAGATAAATGGACTGCTTGTTTTTCACTTTAATGAATATACATTATTATATTTAACAATTAAATGGAAAACTGTTGTTGATGGTAATCCACACACACCCCACATTCTCCAACCTTGATTTCATTGTTTAGGACATTTCTCAGAGATATTGGTGGTGTTTTTAGCAGAAATTGTAACTACGATTATTATTTATATTAATATACATATTAAGTGGTAAGTGCATGCAGCACTGCTGAGAGTGAAATCTGAAACTTATCAGAAATCCAGATGTATGGGAGTGGATGGTATATAAATTAGTGTAAAATATGATAAGATGATGGTTAAATAAGTCAGCATTTTTAAAAAAATAGAATACAACTAATGTGATAAGAATACTAAAATTTACTTCTGTCAATGAGGTTATTATGTGACCAACTCCCAGAATAATATCTAAAACTTTTATATGTCAGTTTGTTTTCTCACTGAACCATATTTCCATTCTTATATGTCAATGTTGGCATCTCTGGAGAAATTTAAGGTAAATAGAATTTTTAGTGCTCTTTCTGGGTCAATTTCTGAAGATAAAAGAGCATTCAATTTAACTGTTTGTAATATTTTTATGGTTCATAATGAGTTAAGGATGATTGAATGATTTGTCAGTACTGGCTATAAAACATGAATTTGCCAACTTATAATTTATGAAAGGTTAATCAAAGAATTTGTTAACACCAGAATTAAGAAATCGATACTTAATAAATAAAATATATAATTATAGTTTATAAAATAGCCCATAAGCTTATAATTGTAAATGTCATTGCATTGGTTTGTCCTATGTTCTTTTTGATTCAGATGTTTTAATTAATATTTATTTCATCTATAGAAGTCCATTTTTATTTTTTGTAAAGTTTTCTTTGATTTATTTATGATAATTATCAAGTGTTATTTATAAATACATATGTGTTTTTTAATATGCATGAGTATTAAAATTACGTAGGATATTTTTTTCTACACGTTTTCTTTATCGAAATATGAGGAAGGCTTTAAACTATATGGCCATGGTTCATATATTTCTTTTGGCTATTCTGTATATATAAATAGTGTAGTAATATATGCTTACAAATATATTAGATATTAGATGCATAAATAACCAGTATGCATATATATATATAACATAGATATTTTTCTTAAACTGAAATAAATAAATATGTATATATTCTTATTTACAGGCATTGTAGTTTATGGGGAAACTCTTGCTGCAGGTCTTGCCACAGATGGTTCTCATTATTTTCATAGATGTTGGCGCCATGCTGCTGGTCATGTGGTTTCTCCACCTCTTAGATCAGATCCCACAACACCTACCTATTTAATGGATTTACTTTCTAAGTAAGGATTTTTTTTAATAATTTTGAATGATGAAAAATTAAATTACTTTGTATCTTTCGTTTTATCTATAAAGCATATTAAGTGCAAAGCATTATGATTACAGATTAAAGATGATGTTTTTGGAACACTCAAAACCCCTTTACTGATTTAATAAAAAACATACAATTATTCTAATGATTTTTATTATATAAAAATATATTTATTATTTTAAATATAAAAAAATTATATACACTTTTATATGTAAATATTGGATTTACTTATCAGTTTTTATGTAATATTTTTTCTCTTTTCCTAGTGGTGATTTGTCTGTAGCTGCTTCCGATCATTGTACATTTAGTGGTGCTCAAAAAGCTTTGGGTTGTAATGATTTTACTAAAATTCCAACGGGTATTAATGGTGTAGAAGATAGAATGTCTGTAGTATGGGAAAAAGGAGTGGTAAATGATTTTTTTGTCATTGTTTTTACATATTAATTTTTTAAAGTTGATTAATTGAAAGTATATATATTTTAGGCTTCTGGAAAAATGGATCCCTGTCGTTTTGTAGCTGTTACTAGTACTAATGCTGCCAAAATTTTCAATATATATCCAAGAAAGGTAGTAATTTTTTTTTTAAAGTTTTTTTTTTTAATATATTAAAACATTTTATTCATATTTTTACAATAATTTATTAGAATATTAGTTTTTATTTGCAAAGCACGAAAAATGATTCACTTTAAATTCAATATTTTTATTAAGAACAATGATACACTGTAAAAAAGGTTTCTTCTTACATAAACTCAGCATTTATCTGCATTAAAAAAACCAAATGCTTCAAAACTCCATTAGCCAAATTCCCTTCCTCTGAATTCTATTGAAAATCTTTTTTTTTTTCTATTTATTATTCTACTTCAGAGTTATCTATTGTCAATATAAATAATCATTGGAGATCATATATTAATAACAACCAAATCGCTAGTTTCCAGCTATTGCTTTTTGTCAGGGATAAGCTTGGATTGCAATTATACTTACAGTAGCTGTTTCTGGAACAGTGTGTTAGAATAGATTATTATTTTCAAAAGCTTTAAGCTTTTATTCGATTTCAGCTTTCTTGGAAATGAATCCTAATTAATGAAAAGAATAGTTTGAGAATATTTCTATTAATTAATTTTTTAAGGCACTATAAGGATACTTAGTAAAATCTCTGACAGTTGAATCTAGTAAATGTAACTTGCTATTAGAAAAATATTATTCTACCATTTCTCAATATAGAAAAGTGAAAGGGAGGGGGGGGCAGTCTTAATTAGGACAACTAAATCAAATTGCTTTCTTGATGTTTAGATGTTTATGTGACTTCATGAGAAACTGACAATATAATAATTTAAAAAATAATTTTTATTTATGATTTATATTATTATTGTGATGTCTATCGGCCACAACCAATTAGTAATTAGAAACTTAATGTAAAAAAAATAATAGTGATTGTGACTGTCTTTTAAGATAAATATTTTTAATAACAAATTAAAACTCAAGAAAAACCCTGCAAGTAATAAAGTTGTGGGTCAGGGTTAAAGTTTTAGGATAAATTCTCAGCTGAGTAAAAGATAGTTAAAAAACTCATTTTTCAGTCAATTAAATGAAACTTTTGTGCTCAATCTGCTACAAAAGTGCTTCAGTATCACATAACCTCCAAAGCAGCTAACTATACAATTATTTCTTTATTTTATTAACTCTAGAGCTGAAAGTAAGTATATTCAAAATTTAAAGGAATTAGAAAAGTAATATTCTTTGAATATGCTGATTATATCTCCTTAAAAATAATTCCAAATAATTAATAAATTGATTATTCAGATCAAAAAAAGCACTTAGATAAATAGTGATGAGTGAAGATTTAATGAAGTTCACTAAAGATGTATAAATCTAAAAAATGCTAAATAATAACAAAAGATTTTAATAACTTAAAGAATTTTTAATGTTATTTTTACTTTTAAAAGAAATAATAAAAAAAAATTAATGGCTTCAGATATCTACTTAACAATTCTGTGAGTTCATTGCTGACAAATAAAAGACATAAAAGAGCATCCTCTTCTAGTTTTTGTCAGAATTGTACTCTTTAAAACAGAAGATGGTAAATGTTCAAAAATATGAAGCAATAAAAGATAACTAAATTAAATTATAAATAATGATTCTTGAAGATTTGCAGTGATGGCATTTGTTATAATATTTCCATTATCTAATGAATTATTAAATGTTTTTAGAAAAATTCAAACTTTATGTTTTTCAAAATACATTCAAATATTAGTAATAATGCATAAGTTAGAAGGGAACACAACCTTTTACATTTTTTCAGGTACTGCTGATCTGCGTAATATTAGCTAGCATGGGAATTGAATTGTTGACTTTTAATTCATGAATACTAAAATTACAATGATGTTATAATCACTTAGGCTACATTAAAGGAATACTAACCTGTGAATTATTACTATCAGTTAACATATATTTTGAAGAAAAAAAGTTTGAAATTTTCTAGAAACATTTGAATCTTCAACTCTACAATGGAAATAATCCAACATATTACTGCAATAAGGTATTTATTTATATAGCGTTATGTTAATAAATTGTAATTGTAAATTAGCGATCAGGCTAATGCACATGCGCTTTACAGATTTTAAACTAAAACGTTTGGGTTGA
Source organism: Epiperipatus broadwayi (assembly GCA_028023455.1). Lineage (NCBI taxonomy): Eukaryota > Metazoa > Onychophora > Udeonychophora > Euonychophora > Peripatidae > Epiperipatus > Epiperipatus broadwayi. The sequence continues at coordinate 6,840,990 of JAQFVV010006230.1, forward strand.
AAAGATAGATGGATTCATTCTATCTTATATTGTGTTTGAGAATGAGAGTATTCATTTACATATAGTTTAAAATCTGTAAAGCGCATGTGCATTAGCCTGATTGCTAATTTACAATTACATATTACTGCAAGTAAATTATAAATTATTTTGTAGTTGTTACAATGTTTCTGCACTAATCATTGTTACCTCCTTATTTAGTCAATTTCTGGATCTCGTATTCATATTCTTCACAGTCTCATTCATATTATTTTTGCCACATAATTTAGGATATACCTTTCTATTTTTAATTTTCATCATATTCAAACCCTGTAAGCTATCTCTGTTGTACATCTTTTTTGTATTAATTAGTATCTGTACTGATTAATTAGATTTCTAATGTCCTACATAGATTAGAGCAATGGCAAAGTTGCAACTCTAGAGCTCAATATTCAAGGATTAAGACTCATTTATGTTACTTCTGGTGCTCAATTCCTGAATAATAAACCATTTGATTATTTATTCATTACATAGAAATAATATCTTAAATTTAAGAACTAATTTATGTCTATTTAAATCAGCCTTATTCTTAAATAATGTATAAGTATGCTTATTTTAGGGTCGTATTCAAGTAGGATCTGATGCTGATATTGTTGTATGGGATCCTAATGCTGTCCGTACTATTTCTGCAAAAACTCACCATCAAGCAGTAGATTTTAATGTATTTGAAGGCATGGTATGTCATGGTGTTCCCATATATGTCATTGCAAATGGTCGAGTTGTAGTTGAAGAAGGAGAAGTAAATGTTTTTTTGTTTTAATTAATAGTTTTATTTTTTTATATTATTTAGATACAAAGTTATATATATATATTTTATGTAGCTTCATGCAGTCCAAGGAGTTGGTCGTTTCATTCCTCTTTCACCATTTGCTAATTATGTTTATCCAAAGATTTTAGAAAAAGAAAAGGTAATACTATTAATGACTATTCGTCTTATATATAGTCTTATGTCTTTTTTTCTCTATGTTTTTTAAAATGATAAATATTTATTTTTTAAAATTCAAATTGTATTTTAACAAGTTTTTATGCAAATTTTTTTTAATAACTATATATATGTGTATAATTGCTTTATAACAGCATTTATCATGTTTTTAGATTTATATTAACCTTTTGAATGACAAAAAAAAATCATAAATCTTTTGTATACATGTGTGTGTATTACATTATATATATTGTATTATATTAGAAAAACAGCTATGAAGACAATATAAAAAATTTTTGCTTTTAATCAAAATAGTTCTAACTACTGTATTTTCTTTGTCAGAAACCAGATAAAGTAAAGAAGTGTATTATGATCAAGCAGTCATATTTAATTATTATTGGTGGATAGTTTGTAATTGTTAGCTACCATGTATTAAATTCCTGAAAATTTAGTTAGTTTAGGTAAAGAATAATATTTTTCATTTATACAAAGTAAATATTTGAATGGACAATGAATAAATTGCTAAGAAATAATTTAAAATTATGAATGTTTAATGAAATTTTTAGGAATGTAAATTTATAAAATCTAATGAAAAGGATTTGCAGACTCCATTTTGGGAAATGATGCTATAAAGCAAAATATTTGATTGTAATATAGTATATCTTAATTTTTAATATTTTATTAATGCTTATTTAGCCTATCAAATTATGCCCTTCAAAATTAGCAATACAAATGACAGCAGTGATAAATAGTGATTGACTATTTAAAAAGTTCTGGGGAAAAACAGCTATTATTATAACTAAATAAAAGAAATCTCAATACTTTTCAATCTCATCAAGATGTAGGTATATCACCTAAAATTTATGATAGAATTTTGTGAAAAGGTATATTCATATTTAAATGTATATAAAAATTGCAAGATAATTCTAGAAGTACAGTTTACTGCTCAAATCTCTTTGTGCATAGTATTCAAGGAAATAAGATTTAAAAAAAAACAACAATACATTCTTTTATCCCAGAAATTGCAAATTTGGATACAATTTAGAATTTTGAGTATTTGTGTGTGTGTGTGAATGCAGTTTTGATATTTTCTATATTTGACTTACTTATTATTATTATAATAGCACTGACTTTTTGAATGGATTTCATCTGCCGTAGTCTGGATAATAATAGCTGTTACCAATATCTTCAGCAACACTACAAAACCATATAGTCTATGGCAAGAAATATTTGATCAAAATATTTGTGCTATAATAATATTTACAAGGAATCATCCATATAGAAGAAATAAAAATCTGTATTCTCTTCTTGTAAACACAAAAACTTTCCTTTTAACTTATATTATATATATGAAATTTAAACGAAAGCAATCAAAATTTCCAGAAAATTGTATATAAATGGCACTGACATATCAATATTCTTAGCATTTATTGATTTATGTATGTTAATTATATATGACTTTCTAGAACTTTTCATTGTTTCCATTTAAATTTTTTATATATATAATGAAGGAATTGGCAAAAAAGACTGATGAATTACTTAATGCTATCAGATTCTAATATTTTAATTTCTGTTAACATTCATGATTAAATATGGTTGTTTCAAAAACTAGATTATGGCTTAAAATTATAGTTATTTTATATTATTATTATATTATATACAGAAGTATTATTTATTTATTTAGTAGCTTCTTAAATGTGTATGAAATATGATGAGTTTTGTGTGTGTGAATATTTAACATATATATAATATTTATACTGTTTATCTCTTTTTTCTCTTCCATAAGCATATGAAATCCAAGTTATATATCAACATCTCAGAAAAATAAAATAAATGCTCTCTTTTTATTGTTATAATATATTTATAATAATCATACACACAAATGTACGTAATATAAAAAAAAAAAAGTTTACAACTAAAATATGTATCCTTTTTTTTTTTTGTAGATTGAAGATGATTGTCAATCACATTGCAATAATAATTACACAGCTTTTATTTTGTTGCTAAGTGTTGGTTTTATTATATAACAGAGTGTGTCTGTTTTAGGTTGCAGTTCCAAAAAAAGTTGAACGAGAACCATATTCAGGTCCTATAGTCGACACTGTAAAAGAAGCTGAGTTTGAGAAGATAACTAGTACCCCTGTCACTGCTAACAGTACCCCTGATTTCCACTCCCGTCCCCCAACACGAGCAGGTGGTCGTAACTTGCAAGATTCATCCTTTTCATTGTCAGGTTAGGATTACCATGAAATTAATGAGGTCCATGGCTCCGAATGTAAGCAGAAAAAGAATTAATTTTAATTATTATCTTGCAAAAATTCTATGGATAATCGGTATTACTAAATATGGTGCACTCTTGGCCAACATACTTTGATTTTTGGAAAATCTCATTTTAATCTATTCATTTCAAAAATTAAACTATGTTTGACAAGACAAATTTCAAACATTACGGTGAAAGAGACATGGCTTAAAATACTTCCTTTTTCTCATAATTATTATTATTATTATTATTATTGCACTCTTTTAACTAACACTTTTTTTTTTTTTTTACCTTGCACTTAATTAATTGCATGAAATAATATTTCTGAAAATGTTATTAAGTTATATTTATATTATAATAAAGCTGTTAGCAGTTTGTTCCATTGTGAAAATGTCACTGCAAAGATCTAGAGGTTTTTAGATTGATTTCGAACTAAAGAAGAAGAAAAATCTCAGCTTGATTAGTTGAAAAGAATTGTGTTAGGCCTGTCTGCTATGTTAGTATTTAATTATCTCTTGACTTTCCATAAAATTAATTGTACATTTAAATTGTAGTAAACAAAGAGAGATGTCTATATGTTTTAAATAAATTTATCAGTTATAAATGCTGAAAAATAGAATCAGTCATGCAATATTTATGTAGGTATTATTTTCATCAAATGCGTTTTTGGTGTGGTGTATCATAATTGTGACAGTCATGATTGTGGTGCATTGCACTGAAAATGTATTTAGCCAAAATAATGATTATTTTTTAATAAAATAACAGCATTTCATTGATTACTACGTATACATAATGTAGTGTATGATTTTCTTTATTATTCTCATTACTGATATTTTCATTTTTTAATTAAAAACAAAACTTAATCTTTGATCTAATGCTTAATTATTGTTTTCGCATTTATGGATTATATGTGTTAGGGTTCAGATTTACTTTATTTATTCTTAGGTGTCTCTCACATAAGGATTATTTTTATCAAAAGCAATTTTAATTTAGAAGTCAAATGCCTTATGTTAACATTATCTTTTGTTCACCATGAACAGCAAATATATTTATATACTGTTTGTAGCAGTGTGCTATATGTTTTATACAATTCATCTGATCAAATGAGCCAGAAATGATTACATATTATGGCTGAGTCTTTTCATGTTAGAAGAATACTAGAGTAGACAGTACTTGTAGGCTGATTATCTGCTGTTTGGTGAGGATTTTTATGATTATCTTCCTTTTTTTTGTTCTTAACTAAGGATAATTAAATTCCCAGTTAATGAGCAATGCTTAATATTTAGCTAAATTGGCTATGAGGATAGCTACCTGGAAAAATCCTGTGTGTACTTGAGAATCTTCCATCACTGAAAAGTTTTAGCTCCATTCAGATCATGAGAATAAAAATTTACTATGTCAAGAGATTCTTAAATAAATTTAGTAGATCATAATGTACATTTTGAAATATAAATAAATGTAGTCAGTTATAAAACTTAGTTAAAATTTCAAATGCAGAATTATTAAAATTTTGTAACTGGTAGAATTGATTAGAATTTGCAAAATAGAAATCTTGATTATTAATTATTTTATAAAAAAAGAAAAAACACACCCAAAACTAATTGATATTTATAAAAAAAAAATTTGTGAACTCTGTAATCATTAATTACAGGTGATGATCTTGTGCTTTTTATTATTTGATATTATTGCTCATTGCTAACAAATCAAGAAATTACTTTCCAACCGATTTCTTAAAAATACATGCATGTGTTTGTGGGGGGGGGGGGGATACTTACATAAATCAAAGTAATGCAAAAAAAATTCCATTCCCTTATATATTTGCAACAAAATTATGATTTTGTTTTTATTAATATTTTATGAGAAATGGAAATAAAAACATCATCCTTTGTGAGGTATTGCAGTGGACGATTTAAAAACTGTTTTACTTTTTAGTAATTATCTTTACTTAATTCATATCTATGTACTATGTATTCAGAATTTATACAAAGTAGGAAAAAATTCTGAAAGAATTTTAAATATTATAATTTATTTGATTAGCAATATTTTTATTAAATACTATATACACTCAAGAAATTTTCCAGCATAGTTCAGAAATAATTGCAAAAATGTTCCATTCCCCTTTCCATTTTGAGGTTTGAAAAATGCTCTCTTTCCACTACATTTTCAAAAAAAAGTAGGGCCTAATGAACCTCTTTGATGTAATATCCTCACCAAACTTGTACATTTGAGAAGGATGTAATTAACGTTTATGAATGGCTTTGGGATTTTTGGTTTTCCAAAACCTGCAGTTTGCTTGTTAATAAAATCATTCATATAGAAATTAACATATCAAAAAAGTCAATCTGATTTAAAAATAAAATCCTATAATTTCTTTATTGTTTCATTGTGAATCCTTCCACAATTAATTTCCAGAGTATAAATTATGGGCTCTGCAACAGAAATTAAAAAATATATATATTAACAGTAAAAATTTTAAATCGCTTTGTGGCTTTTGACTTACTGTATATATAAGTTATAGTGACAATACTTAGTATATAATAGTAGTAAATTCAAAATATAATCAAACATTTTTTAAATAGCTTACCACAAAACAATGTTCTCTCCAATAGCTGTCTAATGGGAAACAGGTAAAAAGACATTACTATTAGGCTTTACAACAGCCTGGTAGTAATGGTTTAAGTTTTATTTTCTTGTTTACCTTCTAGTTAAAAATAACTTAATACATACCTTTATGTATATTCTTTCTAATGCCCAGTCTTATTGTGTGGAAAATTTATGTTTTATTTTTAAATTAATTCTTACAATAAAATAATGACTTAAAAATCGGTAAACTACGTTAATTATAATGTTCATTATCATCTTTAATAAAATAGATCTCACATAAAATTATTCAATTTTTTAATAATTGAATCAAGAAATAGAAAAGTATTTGTAAAAAAAAGTTTCTGACTTTAAATAGAATATCATTCAAATGTTTAGCGTAAAGCTAAAATGGTAATTCATAGGCAAAAGGCATTTTTCTTGTTGTAGGAAAAGGTTTTGTTGTATTACAAAATTGTTCTTGTGTTTTTTTTTTTAATTGGTTAGCATTTCAGTACTTATCTTGACAATTTAGCTTCAATCTAAAAATAACTAAAAACTCATATGCTAACTGTATTAGATGACTAGATGAATTAATAAACCAATACATGATCAAATACATAAACTATCTGCTTTTATTTTGAATTTCAGGCTGTTGCAGGAAAAATAATATCATTTTTAATGTTTAGAGATTCTAAAGATTGGAATTCAGATTCTATTATTTTTAATAATAACAATAATTAAGTAATCGTAATGTTTAGTAATCATTAAAAGCAATTACTATTGATTAAACATGTTGTACTTTTTATTAAAGAATTTGATAATATAACTAGAACATTTTCAGTTAATGACTCTTATTTTGTGCATGCTGATACAATTTATTTATTTATTTTATTGTATCATTTATTAAATAAAGCAGATATGTAATCTTTTTCTTATTATCAATTATATACCGATTTTCTGCATGTTTTTTTCTTAGTTTTTAATACACTGGGTTAGTATAATTTTTTAAAGTAAAAATTAAATATTTTATAATTAATTGCTACTTTTAACCTAAATCTCTTTCTTTATTTCATTTCTCTCCTAAGTATTTGATAATTATATATAATAATGAAATTGTTTTCATTTTAATTTTTTTTAGGTATTCAATGGGATGAAGAACAAGGTAAAAAGACTCACACACGTGTACATAATCCTCCGGGAGGCAAATCATCTGGTATTTGGTAGAGGGAGTGGGTACTTAACCAGGGTTAACTGTCAGAGGTGCGACAGTAATATAGAAACTCAGAAAAGAATTGCTATGAAAAAAAAAAATTGGCAAAATATTTATTTTTTGAAAATGTTTAATCTTATTATGCAAAGTTTTTTTTTTAAATAATTTTTTATTGAAAACTGATGTTTTTGTTTTTTTTTTTTAAGTTATATTTATTTAAATTTTATTTGATTGCTCTCAAGAAGTTCGAGTTTTGTACGTTAGTGCTTTCAAAATTACATCCAATTTTTATTTATATATTATTACTATATATATATAGTAATCGATAATTATACATATAAATAAATAATATGAACTTTTTATAAACATTAATTTTAAGAATAATAATCACTGTAAATGATAAAACAAAATTTTATATTTTATATAACGAATCTTAATATTAGTAATCAGGAGTCAATATATTTGGGAGCATTGTTTGTTTCTATAACCAGTTTCCCTTTCTTTTTTTTTTACTTTTACAAGGTACTTTTTTAACATTTTGCCTAATTTTATTTATCAAATACTTTTTTATAAAAAGTAACTTTATATATTTTTGTTTGTTTATAGGATTTCCTTTATTAATTGTATGATTTATTATATTTTAAAATTATCATTGATTTTTTTTTTTTTTTGCATTTTTTAATGTATTTATAAAAGCATATTCATTTTAGTATTCCCCATTGTGTATTCTTATTTTCTCACATATGTAATATGTTTTATTGTAGAAACATAAATTATTTTTATTTGTAAAGAATTTAATACTAAGTTAAAAATCAAAATTTAACATACATATTTATTTTATCAGAAATAATTTGCACTCAAAAATAATTTTAAAAAAATTTTTTTTTTATTTATTCTGGTACAATTGAAATCATAAATTTAAAATATTTTTTGATGGCATTTAAAAATAAAAAAAAAAAGGGAATTAATTTTTACCTTGTGAATGTATCAGATATTTAAAAATATGTTAAAATATGAATTAAGGGATTTTTTTTCTCTTTATGTTGGGTGAGATAATTATAAATATTTATGAAAGTGCACTTTGTACACCAACTGAACTTGTTTTCATATCCATATTTTTAAATTTTATTTTATTTTGGAATTAGTTTATATGTAAATGCTTAAAATCATGAAAGAAGTAAAAATTTAACAAATAAAAATATGAATCAATAGTAGTAACTTTGTCTATGTGATCGCAAAATTTTTAAAAAAATGCTTAATTTGAACTTATTTGATGTGGTAATGTTTTATTATTATTATAATTTAATGTTTATTCTTGAACGATCATTTAATATGGAAGTGGACAAAAAATTATATGTAAAATATTTCTCTCAGTCCAGTATGCCATACATTGTAAGAAAGTATTTTTGAAAATATAATAATTATTAAATTGAAATAATTACAAAAAGATTCTTTTTTTATTCATTTAAAAAAAAGCAAGAAATAAACTTTGGCAGTCATTTAGAAACTATCTGAGAGCAATATTGTTGTTAAAAACAAATTTGTCTCCATAAATTAAAATAATATTATTTGCTTTTCTTTTTCTTTTGATTTATATTCATATAGTCAATGTATCTCAGAAGTAACCGCTCTCAAATGTACTGCAAATAAGTTTTCATTAATGGCTGTCACTACACGGTGTAATCTCGTAGCCTTGCATTGTTTTGGTGGAGGCTTTGGGTATTTCATGCTTAAAATTTTTTAAAAGAAATGGCACTGTATGACTTTTTTAATATATGTAACAATAACGACAAAAAAAATATTTTATAAGTTTGAATAAAAAAAAGCTTATGTAGCTGTGGACCAAATAAAATTAAGAAAAGAAGTTTTTTTTGTTTGTGTGTATTTGATGTTTTTTATAATTTATTTTGGAAAATCTTAAAATATATAGGAATAAGTAATAGAGAAATGGTAATACTGGAGTTATTGTATACCAATGTTTAAACCATGTTTTTTTTTTTTGTTTTTTTCAAAATCTTCTTGCTATCATAAACTTATTTCTACAAAGTCATTTCTAATATAATTTATAAAACAAAATAGACTTATTTATGATCACTGTTATATCTTGCTTCTAATTTTTATTCTGCCCTTTTTTTTTTTTTTATCTCCAATACTTCTGAAAAATCTAAATGCCTACTGACAGTTGTAATATTGTCCAGTTTGAGAAACAATGAGACCAAGAAAATAATGATATGCCAATAGCAACTATAAAACTGTTTCCACTATCTATGAATAAATAAAACAATTATCTTCATATTTCAAATTCTACAAAGAATTTTAATTCCTACTTTTAGACTCTTTTATCAGACTGATGTAATTAAAATGAAATTAATTGTTGCTGAAGTAGAAAAAAAAGTTGAAATAATTGTAATTTTTTTTCTAAAAAAGGAAAGAAACGAAAAAAAAAAAGAGTGAACTAATAACACAATCCATTAGAAAACATGAATTCTTACCTTGGATGAGTCAATTTAAATCTTTATAATATCTATCTAAATGCTATTGATGCATAAGCAAAAACAATACTTCCAAAAAAAGAAATGAAGATATAGGATTGGAAAATTGAATCACAGATTTATTCTCTTTTGAACATTGTTTTTGTAATCATTTAATAGATGCTGATAGTCATTTATTGACATTTGGGGAGCCACAGAATCACTATTGATAATACCAAATGATAAAATGTGGGGCTGAATCAGTTGTACAAATACAAATTTACTGGTACAAAGCAATAATAATTTAAAACTTGCATAGTTTTAATGAGCTAATAGATTTCCCCTTCCTCTTAACAATATTAATATAAAATTTTGAGTACTTTTAATGAATGAATAGCAGATTTAAGTTTTCTCCCTTAAACAACATTTATATATATTAAGATGTTGCTTTAGTATTCATAAGAATAATGTAAATAATGATAAGTTTAATTTTATTTTTAGAAAATTATCTCCAATTGCTTTGCTGTTGAAAAGGCAAATTTGAGGCATCCTTTTGTATTAAGATGTTGTTTTTATTTCATTTGTATTTATGATTCATAGGATGAAAAAATTGCTTATGCTTTGTTATTTTTATGAATGAGCAGTAGATATTTTTTACTCCCTCTTAAAAAACATTTGTATTAAGATAATAAAAGGATTACTTATCAAAATGCAAATGTTGTTTAAGTGGGAGTAAAAAAGTTTAGCAAAACATTTCCAGATTTTTTATTTCCTCCAGTGCTGTGGGTTATAAATACAAATGAAATAAAATATCTTAAACAAAAGAATACTCTAGATCAGGGGTGGGCAAATAGCAGCCTGAGGGCCACATACGGCCCCCTAAGAGTTTTTATGCGGCCCGCCAAGACAATCAGAAAAATCCACCTTCGACTGAAATTTTCTTCCCATTGAGTGACCAAATATTCATCTCGTATTTTCCACTAGGATGGCCACATCAATACACATGCACAGTGTAGATACGATGTGCAATGTTTTTCCAGTTGATTTGATTAATTTAAATTTTGTCTTTGCATCAGCAAATATATACATTTCCAACTTTAGTGAAACCATGAACCCTCCAAAAAAATGTAAAGTTGGTAATGAATGTCATGTGTTTAATGAAGAATGGACCAACAAATATTTCTTTGGTAATACAGGGAATAAAGCAGTGTGTTTATTGGGTCATGAAAAAAAGGTGCGGCCCTCCACTAACCTTCGCTTCCACAAAATGGTCCCTGATGCGGCTCTCTGCCAACCTATGCGGCCCTCGAGCCAAAACAATTGCCCACCCCTGCTCTAGATTTTACTTTTCTTAGCAAAGCATTTGGAGATTTTTTTTTTCTAAAAATAAAATATCTTATTGTTTAAGAGGGAAAATTAAAATCTACTACTAGTTCATTAAAACTATTCAAATTTTATATTAATATTGTTGGGGGAGTGAGTTCTACTTATTACTTACTCATTAAAATTACACAAGTTTTATATTAATATTGCTTTATATAACTAAATTTGTATTTGTACAACTGATATGTATTGTTTTTTGTCATTTATCCCTTGATATTTTCAATAATATTTTTCAGTGGCTAATAAATGATTACAATATCCATCATTTGTATATATATGCAAATTTTTGCTATATTGCACATTATAAATTTATATCTATTATTTCAAAAAAAATGTTCATTACATTAGTCTTGCAAAAATGGTAGCCATTAATACAGTTTGGCACATACTAAAAATAACATATTACAAAGACATTTACACACTATAGAAAACTTCAATAAAAAGTTTTACAAAATATCACACAGTATCAGATGAATACATTATCGAGCTGCAATATATACAATAGTTATTTATTTTAATCACATGTTCATACAATAGAATTTATATTTTCTCAAATCAGTTGATTTACTACAAAAAAATTAAAGCTTTATTCAGTACTTAATTACAAAAAAATTTGAAACATAATAAACCGCACAAAAAAAAAATATTAGAAAATGTATATTTCATTAGCCAATATCTTTTAAAATGGTTTCTTGTGTTAAGATTTGTAGAGGTCCTTACTGTCGCATCTAGGCATATAGTCTTAAGGTTATAGCCTTAATATATATTACTTACTTCATTTTTGGTTAATGTAACTATGTTCTTAATTATGATAGAGCATTAATATCACAAGCAATATATTTTTCTTATTTAAAATTTGACAATTGGTGACAAAAACCAACATATATATATATATTTGTATTATTATTTTTTTACAAAAATTTTATTAGGTGACATACATAAAATCAATTAATGTCTTCATAATTACAGAAGAATGCCTATGTCATTTTAAGCATTATAGGCTATCACATTAAAATGGCAACTGTTATTGTTTTTATTAGTAAAAAGTTTACATACTATATTTTGCATAGATTATACTATTATTAATAAATGTGTTTAGTTAAATATTTATTCATTAAATGTCACCAATTCTCAATTTTAATTTTTTTTTTTTTTAATATGATAGCCAAAGTTTATGGCAAATTTTGAATCTCTATTAATGAATTTGTTACTACAGAAAACTATTATATTTAAATCGAAATATTTAATATACAAACAGTTTTGGGAACATATTTATTACTAGGATTAAAACTATTATTATGTCAATTATTGTAAAAAAAAATAGAATGCTAAAATTAGATTGATAGAAAGTAACATTAATTGAAACAAAATAAAATATAAATTTTAATTAATCTATATCAATATTAATCACATGATCACCATTTCTTATGCTTGCAATATATGTAGTGAGTTTTGCCTGTTCTATACCAATATTGTTTCAAATTTTGTAACATTTAGCCAATATTTATATTAGGAAATCATTGATTATGAGGAAAATTAACTTTTTCATGAAATATCATGATATCTCTTTTCTTTCTAACCAGTGTTCACAGGGTTTTAATATCAATGGTTAAACCTTTTGGTCAATTAATTGAGAATCAAATTTTGCAGATAGATTATAGTCGACTCTCATTTTCTTTGATTTTGCTTATGCAAATGAAGTAAATCTTATTTTCTTCATGTATTTAGTTATATGTGTGTATGTAATAGAGTTTTGTTAAGAAACTAATCAATTTGTCTCATGTTCGATCTTAAGCTCTGAATTATTTGCTCTAATTATAGGGGAAATTGTCTCTTGTTCAAATAGTTATTTTAGCTCTTATATTATAAATAAGTAACAGCTGTTGCTAATCCTTTTATCTTTATGGTTTACATGTATTTATTATATCAGGAAGGAAGGGAAGATGGGGATAAATGATGAGGATGAAGAACAGGGGCTTTTTTATTTAAACTGTGCTCATTAAATTCAAATATTTATATATCAGTCAATGCCAATGTTTAAATTATTTAATGTCAACAAAAAAGATTTACCAAAATATTAATTTTGATAAATTATCTTTATTAATAAAATCAAAACATAAACTAATTATGAGTACTAAAATAACAAAATAGATATCAGAGCTTCCTAAAGGGATTTGTTATTTTGAAATAAAAGTATAAATTTAATCTAAACATTCACACATCCATATTATTTTACTAAATTTAACTTATCTCAAATTTAATTCGTAATTATTATTTAATACATTGGGATTTGAGAAATAGATTAAGTAGATGATTTCTTTCATTTTATCACTATATATATATTTAAAACTTGGACAATTTCTTATTTTTACATTTATACACTTTTGTGTTGTTCTGAATATTAATTCTGTAGTCTTTATATTTCTTATAAGGAAAGGGAAAATAACGACAAATGATAAGTGTGAAGAGTATTCAAAATCTATGCCTTTTTATTTTATGTTGAAGGTAAGTTGTGAGACTAGTAACTTCAGGAGTATGACATATTCCTCTTCCCACTTGCAGCATTATTTTACAATCATATATTTTGTCTTTGTAGACATCACATCAAAATTCATTTGACCAATGTTGAATATCTGGGTTAACTATCTTCAAAAAAATCCTATGTACACTTTGTTCCTGAATAAAAATTTTAAGATTCATCCATCATAGCTACTTCTAGAGCCCTTATTTTAATTTTATATATTTAATATCAGGTATTCATTTACCCATTCTATTTCATGTTCCTATTATTTTTTCTTACATATATCACAGGTATAGAACATTTCTGTAACTGCACAGCACTTAGCCATTAAATTATTATAGACCTCTTACCCTCAACTGGTAACCTGCCAAGATTTTAGGTATGACCTGAAACATGCCCTTATTAATCTAATTTTTAAAATCTTGAGATGTAAGGAGAAAGGCACTTACCTGTCATCCCATGCTTCAATCGGAAATCACATTCTGAGTACATTTGTTTTAGTTTCATAATTATGTTGATGCATGTCATTTCAAGTGTTGATTACACAAAACAGAGACAGCAAACTTGTTATTGCTTGGAAATGTATTGTTTTATGTCAAATTATAATTTAATTATCTTCATTGGCATGAAATGTTTTCAAAATACCAACAAAAAATATCATGTGTTTCAAGACAATTGGGTAGAAGAATATTATGTGCAAATAAATATGATTCAACAACTTATTTGACTTGTTAAAATATTACAAAAATATAACTTCATCATTATACCGTGAAACATTGTTTAATGATACTTCTCCTGTATCTTTAATAAGATGTGAAAAATTAATTTCACTTAGGAAGTCATTACAACAACAGTATGACAAGAGCATCATAAATTTTTTTTTAGATATTTGGTAAACATATGAAGATATTTCCTGATGTAGAGGTTGGATTTGAATATTTGTTCATGTTCCTAATGTATTATTTGATAAATATAGCATTTAAAATTAAATAATGTTGCAAATTTAAAAAAAAAAAAATGGAGCTCTCAGATTCTATTTACATTAAACATATTGAAAATATTGCAAAGTACATTTCTGATCTCATCATAGAAGATTTGAAAAATTATAAATATTTTAACTTGTCTGTTGATTCCAGCACCAATATTTTAGCAACATCGCAATGTTCCATTATCTTAGATATTGTATTATATAAAATTTAATTCTTACTATTATTAGTACTTTCTGATATATATATAAAAGTTTGTGCAATGATGGATGATGTCCTTCAATGACCGGATTTGAAAAAGGATTTGTTTTCTTGTTGAAAAAGAAATACCATTTAATAAATCTCATCATTTCACTAAGAAAACTTAGCAGCATAGCTGAAGCAGAAGCCATGATGAAAACTGTCATAAATATAGTGAATTACATGAAGATTGAATCATAGAAAATTCAAAAGTCTTTTGGAAGAAATTAACAATAATTGTAACATTCTTTTACATATGACTTGTATTTTCTAAGGAGAGGAAAAATTCTGGATTGTTTTTTTTTTCTTTATTGCAAGAAATTATTTTATTTTTACAAACAAAACAAAAGTTTACAAGTAACTTGAAAATGATGGATAATTTATCTTTTAGCCTCTTTGTGTGACATCACGGAAAACTTGGTGAGTTCCATCATAGTTTAAGACAAAATTGTCAGAGAAAGTGAATAAGATATATGCTTTTGAAAAGAAACTAAACATCTATTACAAAGAAATACTAGGCCAAATTCTGTATAATTTTCTAACCATAACAAAAGCTAAACAAGATGGTATCAATATTACTCCAGAAAACTATACAATCATTTCAAATTATTTAACTGCCTTATACAAGGAATTTAAGAGCAGATTTTAGGATTTAATAATTATTAAGAATTATCTATTGCTTGCAGAAAATCCTTGTAAACAGTTGCATTGAGAAATGATTTTGCAAATTATTTGATGAATTTATCAAACTCAAAAACAATATGAATCTGGAGTTTATTTTTAAAGAAAAAGGAATATACTGAATTTGGATATTACTATCTGAAAAATACAAGATTATATAAAAGTTTGCCAATGTTGCTTATGTGTGCATCAATGTGTCTGTGAAAAACCTACATAGAAATTGGCTTTCTTATTGTAATTATAAACTTGATTTATCTAAAATAGTAAAAAGTTGTCTCAATATCAAAAATTACACTAATTTTTAAATTATTTACGGTTATTTTTTACATTATTATGAGATGTGGTGTACTATGTTGGTCCATATAATTTAGAAAATGTATGTAGCCCAAAGTTAAAAAAAGGATCGAGTATGTTGGCTATAGACAATAATAAAAATATATGTCTCTATTTTAAATTTGTCTTGTGGAATATTTCTTAGGTAAATAATTTGGCACATTTAAAAAAAAATTTGAGTAAATAATTAAATCCATTTTTTATTTTTAATATAAAACATTTTTAAAAAATTTGTTGTCATAACATATTCCCATTGAAGATTTTTTTATTATCTCATCTTGCTGAATTTATTGAATAAATTTGTGGAAATTAAATGAAACGCTAAAGGTAAAAAATTAAATAATAGAATGTTCATTATTATTATATTTTATTAGTATTATCTTTAATGTAAAATATCAATAAATAAAAAATCATCTCCCCTCTCCTTTTCTTAAAAAAAATAAATCAATTTTTAAATTATAATGGTTTAAGTTTATTGCATATAATTATAAATATCTTCAGTTATATTTTATTTAATATAGCTTTATATATAACTTGTGAAATTTTACATTTTTTTAGAAGTTGTAATCATCTCTTGCTTTACTAACCGGAATTTGTGTGGCTTTCTGTGATTGGTTTTGATTGTTCTATGTGAAAGGTATTGCAGTCCCATTGGTGAACTATAAACTCAAACATAAAACTATTTGTTCAAGTTATTTCCAAGATTTTTTTTTTTTTCATTTTTCACAATGCTTTTTTTTATTTAATTGTAACAAGTTAAATGTGACTGCAAATTAAATCAAAATATTACAAATGATCAAATCAAGCTGATGATCATTCCCTGACCCATATTGGCACTACATGAGTACTGGATAGAATAAAATTAAAATATTATAACTTCCATATGTGTCTTCCCTTATTTATATGATTGTGTAAATAAGGAATCAAAACTCTTAAGACAATTTAATAAAAATCATTATGAAAAACAATTTTTAAAGAGATTTATTTAATTCATTTATTGTAGAACAAGATTGTCTGCATTTATTTTATATTAAAGAAAAATGTTTTCATTGCAATCTATGATCTTATTTAATACTTAAGTCACTGATAGAATATTGTTTTCAAATGAGAATTAATCTTACCTGGTCCATATCTTGTATGTGAAAAAATTCTTTCAAGAATTGCAAATATTTTTATTGAATCTTTTTATATAAACATTTTTATTTTTTATAAATCTACCCAATATATTTAAATTACCCAAATTCAATCTAATTTATGTTGTATTATTTTCAGTAAAGATCCTCATACTTACCATAGATTCTGGAGCTTTTCTTGTTTCATCAATTGGTGTTGAAGAAATTAATTCTTTTCATCAGATGTATCTCTTCAATTACAAGTCTATATTTAGCTTAGTTTGATAAGTTCTTTAATTTTACTTGAAAATATTTCCGACTTTGCAATTCTCTTACCTCTTCATGTTACCTTGTTTTTATACATATACATTTCTTATACATCTTTTATGTTTTTGCATATATGTTGTATTTTCTCTTTTATAGTATCTGAATTACTTATACAATTCTACTAAATATCCTAAATCACTCACCTTTTATTGAATATGTTTTAATTGATTTTATCTTTTGTTTTTTGGATTATTGCTTCTAATACTTGAACTGGTAAAATCTCTAGATCTTCACAAATTAAATTTTTGTCTGCATTATTATCTTTTGCTCCCTGTAATATCAATGCTTTCACATATAATAATTTATTATACAGCTTACCATATTAGTTATACATCTTATACATTCTTTTTCATTATTATTATTTATATATGTGTATGACTCTTTATTTTCTTCTGGATTGTTTTCTGCATTCTATCTTTAGTTTTTATTATCATTATTATTATTTGTAAAACTTATGACATCATAGTTTTAGTATTTTTATTATATATTTAACAATTATTTGTAAACAAAGAAATATGTATATCTATATAGAAGACAATAATAAAGAAAGAATATCCTCCAAATGTTTTTGTATGCTGCTCATCTTTTTCACAATTGTACAAAAAAATCATCTGATATTGTTGTTGGTATTATTTTTTCCTAATCAAAGAATAAAACGACCTTCAACTTTTATAAAACTCGGGTTTCTAAAATATATAGAAACTGACTTGGAATCAAGATATTAGCTTGAATAGTAAAAGTGATGTATAAGTGCATTCAATCTAGTTTTAAATCTAAGTCTTAATTACATAGATAAAAGCCAGAAACCAATCTGGAGGTGGAGATTTTATACCATTATGCTATCTGGTGTTCATTACTTTAGTAGATGGCTTTAGAGCAAAGAAAACTGCTTTTGGAAAATTTTAATCTATAGTTCCCCAAAATGTTCTCTTTGATTTCATTTAATAATCACTTCTTTCGATTAGTATTCACATTTTCAGAAAAATACAATTTTGATATTAAATGTGGATAAACAGTATTTATACTCAGTTGGAACTAGTATCAGATTAATTTTTAGATAGCTAGTGAAATTAAAAAAACTATTGAATTAAAAGTGAAATTGAAAGCCAGATGCCAATCAATTTATAATAGTTATGCTGAATTTTCGAAAAAGATTTTATGTTTGCTTAGAAATACTCAGCTATTTGGAAAGAAAAAGTAAGTAATCTCTCAGGTTGTGATAAAAGGATACACTTCACCAAGATACTTTTTAGATTTGCATGTTTGGATTTTTTGTTTGATATAATCATACTACATGAACTTCTTTGAATGCAGTATTGCTCAATTATTACTTTCCATATGTGATTTCTAACTCACCAATAGCATATTACTAGAGTTTAAGTCTAATTAATCTATCACAAATTTTACTCAAAAGGCTATTCACTGCTTTTAATCTTAAAAGAATACTTCATATTAGTGTCTATTCCCATAATTATCTCTACTGTTCCTATTTCTTTTGCTCTCACATCGAAATCTAATATTTCATAATTATTTTTATAATCTTTTCTTAAGATTCTGATTACAGGAATAAACCTAGATTATAGTATACAGTAGTATGAAATGTTTTGTATAGATGTTTTCCCCCCCTCAAAAATATATATTATATGAAAACTGATAGTAAAATAATCAAATCATGGAGAAAAATATTTTTTGCAAATGTTTCACAATTTATCCACTTTTTTTTTTTTTGCACAGTTTGAAAACTAATTGCTACATACATATATATGTTTGATTTAATATATTGATGTTCTGTTGTGCAATCGGATATAATGTTAGCTCTTAAAAGTTAAGTCTTTTTTCTAATAAAACGAAATATTTGCTACCTTGTATTTGACGTTAATTCAAAATTTAAGTGCTGTTTCCAATACAATAAGTTTTTTAATATCACACTTCTCTTTTTTTTTTTAGTCTGCTTTTAATTTATTTTTAATCTTGCTGTATTTATTCAGTTAAACTAGTATCATCATCAACCATTATCAATCCACTGCAGGATGAAGGTCTCTCCAAGTTTAATCCATTTTCTCCGATCTTTAGCTTCTCTTCTCCACAACACCCCTGCACATTTTCTTATTTCATCCATCCATCTCACATGTGGTCTCTTTCTGGGTCTTTTACAATCTCTTGGAATCCCGTTTAAAATTTCAATTGTCCATCTATTATCATTTCTTCTAGCAATATGTCCAGCCCAACTCCATTTCAATCTTTTAATTTTTTCAATAAGATCAGTAACACCTGTTTGTTGTCTTACCCATACATTGCGTTTTCGATCTCTTCTTGTTACTCCCAACATACATCTCTCCATACTCCTTTGAGTGGTCTGAAGTCTCTGTATTGCTCTTCTATTAAGTGTCCAAGTCTCAGATCCATAAGTAAGAACTGGTAAAACACATTTGTTAAAAACCATCCTTTTCAAACACTTAGGCATATTTCCTTTTAGTATCAAGTTATTTCTACCAAAAGCACTCCAACCAAGTTTAATTCTATGATTAATTTCCTCCATTATGTTTCCATCTGTATTAATAATCTGACCAAGGTATTTGTAACTGTTAACTTCTTCTAATTCTTCATAATCAATCTTTATTTTCATATTTTGAGCAAATCGATTAAACATTACTTTAGTCTTTTTAACATTTATCTTTAGTCCTACTTTTCTACTTTCATCTGCTAACTCCTGCAACATTTCCTGCAGCTCTGAAGCATTATTTGCAAAAACAACTACATCATCTGCGAAATCTAAATGACTTAAATACTCTCCATTTACTTTCACTCCTTTAGTTTCCCATTTTAATCCACAAAATACTTCTTGCAGCACTGCTGTAAAGAGTTTTGGAGATATGGAGTCACCTTGTCTTACACCTTTCTCAATGTTGATTTTTCCAGTATTATTATGTAATCTAATTGTTGCTGTTGCATTTTTATAAATATTCTTTAAAATATGACAATATCCTGGATCTATACCTTGATTATCCAATGCTTTAATCACTGAAGAAATGTGTATAGAATCGAATGCCTTTTCATAATCTACAAATCCAAAACATAATGACAACTCATATTCGTTTGTCCTTTCTATGACTTCTCTCAATACTTGGATATGATCTATTGTACTAAAACCACTTTTAAATCCAGCTTGTTCTCTTGGTTGGTGGAAATCCAAAGTTCTCTGTAGACGAGTTGTAATTATCTTGGTAAAAATTTTATATAAAACTGATAAAAGGCTGATAGGTCTGTAATTTCTAATATCTTCCTTATCACCTTTTTTAAATATTAATATTATTACTGCATTCTTCCAATCTTCCGGTACATCTTTATCATTTAGACATTTGGTATATAACTTTGCTAAAATTGTTTCTATTTCTTCAACTGCTTCTTTTAATATATCAATTATAATTCCATCATTTCCTGGAGCCTTTCCTTTCTTCATACACTTAATTGCATGTCTCACTTCTTCATTTAAAATTCTGGGCAATTCGGAAGATGTAATAGATATAGGAGGTACTTGTTCCTTATTACTATATAATTCTTGATAAAAATCTTCTACCAATTTCATGATGTCATCTCTCTTTTTAGTAATAATTCCATCTTTTTTTCTTATTGCAGATATAAATTTCCTACCAATACCAAAATGTTGTTTAACATTTTTGAGACTTTTATTTTCTTCTACAGCTTTCCTTGCTATTTCACAGTTATACTTTCTTATATCATTTTCAACTCTTTTCCGTACCATTTTACAAAATTCGAGATATTCAATTCTTTTTAATGCATCATTTTTGTATATCTTCATATTCCTTCTTTTCTTGATGAATTCTCTAGTCTCAGTAGAAATTTTATTAGTCAATTGCTGCTTTTTTCTACCAGCTATGTTTGTTGCAGTTTTTAAAAGTGTATCAGTTATTTTCATATTAATTTCATTCAAATCTGTATCATGTTCAAAATCTCCTAACACTTGAAACCTATTTGTAAGTTCTAATTTAAATTCATTAGAATGTTTCTGAAGATTAGGAATATCAACTGTAAATATTGTTTTTCTTAATAATTTTTGTCTTTCTAGTTTTACATTAACACATAACTTACACCTTACTAATCGATGATCACTTCCTGTGTTAAATTTATTAAGAACATTACAATCTTGAAATATGTATTTTCTGTTAGTCAAAATATAATCCAATTCTGCTGTACCTTCATTTGGATGCTTCCATGTCCATTTCCTTTTAACATTTTTCTCAAAAAATGAATTCATAATATAAAGTTTTTCTTTTTCTGCAAACTCCACAAGTCTATGTCCTCTCTCATTTCTATTACCATAACCAAAATTACCTACAGCAATTACATCTTTCATTTGTCTACCAATTCTAGCATTAAAGTCTCCCATAACAATTTTAAAATGTTGTTTACTCTGATCAAAAGCCTTTTGTACATCCATATAAAAATCTTCTACTACTTCATCACTATGAGAACTTGTTGGGGCATAAACCTGAATTATCTGCATTTGGTATCTGCTATTAAGTTGTATAACTAATCTTGCCACTCTGTCCGATACACCATCAATCTCCACAATATTGTTCTTCCACTTTTTATTTATAATGAATCCTACTCCACTTGTATTTCCAATATGTGTGCCTTTATAATAGAGTATATGTCCACTTTTTATATCAATTGTTTCTTCTCCTTTTCTTCTAACTTCACAAAGTCCAATAATGTCCCATTTAATATAAGACAGTTCTTCTAATTCTTGCAATCTTCCTTCACTTGAAAGTGATCTGCAGTTGTAAGTACCTAAATAAAAAGTCGTCATCAAATGGCAGCCTGGGTCCGCAATCACGGGATTCTTAGCACCCTCCGCCTTCGGCCACCAACCGCTGCCTTGGTTGGTGACTTTACAGCCTCCTGGGAATAAGGGCCATGCTTTATTTTTGTCTGTCATAATTGTATATATGTATTGGAAAAATATTTATCATTTACACAAACATTCATTCTGCCTTATCAGGCACTGAGAAGAAAGACCATGGTGTTTCTTGATCTTAAACTCAGAGGTAAAAAGCCAATAAACTCACTACGCTGGCTAATGCGTGTTGGTGAGCAGCCCATCCATGTTCGTATACTATATGAATAATCACATAGTAATAACAGCTGCAACGACAAGAACGTATGGAGTGGACATTAGGAATTTGCCCTGCTCGGTTCCTTTAAGGCCTCCAAGAGGAATCAAAGGGTCTCCTTTCAGTAATTCGAGACTTTCATGTCATTGTGATTTATTTGCACGAATTGCAACAATAATTGCTTAACTTTTGTCTTTTAGTTATATGTATAGCATGTAAAACCATTAGCATTTAGAAAACATAAGTTTTTCATGTAGCTGAATAATCAATAAATTTGGAAGAACTTAGAAAAATTACTGAAAATGAACTATCATGCAAAAGCTAGTTAGGTCATTGATGCATGGAAGTTATTTCCAAAATAATTGTAATATCAATAATAGTAGTATATTAAAGTTAAGTATTTATTTAAAAAAAAAAAAATACATGGATTATATAAAAAAGAATGGAGAAATATAGAAGTTGTCTATTTATAAAAAAAGGATTATATAAACTTTATTTGATATGAATTCTTCAAGACTTGAATATAGGACAGTAATTGTAGCTAAGGAATTGTTATGGGTTAATATTGATGCAATTGCTAATAGTAAAATTTATTTTGCAGAGGAATAGATATAAGTTTGTTTTTTTGGAAGAGCAGTTCATCAAATGAAAGAAAATTGTATGAAATAGGATTTGCTGTGAGATCTAGTTTAGTGGGTTTTGTTTTTAGAATTCTTAGATATATCAATTAAAGGCTAAATTAGTGCTTATAATCCCTATTAGATTTTCAAAGTTAAGAGATAAAAAAGCTTTTATTTCATATTGGATAGTGTTATTGCATTTATACCTATAAAATTCTTTTTTTTTTTATTGGAGACTTTAATGCATGTTGGCAAAAACAGTAAAATATGGCCCCAAATTATTGGAAATAATTGTAGCGATTGTTTGTATGAACTCAAATGATCTTTTGTTACTGTATTTTTTAGGTCACATAGATTACTAACATGAATATTTTGTTTAGACAGAAACATCCAGATAAGGGAACTTGGATGCATCCACACTCAAAATATTATGGATTATGATATAGTTAGGAGTCACAATGTAAAAAAGTCATTATATATAACCCTTTATAGCTATAAACTATTGGAACAATCACACCTTAGTGTATTTTGAAGTTAAAATAAAAGGAAACATGGCATTTTCTGCCTTCTTCCATAATGAAATGAACATGAAACTACCTAAGCAATGTAGAGAAAACAAAATTCAATGACTAACAATATGAATAATGGATTATTTAAAGCTGTTAAGAAGATGAACTCATTTACTAATCATGACTACTTTAATTTTTTTGCAATACATTGAAAATAACCTATGAACATAAAAATCAATATAACTCAACTAAGCTAGTAGATAGACTCTTACATAATGGAATTTTGAATAGATGGGTGGAGTGCATTCATTGTTTGAATAATTACATTTAATGCTATGTCGCATTTCAACAACTTATATTTGGAAAAGTTGTCTAAATTGATTAAATTAAAACAGCTCTTGTAATATTAAGAACAGAAAGACTACAGGTCCTGATGAAGTCCCCAGAAATTTTTAAAATGTAGTACATGTATTAATAAGTTTGTGACAAAACTATTGAGGTTATTAGGGAAAATAATTCATGAAAATGTGACCTCTGACCTTTAAATTGTAGAATTTATAGAACCAAAGATGTTAGAAAAGATAAGCATTCGTTATAGCAAAATCTGTTTAATAATTTTATTGAATATATGATGTACCTAATGCAATTTTAGAAAATCAAAAAGTATTAGGTATATGCTTTTATGAAAGTTATTACAATGATTTGGAGAGAGAATTTTCAGTAAAGATTGTTAGTATTATGAATTGTCTTGGGCAAAAAATATATAAAATGAAAGAAACGATGTAATTATATGATGTGCATCTGACATACTGATAACTTTATATTAGTTGAGGAGGGGTGTTAATTTAAAACACTATAATCATTTTTTTAAAATAATATATAGTGTAATCTAAGGCAAATTATTTTACAAACTCATGCAGAAAATGAATAAAGGAGTTGCATTTATATTAAATTATTTTTAAATAAGTTCAGCTTTTATGCCGTAAGATTATGGCAATATGGTCTTCATTAGTTGTGAGACTGTGAAGTAAATAACTATGTCTTATATTATTCCTAATTACTTTAAACATTTGACATCATATTCTGTTGGCTATTTTAACAACATATGATATCTTAAAACGTCTTTATTTTGTTTATCTTCCTTATACTGAATGAAAAGTTAAACATGTCTGTTATTATTAAAATGTCTTTAGCTATTATAAATTAATTGATTTGATTTTAATGCTCTGTTTCATTAAAGGTTTTTAGTTTCATGTATAGATATGTATGTGTGTATATTATCATCAGCTAATATCCCACTGCAAAATTAAGATCTCAATATTTTTTATAACTTTCTATTATGACATTTTCACAATATTTTTATCTGTTGCTATAATGAAAAAGACTTGAGAACTCAGATTGAAGTCAACTTATCATTTCAAGTGCATGAATATTATATAACTTCATGAAAAATTAATTCTTCAATTATTTGACCTTTGTGCTTTGTTGCAGTGGTAGAATGTTGGAATTTGAAAAAGATTTTGTATTGAACTTCAACTGTTCACTTTTGAAGTTTGAACATCACATGATCTCGGTGTGTAAGTATCATATGGCCTCTAAGAAATTGGACAATCAATTTATTCTATGTGATTTTATATAATAGTAGAATGATGGACTCAAGATCTAATAGTTTTTGGTGATGAAATGTCATATGATCTAATCGTTAATCTTTCATTTATTTGCTTTAGGTGATATAGTGCTGTAGTAGAATGATCAGTTCAGAATTAAAAGTTCCTGGACTAAAGTTTGATCTGTCACTTCAAGTTTTTGAAGATCCTATGACTCCTGAACTATTCAATTATATGTAATTCTTCCAAGAACAGAAAAATAATCTATTTCCAGAATTTAGATTCATCACATGCATCAAAATAAGAATAATGATGATAATAATTAATGTAAATACTTTTTGCATTGAGTTAAAATCTCAAAAATAGCTATTACTTAAAATGCATTATCAGTGAAGCAAATATAATCTTTTTGTTTGAAGAAAATATAGATTTTTTTATTATTATTAATCAAAACTTAAAAGAAATGTATGTAGATTAGATAAGTTTTTAATTTAAATTTTAAAAGCAAATTTTTCTAATTAATTTTTGAATAATTTTTAAAAAAAAAAAAACTAGGGATTAATTTGCTTAATCATGTTGCATAACTTCTTTTAAAACAAAAATCTAATTTAAAAATAAATGTAATTCAACATAATATTTAAGTTATTAAAAAATAATATAAGTAAATGATAAATTCTTAAAAAATCAGACTGGGGGCCTTATAATATAGTGATAGAGCATCCACATATCTTGCCTGTGATCAGATAAAATTTATTATTTTTAGATTTCATTTAGGCTTAGGAATTTTGTTCAGATAACTAGTTCATAATCAACCCAGATAAAACATCCAATATTGAATAGTAAATGGGTATTTGACCATTTTTAGCTAGAGGATAAGAAAAAATATATAAATCCTCATTATAATGCCAACAATTGATAATCCTAGTGGATAATAATCTCTACTGTTTTTTATGGGTTCTTGGGGAGATTTGTTCTCTGATGGGTTATTTAATGACTGTTTTCACCAATAAATTCTAGTTAAAAAAGATGATACAGTTAGGCTATCAACTTTTATCTAACTAATCTAACCGACCTTTTAAATAGCCCACTGCCAGGCAAAAGCTTTGCCCTCAATTCTTTATAAAAAAAAAAGTAAAGTAAAAGGTATTACTAAATTTGCCAGTTTTTGAGTGGTTAGCTGGGAAAGCTACCTTCAAGAAAAATTCTAATAAAAAAAAAAAAAAAATGTATATATTGAAGATGAGAAGAATCAGAATAAGGCTGAGAGATTATGCTATCACTAATATGAAGGATCTAAAAGTTGGACATGAAATTGTATTATATATCAGGAAGGTTGAAACTACATTAACAATCCTGTGACTGAAAAGGATTTTAAAAACTGTAAATATATATATGTCAGAGTTTGAATACTATGTCTTTAGTTGGATTCAAACCTAGAATGCACTTTTTTTTTTCAGGAGCAAAAAGCTAAGAATTTTTTACTTATTTTGGCTCATGTCTCATTGTTTATTATCACTTGGTAAATTAGTTTCTAAGGAGTATATGTAATCCTATCTGATTTTAAATGCACTGATATTGTCTTTTCTTTAGAATAAATCAGTAAAGTCAAAAGAAAACTGCAACATACCATATCCACATTGATGTAGCAGAAAATTATTATAAGTAAAGATCGCACATTCCAAAAAAAACATTTGTAAATATATTTTAGTTTAATAGGATAGTGTTTTTATAAAATCTAATGAAACAAAGAATAATAATTAGTTTTTTGAAATTTTTCAGTAAATTTATTTAATCGGTTTTTAATTAATATAAAAAAATCAATGTTTTATTATATATATCAATATTATTATTCACAACTATTTTCAATCTGGGCACAACTTCATACCTGCCAACCCCATTATTTTATGTTCAGAGCCAAATGATTACAGGAGAAAAATAAAGGAGGCATTCTATATTAATAGAGACATCCATGCCATTAACAGAAAGGACACATGCTTCGAGATCTCGAAAAAATGGGCTACGTAACAGTAGCTTATTTGAATATTTACATTTGCATATATTTATTACACTTTTCATGAAGGCTATGAGTATGAGGCATGGTTCCTCGAAAACGTTCAGCCGATAAATTTTTAATAGTAAGTTATATTTTCTCTAATTAATAATTACAATTAAGTATTTTTTGTTTTTACATATAAGGAGAAATTAAAACCATATTTATTCATTACAATATAAATATTTTTAAAGTTTTATGTTCTTATTTGCTAATCAAACTCTTCACACATTCACATGAATGTTTTTTTATTGCTTTCATTATGCAATTTCTGTCATTCATCCGCTGCCACTTCTTTCATCTATCTACTCATTCATAATTAGTTGAATTTCTTAACATTCGTGATTGTATCACATTTTTGTCCATGGGCTTCTCATGAATTTCTCTTTTTTTTTTTTTTTGGTATCCTGATTTTAAAAAAAATTGAGTAAGATCTTATGAAGTAATTTGTAAGTATCTTCACCCACAATGTCTGTGATCTGGATGGAGATTTTTTTTTTTTTTTAGCTATCCAATCCGCAAGTTATTTAATTATTGATCAGTAAATATATACATCGCTTTTCTTATTTATAGTATTAAAAAAATGCACAAAATTGGCATTTGGTCACAGATCTTCTGTGTTCTTGTGAAGAGATATTGGAAAGACTTTTCTCTGCATAGGAAAATTTAAGGTTGTTTACTTTTATTTTTTTAAAAATATGTAATGTAATTTTTAAATGCTTACAAGTCACTCTGGTTTTTAGCTTACATAACATACATTAAAATGAGCAGTTATGCTCCAGTGTCTTCTGTGCTAAGTTTGGGTAATTGGTAATTAGCAGATAGTAATCCATTTAAATCTTTTCCCAGACTGGCTTCTGAATGTCATGTTTGTCAACAAAACTTGGAAGTTCAAAGCTGGAAATATTACAATTGTACATCTAGCAATCATGTTATTATTTAACCTTTCCCAAACCTGATTGATAAAAACTAAAATCTGATCTGGGGGTGGGTAATTAAATGCACTATCATCTGGGAGTCACTGATCATTCAAGCTTATTGCTGATGACACTAGAATAATAGACAGTTGCTCTTGTTTTATTTAATATTTATAAATAACCCAAGTTTCATCTTCATAGATGAATTATGCAAAAACTTTTGAGTTCTGTTTGCTATTTCGATGTCAAGCAATTAACTATATAATAAAAAATAAATATCAAGATATGAGATCTAGCAAGTTGAATTATTAAATATATTATAAATATTCAGTGACAGTTTTCTTTTTCAAATTGTATTCTTTGTAATAAATTTAAATTTTATTTCTCCCATTAAAGTACCATTAACCAAAATCTAGTTTCTCAGATCCACATGCTTGATACATTTCATCTTAATATTGGCTTTTAATAAATTTCTCAACTAGCAGTTAATGCTTTTTTCAAAAATCATTTTTATTTTATTCAGTGAAGTTAGGGTTAATATTATTTGTTTGGTGAAGCAATAAAACATTTAAATAAAATATTCTTTAAAAGTTTGCCCGTTTATTACAAAATAATATGCAGTTTGTGGTTTCATTCCACAGCTGCACTATAAGTTATCTTGTTAATAGACATATTTACTTTTTTTTTTTTAAACACTAACTTTTACCCCATCAATAAAAATGATGTAAATATGAATAGTTTGTGTGTGAAATAGTAATAATAAAGCCATTTGATTTTTTTTAATAGAAGTAAAAACAAGCAATGCATCTGGAAAACATTCTTCAGACTTTTTTATCTATGACTTGATTGGGGAAAAAAAGAACTGTTTATTTAATTTGTAACTAAATAAATCATTTCAAAATTGTGCTGCTGAACTCTTTCTAGTATAACATTCACTTGAGTGGTCTTTTTTCGGAATTAAATACTTCCTTATTTATGGAAAATTTATTTTTCTTTATAAATAAATAATTCAAAGTGTAAAAATAGAAAAAAATAGCAATTTAATTCATAGTTCAGTTTGCAAAAGCATTGGCAATTGATCTCGTGAGTTCAATGTGTGAAATGGGTGCGTTGTACAGTAGTTGATTTATATTATCATATGATTAGATCTTTACGAAAAAAATGTTCAGATATCCAAATTTGAGATAATTTGCTTAGTTTTTTTATTTTATTTTTTGTAATAAAAAAAAGCTTTTGGAGACTTAGAAAAGTTATTTGATTTTAATCTCTTCCCCTCAAAAGAATTTTCAATAAAGCTTGTTAACGTTATTACTAATTGCATGTTAAGTTTTGTTTTCCCTCTATGCTAGGCACTTTTATTTTCTAAAATACTGACTGAAATTTTCTTCTTTTTGATCTCATTAAATATAAACTAGTAAATTATTTGCAACAACACTTCAAATTATTTAATTATTTTTTCAAAGATCACATTTCAATAATGTGAAGAACAAAAAATCTATTGTAGGTAATATGTATCTGTGTAGCTGCGAAAGTGGCAGAGCTACAGTTTCCAACCTGAACAAAATAAAATACAAACATTTTGGTTTGGATAACTAAATTGAATTGTTGTGCTTTGCCAGTCATTTTTATATCCAAATACCAAATGACCTCCCTAGCAAGTGACTAATATGATTATGATTCTTGTATTGTTTTTTTTATCATTTCACACTAAGTATAAAACATTCAATTACATTTGATTTATTTAAATAACCCAAGATCAAAATACTAATATAATACCATTAATCATTTAATAAAATTAGTAATAAGAATTTCATCATTTTCTTTACAAATATGGTCCATTAAATTCTTTAACACACTTTTTCTTTTCACCTCTTGTTTTTTATTTTATGAACCATTTTTTAATTACTGTTTTCCTCCAACACTTCAACCACATTATATGATCATTGTTTTTTTTTAAGTGTCATAGCATCGGCCGGGACGCGAACCCGCAACCTGGGCAACTGCCTGCAAATGCAAGGCAGTCACGCTGATCTCTCGACCACCAATGCAAGACATATGATCATTGTTAAGGATTGATTATTGCTATATTTTTATGTTGCTTTGGAAATTCTTTGTAAACATATATATATATGAATAATCAATCCTTTACCATGACCATATAATATGGTAAAACATTGGAGGAAAACTTAAATTAAAAACTGGTCATAAAATAAAATAAAAAACAAGATTTAAAAAGAAAAAGTATGTTAAAGGGTTTGTTTTTTAAATTAATATAAATACCTATTATTCAAAAACTATTATCCAGGCAAAATATTATAGATGATCTTTAACTTTTTATAATAAATTAGTATGCATACATATTTTACAAACAAATTAAAGGAGAAAAAACCCCATTAAATAATTATCTAAATACAAGTATATATGATGTATACTGAACTTAATGTAATTTAAATATGATTTGGACTGACTTTCAAACTCCCTACAGCTATTAACTTTATCTTATACAACCAATATAGAGTGGATAGCTATAGGGAGCTAGAAAATGAGTTCAAATCCCTTCTAAATTACATTAAGTTCAGTATAGACAATATAGTTGTATGTAAGTATTACATATTCAACCTGTATTCTGCTCATCTCTCTTCTGTGTATTTAAATGGAGATATTAAGGTCCTATATTTGAGGGATCAGAATAATGTCAACACGGGTATAACAATAATATTGGCATCAACAAGGGTTTTGAGTATTCCAATGATAAACAGAGCAAAACTCTCCATACAGTATTGCCACCTGTGCTAAACAGAGTAATCAATGGATGCCAGAAGGCTTGTGCATAAAATCCCTATCTAATGCCTACTCATCCAATATCCCCAGACTAGTTTCTGGCTTGTGGCCTTTGTCAGTGAGGAGCTTTGGATCTGAGAGCACTGCATCTAGATCTTTAGATGCAGTGCTCTCAGATCCAAAGCTCCTCACTGACAAAGGCCACAAGCCAGAAACTAGTCTGGGGATATTGGATGAGTAGGCATTAGATAGGGATTTTATGCACAAGCCTTCTGGCATCCATTGATTACTCTGTTTAGCACAGGTGGCAATACTGTATGGAGAGTTTTGCTCTGTTTATCAACAATTAATGTGCTAGTATAGGAAATGTGATTATGTGATGCTTAATGCTTTATTCCAATGATATGAATGGTTGAAGTCTGTCCATGAGCACTGATTGTATATAGTGTGGGAGACAATAATCTAGACCAACTGATAAGTGCTGGTTCAGCATGAAATATGTATATTGGAGATCATTTTTTACATTGAGTGGATGGCTGTAAGGAGCTTGAAAGTCAATTCAAATCCCTTCTAAATTAAATACTGTATAAATCAACAAGTCTACTTCGGTAAGCTGCCTAATTTGTTTAACTTAGCAAATTTTGGATTTACAGTTAGGATCAAAATATCTATTTTGAAATATGAAAAATTCATTATTTAAAAAAATAATAATCATAAAACCAAGATTTTCAAATGAATGATGTCTTACCTATAATATGGTGTTATAATCATATTGAAATATAACCAACAAAGTTTTTTATTACTTAATCATCCTTAAGCACTTTTCATATTTGTTATTGTTCAGCAAATCACTAAATGAAAATTATATTGTTAAATATAAATAGTGAAATGTGAAAAGAAATCCCATTTCTCCAAAAACAATTATTTAAAAAATGCATTCAGAGTAAATTATAATGCAAAGCAGTTCATGAACTGATTCTGAGCTTCTGGCTCAGGAGTATATATACCAGACTTGAGAGTAGAAGATCATAATTAATGCTTGAAGTCAGATATTAAATAAGATGAAACTTCAAATTTTTTTATAAATATTTGTCATATATTTGGAAAATTGCATAACTATTTTTGAAGCATAAATATTAGTAAGAAGAGATGATAAATATTACATTAGAAGATAATAATAATGACCAAAATTTAGTAACCCCCCCCCCCCCAAAAAAAAAAAAAAAAAAAACAAGGACTAAAATTTGTTGAGAAATAATAATTAAAATGTCCAATTTTAAATAAATTCTATAAGTAAAAAAAGTCTACATATGAATAATGGGTATTGTTCTGTTAGAGTGTGTCAGCCGCTTGATGAAGTTGTTGCTAAGGCATTTACAGTAACTATCCCCCCTCTAAGTGCATGGATTAATTTATGTTTCCATAATCCACATTTTGAAAAAGTGTTTAAAAAAAATTATAAATTTAAATTTATAAATTTCACGTGCAACACGAAACATCTCCCGGCCAATCATTTCTTTGATTTGCACTTAAACATATGATTGGACTCCCTCTATCTATTACTGTACTGCCCTTTCATAACTGCATTATTCTAGATTTTCTTAGTAATTATTTTTATTGTTAACTAAATATGTAGATTTTTAAAATTAAATTTTAAACACATACTTTATATAGAGTTTGTTGTTTTCTATAGAAAAGTTGATAGCAGTTAATATGGAAAGTTAACTGTATTTTTTTAAAAAATGTATATTACTGTCTAAAGTACCAAATATTGTTTTGTATCACTAAAATGAGTGAATGATTTTCACTAATTAATATACAGATCTATTAGAAAATTCAATGCATTTAATAAAATAGTATTTATATAAACAATAATCAATAGACTTAAATTATTGCTCTGTTATCTGTTATATTTGTACAATAGTATGTTTTTTTTATTATTGTTGTTGATTCCATTAAAAGTAGTTTTATTTTTATTATGAAAGTATATTTATATTTAAAAAAATCATTTAAATGTTTCTTTGCTTTATATAAATTTATCTTTTTCAAATGTTTTTATTCATATGTTTAAAAGTGTGTGACAGAATGAAAATTTTGTGTATAACTAAAAAGATAATGATAATATTCAAGTAAAAAGAGGAATGAAGTTGGATTACTCATATAATGTGGTTATAATTAATAAAAAAGATTTGTTAAATGAGTTTTAAGTTTATATCTGGACTAGAAATAATATGATAATCTCTAATATAATAAATGATTTATAATAATCATTAATATTCTTATGTTAAATTGATTATATCAAAGATATGTGTGCATAAAGTTTGACATTTGAAGATCAAACTGAATAAGGGTAATATTGATAAATACAAAATAAATGATAAAGACAAGTGTAAAAGATTGTGATATTAACTAATTGAAGAGTTCTGGCATAAAATACAATTTAAGTGGTGTTTTTTTTTTTAGATGTTTGTATTTATATATTTCAAGAATATGTAATGAAATGGAAGTTTTAAATGTATCAGAAAAGATAATCTGCATTGAAAAAAAAGAAGATGAAGTTGAATTATATTACATCATGTGATTGTGTTTAATAAAAAAAACATATTAAAACTTGAAAGTTTATATCTAGGTTAGAAATTATATGATAACTCTGGCTTAATAAATGATTAATAAATAAATGTATTTATAAATAAATACATTCATTAGTAAATAAATTAATAAATGTATTTATTTAAAATGAATTGTGCCAAAGATATGTATTGAAACAGTAAGGTCTGCTTTGCAGATCTTCGTTTCACATTTTCTCACCTACTTCCTACCCTCATACCTTAGTTTGAACCCCAATCTATCGTAGTATGTCTGCAATACACTTATATACCGAAAATCCCGCCTAATTTTAAACCACGAGCACAATGCTCGTATTATATATGTAACTTATTCCCAAATAAAATATTAGGAATTATGTATTTGTTCACATAATTTACATTTATTAAAAAGTAAGTTATATAAGTCGTAATTGCACACACACTATGATATCCATTTTAAAACATATCAAAATTATAAATTGTTAGTTATTTTGTTTGGATCTATTTACAAATATATTACTGTCGTAATATATGTTGATTTAAAATAAAATTCATTTAGTAAATATTCGTTTAGTAGATAGATTCAAATATTACAATTTAAAATAAAATAATTTTCGTTTTATTTAATAAAAATCATCCCAAATATTTCTGTTAAAATAAATGAGGGACAATAGTTTAATTATATAAGTTATCTAAAAACAGCAGCTGTCCACTTAAGTTTTCTTTAATTAGTAGCAGTAATTTTAATTAAATCTAGTTTGTAATTCGAATGTCGACGGGGAAGTTAACAAAAAGAATTAATTAATGTTGAATTCCTTTAGACATTCGGATAGATTTAATTACAGCAGATAAGTCCAATAATTTTGTACGCCCCAGGACAAATCTATTGTTAAATTTTACTATAAAAAGGATGTTTTTCTTTTGTTCACCATTCTAGGCTATTCTAAGCTCTGAAAGGTCTAAGCTTTTAAAGAATTCTGAGTTGTCTAAAAGTTTCTGAGTTGTTCTAAAATTCTAATAATTTGCTAACCTTGACATGTCCGAGTAGAGGCATTTAAGATGGCTATGTCCCATCGGAATAGCCAGCCGCTGCTCCATACCATCAAAAATTTATCACACGGATCCCGAAACTGCTGCTGCCGCTGCCAAATATGAACATTCCAGATTTTGTTGCTGAATTATAAAACCTGCCAAACATCTACCTGCAAATGCTTCTCCAGAAGTAACCTAAATTAACCCAAGAGCTCTTGTGATCACTAACTAACATGCTATAGCTATTTAACATTGTTTTCTTATATTTCACAACTTCATTATGTATTTCTTTCATGTAGTTAAATATACTCAACATTTTGCTCTATCCTTGGGTTAATATTTTCTATTTATAAAGCTTTCTTTTATTTTATTATGATAATGTGTCAGAATCGTCTTTGACCGAGTGAACTATTCCCTCTATTGAAAATAAGACGCCGCTATTAAGGCATATTTTAAATTTATAATTTTCCAATTTTATTGTCTTGCAAATCACTCGTGCGATTCTTTTCTTTAATGTAACATAATCACATAGTTTAAAATCTACATGTTATTGATTTTAATCTAATATAAGAGTATGTGCGAAGTCAATGATTAAATGTGTCCCCAAATGCATGATTGCGTATATAAATCTATACTTACTTTTCAAACCTGCAAGCATGCATTTTCTTATTTTAATTACCGTGTTCTATTTTAATTATAAAGTTCATCATTGATGTCGAGAATGTGTGGACCCTTTTAAATGAATTTCAGGGAAGTTGATTGGGCATTTCTCTTAATACAATTAAAACCCATTTAGTATGTTTTATATACACTAGTCTCGTATTGCTGGTACATGAATTGGTTGTTGAGACCGCTTTGTTTTTATTTTCCAAGGATTCTTTACACGGCAAAGTCCGTTCTTTCGCTCATTGCAAGTTTTCCAGGCAGAGGGTGTTCACAAATGGCACCCCTGGGAATTAAACGCAATCGTTACACAGTCGCTAAGTTTCGGCTGTTTCGTCAAAATACTTTCCTACGGGTTAGCGGCGAGATGCCCTCCGTAATTATTCCGGATCTTCATATTGTTTCATTTTATATTTATTTTACAAAGCATCCGTGACTTAAACGAGTCACACCCTCCAACTTTATAAATTCACTATCAGCAATACTGACCTCCCAATACAAATCTATTATTATTCTCAAATAAATGCTTTGATCCCATTCCCACGTTTGCTTAGTAAGCTTTAGTCCGCACTATTCTCGAAATCAATAAATATTTTAGAACATTTAATTTCAAATATTGTCTTAAACTTGTCTATTTACTCAAAGCACCTCGCACATATTCCTATCTCGTCAAGCACATTATCGTAATGCTATTAGCCCGAGGAATAGAATATATCACTCTGTTTTAAAACCCTTTTGTCATTACTGAAATATAAATGCCAACAATTACTTAATACGCGTCCCTGTCTCATATAAGCAGACAGTGGCGTTTGATCTATATATTGATATAAATAAATTGTGTGAAATTATTTTAAACTAAATTTTATCTCTTATTTTATTTGATTCCTATCACTGTCTCGGTATATATATATTTTCTGCATTTCTTTTGTAAATCCATAGACATTAATTAGCCACCCAAACTTATCTTAGTATAGAGTCTTTTGTTTCTCCCTGACCACCAGGCACCGGTAAAGGGTTATACTAGTTGTAGCATCAGATGCGTTATCACGCAGGTGGCGCTGTGAAATTTGAACTTTCGATTCGAACTTAGTATATCTAGAAGGCAACCCCTCCTAGAATGTTCAGTTTAGTGTCTGGTGTTTGAATTATGCAGTGTGTTAGCGAGATAGACGATTCTGACCGTTACATAGTAAATTTTTTTTTTCCGGGTCCATGGCTTGCCCAAACGTGGAGCCTCGAATTATTTAAACACCCATATCCCTGTAGATCTTAATTATTTAAACACCCACATCCTTGTAGTTTAATTTTAGCATTTTGTTTTCGCATTTAATCACTCAAATCCTTTATATTTTGATATATAATATTTTTCAAACTCTATATTATCTATTTGCATGTATATTTCATATATTTTGTTTGACTTGGGCATTCAATTACTTATCCTATATAATCAGAACTTGTCCAAACATGCTATAGTGCGATACGAGCCATCTGTATTATCTGTATTCATTGTTTCACTTAAATCACGCTATGTACGCATAGCGTAAATTACTTAAATATTGTCCCAAGTGAATATTGTGACAAATATAAATATTTCAAATATTGTATTTTCTATCAAAATAAAGTTTCATCGGCTCAACGCGCAATATAGCATAATGATAAAACAAATGTTGTAATCAATATACATAAAAAAAAAAATGCGAATGTTTAACGAGTGCCCGTAGTTAAATGGAATAGTTATTAAAATTAATTTTGGGAAGCTAACAGTCTATGGATATTTTTAACTGGTGACATGGCGCCCAAGGGTAATTTCACTAAACAGAGTTACTTCTAAAATAAATTTTGTCACCAGGCTCAATTCTTTTGTATGAAATTTGTTTTCTAAATGTGTGTAAATTTTTCTTAGAGCAAATAATGAGACGTGAATCGGATCAATAATTATGTCAATAAATATATATGTTTGCAAATCTTAAATAAGAAGGAACGAAATAATTATACCCGGATCTAGCGAATGTTAATATATATAAATAAAATTTGCTTGAGCTTAAAAATATATATGTTAGCGAAATATTTTGACAGGTAGAATTTGAGATTTTTATATATACAGGCAGTTAAAAATATATGTTGGCAGCAGATTTAAGCGAGAAATTTTAGCAGTAGTAAGAGGGCAGTAGTTGGGGTTTTAAGTGATAAATATAAAAGCAGCAATTAGGCCAACAGAACTGAGAGGGAGATAGCCTATTAGCCATTAATAAAATTGTAATTAAACGTAATCATCGCAGAGATTTAAACAAGGAAAAATAATAAGAGTATTTTTTTTACCGTATTAGTTTTAATAAGCTCCACGGAAAACAGTTTAAACATTTTCTTTATCAGTGCGATACATTGTGTTAAAGATATATTAATATAGTTAGCGATAAAATAAAAAGTAATCATCATCATCGATCACGATAATCATCCAAAGCCAGGGGTAATATGGACAACAACCACGCTGATCAAGAACCGGACCCATCCGGATTTCTTGAATCTCCTCCAAAAAGTATGAGAACTGTCCAGCAAATGACCAAGGAAGATTCCGATCTGGATGATCTGGTGGAATTATATAAGAGAAGCGAAGAGAGGGCAAGAAAGCAGGAAAAGGAAGCCCAAAGAAAAGAGACGGAGGGTAAAAAGTTTACCAGGATGCTCCTCGACGAATTGGCACAAGCGAGAGAAAGATATAGGGCTCTCCAACGGAAATTGGAAGAATACTGCTCAGGAAATCGGGAAAAAATGAGCGAATGCCGAGATCAAACTGAGCCAAAAATAATACAATACCTGGACAATGAAGTCCTGATAGCAAAAACAGAACCTGACGATACAAACAGTATCAACAAGGCAGTGGACCTAAACCAAAGATGTCAGGCCTCTAATGATGATCTACCACCTCCTCAAGCGCATAGTAGTGGGATAGATACAATCCACAGGACCTTAATTCCAGATTTCGGGGTTCAAACCCAACTTGGTAAGATATTAACTGTTAGAATATTTCGAGGAGAAATAGGAGAAAACCCCCACCCACACCTGGATAGCCTGCGGGATTTCTTTCAGTTTTATAGAACGGATCCGCATGAACAGACTGCTATCGCTAGCCATCATTTATATGGCTATGCAAAAGATTGGTGGGGCATGTTGGCGAAAAAACCAAACAACTTTACGAATTACTGTAGCCTGTTACTAAGATATTATTGGAGTGAGGATCGGCAGAGCGAAATTCTAAATACCATTTGCCAGGAAAAGTACGGAGCAATCAAGGAAACACACACACAATTTTTCATTCGCCAGGTCAATCGCCTTCGATCACTGAACACGTTTGCATTTTCTGATACTCATATTATACGTACCGTTCAACAGAATATGCCGCTACCGATACAACAGCTGATGGCGGGCAGCAGAATCAAAGAGGTGGAGGAAATGGCCGAATTCTTAACCACTCTGGATTTCAGTCCCTGGGCCAAAGAACCGCCAGACAAGGTAAAGAGACCTGATAATCCGAGACTGCAGTCATCAAATTATAAAAGCAGTTATTACCCACCAGACCCAGGATTATAGTAGTTTTTTTTTTAAAAAAAAAAAAACAACAACAAAAAAAAAAAAGAAATGGACACGTCACAGAATAATATAAAAAGGAGATCGGATATAAACAGTGTTAAACGATTAGTTTTTTTTTTTAAATAAAATTTTGTTGAAAGAGGGGGGGACATTAAAAAAATGTTCGCTAGACGGTAGATTTATTAATATGATCCGGGCATATAATTCAGTTTCGTTTCTTCATTATATTTATATCCTGTACATTATGGGTTATCTGGTAAATTTTTTTTTATGCAGGCTTCATAGGTGGACACCTGTTGTAAGATCTTTTTTTTTTAACAATTTTTTTTTTCCGTCACTAAGGGAATGTGAAACAGTAAGGTCTGCTTTGCAGATCTTCGTTTCACATTTTCTCACCTACTTCCTACCCTCATACCTTAGTTTGAACCCCAATCTATCGTAGTATGTCTGCAATACACTTATATACCGAAAATCCCGCCTAATTTTAAACCACGAGCACAATGCTCATATTATATATGTAACTTATTCCCAAATAAAATATTAGGAATTATGTATTTGTTCACATAATTTACATTTATTAAAAAGTAAGTTATATAAGTCGTAATTGCACACACACTATGATATCCATTTTAAAACATATCAAAATTATAAATTGTTAGTTATTTTGTTTGGATCTATTTACAAATATATTACTGTCGTAATATATGTTGATTTAAAATAAAATTCATTTAGTAAATATTCGTTTAGTAGATAGATTCAAATATTACAATTTAAAATAAAATAATTTTCGTTTTATTTAATAAAAATCATCCCAAATATTTCTGTTAAAATAAATGAGGGACAATAGTTTAATTATATAAGTTATCTAAAAACAGCAGCTGTCCACTTAAGTTTTCTTTAATTAGTAGCAGTAATTTTAATTAAATCTAGTTTGTAATTCGAATGTCGACGGGGAAGTTAACAAAAGGAATTAATTAATGTTGAATTCCTTTAGACATTCGGATAGATTTAATTACAGCAGATAAGTCCAATAATTTTGTACGCCCCAGGACAAATCTATTGTTAAATTTTACTATAAAAAGGATGTTTTTCTTTTGTTCACCATTCTAGGCTATTCTAAGCTCTGAAAGGTCTAAGCTTTTAAAGAATTCTGAGTTGTCTAAAAGTTTCTGCATTGTTCTAAAATTCTAATAATTTGCTAACCTTGACATGTCCGAGTAGAGGCATTTAAGATGGCTATGTCCCATCGGAATAGCCAGCCGCTGCTCCATACCATCAAAAATTTATCACACGGATCCCGAAACTGCTGCTGCCGCTGCCAAATATGAACATTCCAGATTTTGCTGCTGAATTATAAAACCTGCCAAACATCTACCTGCAAATGCTTCTCCAGAGGTAACCTAAATTAACCCAAGAGCTCTTGTGATCACTAACTAACATGCTATAGCTATTTAACATTGTTTTCTTATATTTCACAACTTCATTATGTATTTCTTTCATGTAGTTAAATATACTCAACATTTTGCTCTATCCTTGGGTTAATATTTTCTATTTATAAAGCTTTCTTTTATTTTATTATGATAATGTGTCAGAATCGTCTTTGACCGAGTGAACTATTCCCTCTATTGAAAATAAGACGCCGCTATTAAGGCATATTTTAAATTTATAATTTTCCAATTTTATTGTCTTGCAAATCACTCGTTCGATTCTTTTCTTTAATGTAACATAATCACATAGTTTAAAATCTACATGTTATTGATTTTAATCTAATATAAGAGTATGTGCGAAGTCAATGATTAAATGTGTCCCCAAATGCATGATTGCGTATATAAATCTATACTTACTTTTCAAACCCGCAAGCATGCATTTTCTTATTTTAATTACCGTGTTCTATTTTAATTATAAAGTTCATCATTGATGTCGAGAATGTGTGGACCCTTTTAAATGAATTTCAGGGAAGTTGATTGGGCATTTCTCTTAATACAATTAAAACCCATTTAGTATGTTTTATATACACTAGTCTCGTATTGCTGGTACATGAATTGGTTGTTGAGACCGCTTTGTTTTTATTTTCCAAGGATTCTTTACACGGCAAAGTCCGTTCTTTTGCTCATTGCAAGTTTTCCAGGCAGAGGGTGTTCACAAATGGCACCCCTGGGAATTAAACGCAATCGTTACACAGTCGCTAAGTTTCGGCTGTTTCGTCAAAATACTTTCCTACGGGTTAGCGGCGAGATGCCCTCCGTAATTATTCCGGATCTTCATATTGTTTCATTTTATATTTATTTTACAAAGCATCCGTGACTTAAACGAGTCACACCCTCCAACTTTATAAATTCACTATCAGCAATACTGACCTCCCAATACAAATCTATTATTATTCTCAAATAAATGCTTTGATCCCATTCCCACGTTTGCTTAGTAAGCTTTAGTCCACACTATTCTCGAAATCAATAAATATTTTAGAACATTTAATTTCAAATATTGTCTTAAACTTGTCTATTTACTCAAAGCACCTCGCACATATTCCTATCTCGTCAAGCACATTATCGTAATGCTATTAGCCCGAGGAATAGAATATATCACTCTGTTTTAAAACCCTTTTGTCATTACTGAAATATAAATGCCAACAATTACTTAATATGCGTCCCTGTCTCATATAAGCAGACAGTGGCGTTTGATCTATATATTGATATAAATAAATTGTGTGAAATTATTTTAAACTAAATTTTATCTCTTATTTTATTTGACTCCTATCACTGTCTCGGTATATATATATATATTTTCTGCATTTCTTTTGTAAATCCATAGACATTAATTAGCCACCCAAACTTATCTTAGTATAGAGTCTTTTGTTTCTCCCTGACCACCAGGCACCGGTAAAGGGTTATACTAGTTGTAGCATCAGATGCGTTATTACGCAGGTGGCGCTGTGAAATTTGAACTTTCGATTCGAACTTAGTATATCTAGAAGGCAACCCCTCCTAGAATGTTCAGTTTAGTGTCTGGTGCTTGAATTATGCAGTGTGTTAGCGAGATAGACGATTCTGACCGTTACAGTATGCATAAACATGTATATTAGAAGATTGAATTGTAGTATATAAATGTGTTACTCTGCTAAAACAAATGAAAAATAACATGAATATATTTTAATGTAAAATTAGTGCCATAAGAATTTTAATAAAGAATTTTTAATATCTTTATTTTGAAAATGAGACAAGTTTTCTACACAAATGCAGCAGAATAACTGGGCAATAGAATACTATAACTAAGCATTATTATTTGATCATTAATGCTGTACTTTACTACTAACTTAATACAATTTATTTTAGTATCTCAATTTTAAAATAAAAAATTGTTTAAGCAATTATTGACTAATATCATTCTACTTTGTATTTTAACTTTAATAAGCTTATTTTCAGTTAAATAAGTGTAGTACGTTTAATTTTAAATTTTTATAAATTATCCAGGATGAAAAATATGAGTTCATTCCAGTAGTTTATCTTTTAGTTTCACATTTGGTCTTTTTCTTAAATCAAATTTAAAACTTCAACTTTTCATCTATTATTGTCTTTCTTAATAACCATTTAGTCTAACTTCGGTTATACCTAAATGTTCTTTCAATCATCTTTTTTGTTGTTGTTAACTTTAATATACATCTCTCTATAGCCTGCAATGTGGTTCACAGTTTATGTATTACTCTTATGCTACATAATTAAATGTTAGATCTTTAAGCAATAACTGGTAAAATCTTTCTTTTTAATCATTATAAGCATATTTCTATATATTACTTTTTTTTTTCTACCAAAACTATCCCTTTCAAATTTAATTTTATTTACTGTTTTTATTCATATAATCATGTGATCAAAATATTTATAATTTTTACCGTATTTAAATTTATTACTTCTATTTTTTTAGAAAATGCACCGAACGCTCTTTAGTCTATTTTTAATATTTATCTTTAGACCTATTTTTGCTTTTTTCTGATGACTTTTATATTATTTCCTACTGCTTTAAAGCATTATTTGTGAAAACAGCAACACTCTAAAAAAAGTCAGATATGTTGTTAATATGACCATCTTTAAAATTTATATTTTCATTAGTTTCTTCTCGTTATTAGTATTTTTGACATTTATAAAATTTTCTGAAGGTATTTTAACATGTGTTGAAATACTTAATCAATGATTAAACTACTAAAAGTGAAAAAAAAAGCTTATACTTACTGAGACAATATAAATAATAACCATTTTTAGCATGTGATCGAAATCACAGAAAAATTATTTCCAAACGCAAAAATGAAAAGAAAAAGTATAGATAATCTGAATGCTGAATACAGTATAGTTTTTATATAATTTTTTCTAAAAAAATATTGCTTATGCTTATTAAATTTATATAAGCAGTCTATAAAAATGAAATGAATTTTATAGTATTTTTATACTTATATTTTTGATCTTCTGTTAAATAGTTGCGTTGTATGATAAATTTGCTTTCAGCTGCTAGAATGAATGAATTTTATAACAATCAAATTTGTAAATCAATTGTTTGTTGAAGCACAGCCCATTGCATTTTAATTTAACAGTTACATCATAAACTTTAATTAGCCTCTTATATCATTAACATTCAACATGTAATACACAGTAATGGTTTTATCATTAGATGAATCTAGTAATTTTTTTAAGGATACTTAAAATGAAGTTGATGTTATTCTTTTCTTTAATTAGGGCATTTTATAACATATAGTGATTAGTAAGTTCATTCCCCTCACATTAAGAAATTTATGCATAATAATAATTCATTTAATAATAATATACATATAATATTGTACTAATAGTGTTTATAAACTTGCAAAAAAGCAAGATATTTATATTAATTATAAAAGAATGTCTAATTTTTCTTTGCCTAGGAGCATCCGCCATTCTTATGCGGGGCCCTAGTGTTATAACAGAAGTAAAATTTTAAAATAAATTATTTTCTTTAATTATTATTTTAAAAAGTAATATTTTTAAAAAAGTATTTTTACATGTTTTCTTGAAATTTTATGTTTTGTCTCTTTTTTTTTATTATTATTTCTATTGCATATCCATTTCATATACATGATTAGTAACAGTAATCTTTTTATTGCAAATTTATGATGACCTCCTGGAAAGTATAAATTCATAGCTGTTAACCATTCATTTTTATGTAAAAATTGTATCACATAATACTCCTAGTAATATATGTCAAATAGATTTTACTAATTTCCAATAGTTAATGCTGAGAGACAAAACCATAACGTAAATATTGTAATAGAATTACAGAATTTGTTTACGTCTGTGTGTATGGATTATTGTTGGTCTTTCTAAGAATTTTATCTATTTCAGCAATGTGATGAAAGAATATTTCCCCCTCATCTCATCAACGAGTGCTTACCATTTTTTATTAGAAATAACTTTGTCGCAGGAGCAGGTCTTTCTATCTATCAACAAACATCATTTGTTAGTTGTTCATGACAGAAATTTTGTCTTGTTAGTCTTTATAAAAATATTTTTAAAATGGGTGGTCAAGTTAAAACCATTTTTTAAAATTGAACAAATATAACATTAATATTTAGTAAAAACGAGGTCTTTTTTTATATATATAAATCAAGTTAAAATTTATTTTCAGTGAAAAACAGAAATCGGAACCTTTTCAAAAAAATATAATCACTTTTAAAACCAATGAGCACATTTTCGC
Organism: Epiperipatus broadwayi; assembly: GCA_028023455.1. Taxonomy (NCBI): domain Eukaryota; kingdom Metazoa; phylum Onychophora; class Udeonychophora; order Euonychophora; family Peripatidae; genus Epiperipatus; species Epiperipatus broadwayi. Next base: position 6,885,254 of record JAQFVV010006230.1, read on the forward strand.
ACATCTGTTTTATAAAAAAAAAATTCAAGTTAAACATTTCCTGTTTTTTTTTTTAACACATAGTTGATGTTATTTTGTAGTCTTTAATTCTTTTTTCTTTTAAAAGGGAAAAAAGTTTCTACAATGTGACATATGATAAACATATATATAATATTTCAAAGTTTTTAGAAAATTCATATATTAAATTTTACTTAATAAAATATATCTATTCAATCATCATCAGTATATTCTGCCATTGTTTGTCAATCTTTCAATATATATATTTTTAGCATCTCAATTTTAGATCAATATCGTAAATTCTAATGTTAATTTCAAGGCTTATAAAAGATTTTTCATTTTTGTGATATGGAATTGAATTAAGTTTTTGGAAAGTGCAAGGGTTTAGACTCTAATGCCTAATTTCATATTGACAATGAAAAATCATTGAATGCTGGAATTACACAAGTAAAGAAACCTTAACAACATAGGCCAAAGAAGATAAGCTAAAGCAACTCATCAGGTGAATGTGACTGCAAATCACGTGAATTATTGTTTGTGTTATAAAGAAAAAGATTCAGATGAGATAAATAAAACTCTCAGGAAAAATTATTTTTAGTCTGGGAACTGATGCTTCTCATCAATACCATAAATATTGATACTATAATGCTTCTTTTATAATGTCTTCCATTAAAGGAGATTTACAAGTGATTGGATTTGACAACAGCACATTTAATGATGACCAAATAACTTTAACATGTAATGATTTTATTAAAAAATAAAACCATTAAAAGTATTGAGGATTGAATGCCAATGATTTGAGAAATCATACATTTTAATTAACTTTTACTTTATTAAGATGCATATACAATGACAATTATTAGCCATTATAGCTTATATTTCCCCTCATTATATTTTGAAAGATGTTTATATATATATTTTGCTATCAATATTTTTTAATTTATTAATAATAGCATCATTAATAGTAAAGGCTTTTTTTTTTTTTTAGAATATTGAGTAATTCATTTCTTACTCATCTTTGTTCTTTTCTCCTCCCATGCCTTATTGTGCTGATGTAAAAAAAAAAAAATAATCAATAATGAATTCAATCTTTGCTATATTTCAATCTGAATATAGATGGAATACATTTCTTTGAATCTAAAGACATTTTAAATACAAGCAGGAGTAATCTATAATATGTTATGCAATGACACAGACAGCCAGATCAGAGATGTCTGTAGTTTATTTGGAAAATTGTAATTTGGAACAAAAACAACACAAGATATATTTTGTATCTAAATCAGAATTTAGTCTTCCATCATAGTTTGCCATGTCCACAATCTGAGTTCAAATCCACCTTGAAACTTTTTCAGATCACAAACAGTTATGGATTATTATTTTAAATGCATGCTTAATTGTTCTTAGCTAGAGGCTAAAAAAGATCTGGTCAGATGAATGTTGATTAGCTAATTATATATAAAAAAATGTAATTTAACTTTCAGTACTGATGAGAAGGTCACATTGCTAAAAATCCTGAGTCCATGATTATCTTTATTCAGTTTTAAATGCATAAATGATTTACTCATTATGAAGAAATAAAGTTATAAAGAAATAACCAACACCATTAACTGCAGTTTTAATGGTTAACTTTTTTAATGGCATATATGTTTGTTTTTTTACTATTGTTACTTATTTGTTTAAATTTGTCACATATAATAAATTTATTTATTTTTATAAAAATTCTACTAACTATAAAAATTTTATAATGATGCTTAAAAATTGTTCATTTATAAAACTTTCATCCTAAAATGTGGAAATAAAAAACAAAATGTTTATCTGAATGTTCTATATAGAGGACAAAAGCAGTGGCAATTGGAATAACAAAAACAACTATTAGAATATTAAATAAATTGTACATAATTGATAAAAAAAAAAAAATACAGTGTTTATACATTTTAATAATGTAAGAATTCATTTGAGTTTATGATATAGTTCTAAAATTAAGATAGTAAAGTAAATTGTATTAAAAGAACATTAAACAAAATGCCATAAATAATAATAAAGTATTATCACTTGGTCACAGCAATTTGTTGCTTGGTCATTCTATCTTCCTTTGAAAAAAGAATTTCATATACATAGTGTGATTATAAATTTTATTAAATGCACATTATTATATTAAGTAATATTTACTAAGGCTGTAACCTTTAGGAATAAGCGTATACATAGTGTGATAAAAAATAGAAAACTTGTAGAAGATGCATTGAAATATGTTAGGGAGTAATATAGGATTATTAAAAATCATTCTATGAAAAGGGAAACAATTTTTTATACAAAAGACATGAGTAGTCAAGTGTTGGTGATCTAGTGGTTAGCATAGCTGCCTTCCAAGCAGCTGTCCTGGGTTCTCTTCCTGGTCAATGCATTTGACATATAAAAAAAAAAAAAGACATGAGTAAAAAAAAATTTTTTTAAAATCATATTCTAACTTTGAAAATGACTTTATTACAATCTTCTACCGCTACTACTACTACAATTATTATTATTACACAAATAAGTGTACAAATAAATTGTAATTCAATTTTAGTCATTCTGGCAATATACACATCTATGCTAACTACCATAAAATAGAAAATAACCACATAACATATATTTTGTCTAAATGTAGTCTCTTTAGGCATATTAAAAATATAATAGTATGTGAATGTTTTTTTCATTTTGAAACGAAGTCGATTTATCTTAGCCTCTATTCTAACACAAGTAACATGTGTTTAAACTGCTAAAACATTAGAAGAAGACATTCTTAGATGAATATATGTGTAGTGTGAGATAATCGTTATTTTATACTGGACACCAGTAGAGTGTTCTAAAATTTATCTATAGTTTATTTGCATATAATTTAGCAACATTTACTATTTTTGATATATACAACTAATTAAGCACCACATAAATATATAATACTACTTTTTAATGTTAACTTATTTATCTTTCATCATTTAAAGAATTTTTTTCATTATTTTCAAAGCACAATAATTGATGAAAAAAATCAACAATCTCTTCTGGATGCATATTTCTGCTATGACTGATAACATCAGCAATTTGGAAAGCAGTTGACACCCCATCAAACAAAGCAATGCAAAATTCTATTTAAACATCATTGCACACATTCACAGTTTGAATATAATCTAACTCAAGTTTCATTTGTGTCAGCTTAATGTTAATGAACATGACTGAGTTTTTAATTAAACTCATTTAAAAATAATCTTCATTAAATGGTTTTTAAAAAAATTTGTTTTAAGGATCGTAATATACCTACAAATTCAGTTAAGAAAATTTATCTACAGAAAGTATGGATAAACCTATTTTAAACGTCTTACACTCAGAAAAGCATTTGAATATTATCACTATGCTAGCATCAAACATAATAATATATATATATATATGCATTACTTAGGAATATTTGCTCAGGATATCAGTTTTCTTGTCATTTTTGCTCATAAGGATGAAACAAACTTTGAACTAATAGGATAAAATCTAATGGGAGAAAATGTTCGTTTATTCTTTTGTTATTGCTATGTTTAGTATATTATAATATATTTTTGTTATGTGTTTTATTCAGGAATTTTTATTATTATTATATATATTTATTGTGGTATAAAATATATTTATAAAGGATAAAGAGATGTATAAAAATATATACATTTATTGCACATATTTTTGCTATTTTCCCAGTTAAGGGAAAGCAATATTAAATATCATTTATTTAGACAGAGAGAGAACTATTTCTCTCTCGGATTTTTTTTTTTTAAACAGATTTTAATATTTTATTAAAGGGTAAACAAACAAACCGATTAAAGTTAAATCATCTTATTCATAGCATCCTATATGAAGATCCCAAATCTAATTATAGTGATATGCGACCACCTTAATGTTTCCTGAGGGAATTTGTATGGTTATACATGGCTCCCAATGTGGGGCAAAAACCATAGTTTACCATTAATTATATCCATAGTTTTTAAAACATTTTTAAAATAAATTCTATGGAATATAATAAGTATGAATAATATCAATTATGAAAGGATATTACAATGATAATGTGAAATCGTAAAATGACGAATGATAAAATAAATAGAGATTTTGGAAATAAATAATTAAAATTTAAATAGATGAGTCAGTCACTTAAAAACATAATTTTAAAAGTAGACATTAAAGTCATAACATATAAAAAGCAGGAAAAGTTAAAATTACATTAAAAGGCAAAGACATAGCATAAAATCCTATGACAAATAATCTCTTATTTAATAAAGAATAAAGTTATAATTAAAATAAATTTATGATTATGAGAAGTCAATCTAAAATATTTTATCTTAAAACTCATAATAATATGAAAAAAGAAATGGATATGCAAAATGAAAAAGTTAGACATGTAAGGGATAATACAATAAGTAGTATAAATGGGAAAGAAAACATAGGTGTATCTGGGGGGAATTCAATAATAAACATCCATATACCAGAAATCAATAATACTCTAGATAAACTATAGAAAAGAAGGCAAATGATAAAGATTCATTATTAAATTGTATAATGTTAATGATGCAACAAATGATGGAATACAAAGAATGATAGATACAATGATGGAAAATATGAATACAAATATATCCAAAAAGATGGAAAATCAATCCTCAACTGTCAACGCAGAAGAGATTTCAAATACCTGGCAAGCCAATATTGATGAACATGTACTTAACATGCAAATAAATATTTCATATGTTAAAAACATCATGGAAGAATATATGGAAGAAGACATGATGGTAAATGAATTGAATATGTATTCAAAATCATATTTTCACAATCTTATCTGCCATCAAAACAAAACTTACATGTCTTTCCAACACTATGTTTTAGAAATGAGGAACAATCATCAGAGCAGAGCATTACTAATAATAGTATGTGCCATGAACAGATTCCATAGCAATAAAAAAGACAATTATGAAGATACCAAATTCAATAGATTTGATGGTGTAAAATGTAAAGTATGGCAATTAAAATTTCCACATAACCAGGAAATTAATCAAATAATAAAAGGAAAATGGATTATAATGGAGAAAATAACATCACAAACCATGATACAAAAAAGTTTCAACTACCATAAATTATGTAATACTTATGAAGGTCCATTTACCTTTATTTAGTATTAATAAACTTATAATAAAAATGGACCAAAAAGGATTACAAGAATGGACATGAAAAATGGATTATGCCAATTGGAACAATAAATTTTTTTAGTTATTTTATATTATTTATGTAAACTTATATTACATAAACAGTATAACACTTCTAATGGTTTATTCATTTACAGTAAATGGATAAATTAAAGGGTTTAGCAACATTATACTAAAGATGAAACTAAGTAAACTTATTTCCTAAGATATGGAAAATAAGAGATTTAGAAAAATAAAATTTTACTCTTTGTTAATATTTTTGAATAGAAAGATAAATGAAATTTAATATCTATTTAAATTTTACAACACAAAAATATTAAATTATGTATTAATTAGCAGGATTATAGTTAATAAAAGTAAGAAATAAAAGTATAAAGAAGAAAAAAATACAATATATAAATGTGTCCAAAAATATATTAAAGAATGAACTCCTATAAAAGAATTTATGGATTCATTTATAAAATAAAAACCTAGGATGTGTTCACAAAATGTCATAAATATATTAAAGACCAAGGGTAATATATATAGATATATTTATGAATCAAAAATTGATTATTTCCTCTGGAGATAGAATGGCCATAATCATTTACAAATGGCTCTAATGCTATAATCAGGCTACTAATGGGTCTACAGATGATGGATAATGGAATGACAAATATGAGAGTTAATTGTAAGTAATCAATATGCTATGTCTGATCAAGAATATTTTCTGTCTGCTTTGTAGGATCATTAAAGACTGGATGTTGTTTTCAATACAGACAGATTTTTTTCCCTTTCTTACTGCTTTCTGCTACTTATGTTAAACCAGGATCCAGTTATCATAAACTGCTTATGCTATTAGTCATCTCCTTACATTAACTGTGTCAATAAGATTGTGTGTTTGTGCAATCATACTCCACTCTTTTATTACAATTCTCATTCTCCTTTTCTTGCAGATGTCTTCAATGATAATAAATACCAGGAACATGCTTAATGGATTATGAGTTTTCACTTGTGATCATTTGCACAAATGAGGCATGTTAGACTGGAGTGGGCAGAAGTATTTCAACTTGACAAAGAGATCTAATAAAAAATGCCTGTCTCACACATTAAAATGGCAGAAATAATTACCACATCAATCACTATAATGGCAATAAAGCAAGAGACAGTGATAGAAAAAAAGATAGATTCATGGAATGTGCAAACTTTAACTGTTGCAAATTCTTCAAAACTTAAATGGATAATAATATTTGTAGCCAAGCAGTTTTCAAGATTTATAATTGATATATCTGTTTTAGTGGAACTAATTTTCCAGAGAAAGAAAATTTAATAGAATAGGTAGATGACCATAAATATTTTATAAGACCAAATCATACAATTTATTATGAAGTCTAATTTGGTGTCTTCCATGATGTCTAAATGTATCAATAAAAAAAAATTATAACATTAAAACTTGGTTTACGTAATGGCAAACATACTCATTTTATCAATGCTTATTCTAAGTATAGGGGATTTGAACTCAGATTTTCAAGCACCCTCCATCTATCCACACTATCTCATACAACTGATACCCATGACTACACACATGTAGAAAAGATAAATAATCATTAATATATGTATTTTGTGCTAAACCAGCACTCATCAGTTGGTCCAGATTACCATCTCCCACATATATATATATATAATCAGTGCTCTGTTTATATTAGGATTGCAAATCTTCACACTTTAATGGACAGGCTTCAATCTATACCAACCTCCAACTTTTCAGTCATCCATATCATTGAAAATCTGATGATGCAAACCCAAATCCCATGCTGATTCCAATATTATTGCCATGCCCATGTTGACTTCAAGTCACTCTGACCCCTCATGTATAGAAATTTATCTATTTAAATGCATAGAAGAGAGATGGATACAAGCTTGATATGTAAATATTTGAAAACCAGGCATTCTTCACAAATCTGGAGCTTAATTGTAAGTATAGGGGATTAGAACTCAGATTTTAAGCACCCTCCATCTATCCACACTATCTCATACAACTGATACATATGACCACACACATGTAAAAAAGATAAATAATCACCAATATATTGAAGTCTGTCCATTAAAGTGTAAAGATTTGTCATCCTAATATAAACTGAGCACTGATTATATATATGTGTGGGAGATAATAATCTGGACCAACCAATGAGGGTTGGTTTAGCACAAAATACATATATAGGTGATTATTCATCTTTTCTGCATGTGTGTGGTCATGTGTATCAGTTGTATGAGATAGTGTGGATAGATGAAGCGTGCTTGAAAATCTGAGTTCAAATCTCCTATACTTACAATTAAACTCCAGATTTGTGAAGAGTGCCTCATTTTCAAATATTTACACATCAAGCTTGTATCATGCCCATCCCTCTTCTATGAATTTAAATGGATAAGGTCCTATACATGAGGGGTCAGAGAGACTTGAAGTCAACATGGTCATGGCAATAATATTGGTATCAGCATGGAATTTGGGATTTTATCATCAGATTTTCAATGATATGGATGGCTGAAAAGTTGAAGTTTGGAATAGATTGAAGCCTGTCCATTAAAGTGTGAAGATTTGCTATCCTAATATAAGCTGAACACTGATTATATATGTGTGGGGGGAGATGATAATCTGGATCAACTGATGAGTGCTAGTTTAGCACGAAATATATATATTGGTGATTATTTATTTTTTCTACATGTGGGTGGTTATGTGTATCAGTTGTATGAGATAGTGTGGATATATGGAGGGTGCTTGAAAATCTGAGTTCAAATCCCCTATAATTATAATTAAGCTCCAGATTTGTGAAGAGTGCCTGGTTTTCAATGCTTATACTCTAAAATAATATCAGGGAATTTAGAGAAAAATAGTCTTTACTTTTTGCTAGATAGCATTATTAAATTGTTAAATAACAAACTTTTCCTTATTGAAGACTTTAATGCTCATGTTGATAGGACTAATAAATTTTGGGTCAAAATTATTGGAAATAATTTTGTAAACTAAAATGACTTTCTGCCATTTTTGCATGAAACCTGGAATATTATGAAAGCTTTGTCTTGATAAAAAAACTGCTATAAAAGTATTTGAATGCATCCATGCTCAAAACAATGCCGTAATTAGAAATAAAAATACAAAAGAAGTTACTATAAAACAGGGATTTATAACTGCAGTTGTGGGACAGATCATAAACTAAGATGTTTTAAGGTTAAAATGATAATTACATTAAAATCAACAAAAAAAAAAAAAAGATATATTTATTCTTTAAAAGCATTTTTTATTAGTGCTAAATTCCAACAGCTATTAACACTAAAATTACTAATTTTGTCATTTAGGATTGCTATGTTACTAAGTAAGTCTATTCATGAATATCACACACTCACAAAGAATTCTAACTGGCTCTCTGATAATGATTTTATTATTAAGGATTTAATTTTTTAAAGAAGTCTTTTCTGCTTGACAGAATTATAATTTGAAAGTGGTACTGCATAAGTAATACAGATATTAGTGGCATAAAATTTCCAAGAAGATATAGACATTCGTTAATGACATGTTATATCTTTCTTGATGCATTAAAATAAATATATAGATTTAAGAATGACATCACAATTCTCTTAAATCCATAATTGACATTCTTTAATGATGATATTTTAAATATTATTTAAATATTTTAAATAATGTTACATGAATTAAGCCAATGTTTTAATTTTATGGTTTTACACCTACCCTGCCCATGGGATAATCGCGACTGTAGTTTTTGAAAAACCCAAGACACCAAGATGTATAGATGGTGAACTGAGTTCAGATCTATATGACTATACAAGTGAATGAGCTTGGATCGAAAACATTATTAGGTTTTCATCATAAGCTCTTAGCTTTATAGCTAACTAAATAGGCAAAATGGTGGCTGCTAGATGGTTGCAATAGATCCTAAAATCTAAATGCAGAGCTCTCAAATCCAAAGCTCCTCACTGATGAAAGCTGCAAGCTAGAAACTAATCTGGGAATAGTGAATGACTAGGTACTAGATAGAGATTTTATGCACAAACCTTCTTGAATCCATTGATTACTAAGGCTTGCACTTGGTGGCCTATGCAATGTCAATATACATGTCTATTTAGATTTGGACAAAAATACTCAGCTTACTGAAGTTAAAACAGCTCTTTATAATCTTAAAGATGAAAAGACTGCAGATCCCGATTAAATATCTGAAAGACTTAAAATATAGTAGTGATGTATCAACTTTAACAAATATTGGAATTTTTTAGAAATATATGATCTTATGAAGTTGTTACCTGATAATGAGGATGCTTCTATTGTTGTAGTTAATAAAAATAAAAGATGTAGATAAAATATTAATAATTATTATAGAATATCATTGTCTTCAATAACAGAAAATGTAATTTCAAGAATTTTATTGAATCGATTGCTACCAGTCTTAAAATAATAGTTACCAGAGACTCAATGTTGTATTCTAAAATCAAGAACCATATAGTGATGGTTTTTGTTATGCACAAGAAGTGTCAGAAAAAAAAGAGTGATTTATATATTCCTTTTGTTTATTTATTCAATTAATTGAATAGGTCTGTGAAAATATTTGATCATTAAAGTTTACTCATATTTTGCAGCTTTTACATGATAGTTGAAAGAAAGTTTAGTAGAAAAAAAATTGAGGTCTTGAAATGAAAACTGGTATAAAACAAATATGTACATTAGTTCCAATTTTATTTTTATGACTGCTTATGGAGAGTTTTATAAAACAGATACTAAGATGAGAGACAAGGTTTGAGAATGTAACTTTTAATTTAAACCAATTAAAAGCAAAATGATCTTGTCTTTTTCAGCTTTTATATTTACACTATATTGATGATCAGCAGTCTTTGCTAGATATAAAGATGATATACAGAATGAATTTAAAAGTTTTGCAACATATAAAAATTATGATTAGTATTAATGTTTTAAAAAAAAACCTCAAATTCTTTACTTTAACCAGTGATAGAAAATCGATCGGCATCTTTTATTTTGATATAGGATAATTATCAACTTGAAAATGCAAAACAATTTAAGTATCTTAGTACCTTTTTAAGTGAAAAGATGGATTTAAATGTTGAAGTGCAATATAAACTTTGGTGTACTGCTGCTATATTTATCAAGATAAATATACAGTTTTCATCAAAGTTGGCCTGAGAAAAAGTGCAATGCTTTCATGCAAGATCTCTTTCACTTATAATAAAGAACACTTTGCTATTTAAAAAAAAAAAAAATCTTATATGCAGATGTAGATATATTGTGTTTTCCTGAAGATTTGTGATGATGGTGTTTTAGTTGTGTTTATATATTGGACTATTTCCATAATCTAATATTAGTACTGAATGTCTTTAGAAAAATTTAACTTTTATTTAAATATTTCAAATACATTCAACTGTTAGTAATGGAAATAGCCCTATATGTAAATACAAATAGATATACTGCTTTATAAATAATATATTCGGGATTCGAACTCAGACTTTTACACAACCCACTACTCTCAGTGCCATCTCATATTGCTGACCCACCTGATCACACACACGTTGAAAAGATAAATAATCACTAATATACGTATTTCATGCTAAACCAGCAATCATCAGTTGGTCTAGATTACTATCCTCACACATATATACAATCAGTGCTCAGCTTTATATTAAGGACAGGCTTCAAAATATTCCAACTCACAACTCTTCAACCTTCCATTTCATTAAAAATCTGATGATGGAACGTTTATAAATAGTATAAATCAAATCGAGAATGATTCTCTATTAAATTTTTTAATTTATTTTGAATCAGAATTTGCAAAATAAATAAAATACAAAAAATATATAATTATTTTTTTCATTATATGTATTTTATTTTGTCAAATCAAATATGGATTCAATAAAATTGCATAAATTGATATTTATATTGTATAAATAATTAGTTATTTATTATAAACATGAATTTGTTAATAACATGGTTATAATTATTTTTTTTTTTATGAATCCTGATTCAATAGACAAAATTGCCAATGAAAAGAATCATTTTTGACTTATACTAATTTCACATTTACATGACTAGAACATTATGAACATTTAAGGATATATGCTGTATATAGAAAAAGATGTAAAATCATGCAGACATGATGCTTGATAAATGTGAAACCATAGCCATTGCACTATTCACAATTCTTTTGGAATAGTTCTGGTTTTTATCATAGTGATATAACTGCTATAACAAAACTAATTAGAAATAGAACTTTTAATTTGCTTAATTTACTGTATGGAAGTATACTCTATCACCATAATATAAAGACATTAAATTTTTTTATTAAATCATATCTTGATTGTATTGGATAATTGAAGACTTGCTAAAAAATATTTATGAAATTGAACATGGTTTTCATGCAGAGAGAGACGCTATTACATCATGAAGATAAAGCCACTAAAAAAAGTACATTATTGATTGCAATCATTGGTAAAATATAACTGATGGTAGAATATATTGAGAGCTATAATTAGGCAAGTTGTTCAAGTCTTTAAAAAAAAAAAGTTTGCTACTAAAGAAGTTAAAAGACAAATTATCACAAGATATCAAATAAAAAGCCTACATATTTCTTCAGTGATTAAAGCATTGGATCATTAAGGTATTGATCCAGAATGTTGTCATATTCTGAAGAATATTTATAAAAATGTGACAGCAACAATTAGGTTACATAATGAATAATAAGATTAATATTGAAATGAGTGTAAAACAGGGTGATTCCATATCTCCAAAACTTTTTATAGCAAATTTTGCAAAAAATATTTGTAGATTAAAAAGGGAAGCTAAGAAAATAAAAGTAAATGTAGATTACTTAAATCATCTAAGATTTTTCAGATTATGTAATTGTTTTTGCAAATAATGCTTTAGAGCTTCAGGAAATGTTTCAAGAGTTATCAGACGAAAATAAGAAAGTAGGACTAAAGGCAAATGTCAAAAAGACTAAAATAATGTTCAATGGATTTTCTCAAAAGAAGAAAATAAAGATTAATTATGATGAGTTAGAAGAAGTTATCAGCTACGAATACCTTGGTCAGATTATTACTACAGATGGAAACATAATGGATGAAATTAATCATAGAATTAAACTTGTTTAGAGTGCTTTTTGTAGAAATAATTTAATATTAGAAGGAAATATGCTTATATGTTTGAAAAGAATGATTTTTAATAAATGTGTTCTACTAATTCTTACTTACGGATCTGAGACTTAGATGATTATCAGCAGAGCAATATAGAAACTTCAGGCCACTCAACGAAGTATGGAATGATACATGTTAGTGGTAACAAGATCAAAATAAAATACATGGGTGAGAGAACAAATAGGTGTTACTGATATCATTGAAAAAATTAAGAGACTGCAGTGGAGTTGATCTGAACATATTGCTAAAAGTGATTAATATATATGGATAGTTGAAATCTCAAACTAGATTTAAATAGATTGTAAAAGGCCTGTGAGATGGATGAAATAAAGAAATGTGCTGGAATAATGAGAAGGGGGGGGGGGCTACTGATTGAAGAAGATGGATTGAACTTGGGTTACAGATTGATATGGATACTCATAGTTATTACTATTGTATTATCTTTTAATTTTCTTTTGGAAATAGAATAGTTATAATTATTTGTGAGAAGCTGCTGGTAAATATATAATATTTTAGAAAGTAAAAAAAAAAAGTTGACAAGGTATTAAATATTGACAAGGTATTAAATAAAAAGTATCCATATAAAAATCCTCTATTTCTTCATCACAATGAGAATTTATTTAGACATCAATCTGAATTATTTGCATTTAAGTTGAATAACACTATCAATCTCCACAATGTTGTTTTTCCACTTTTTATTTATAATAAATGCCACTCCACTTGTGCTTCCAATATTTGAACCATTATAGTAAAGTAAATGCTCATTTTTTAAATCAACTGTCTCTTCCTCTTTTCTTCTAACTTCACCAAGTTTAACAATGCCCTATTTAATATTAGATCAGTTTTTCTTCCAATATGTGAAATCTTCTTTCACTTGAAAGTGATCTGTAACTGTAAGTACTTAAATAAAAGTTATCAATGAATGACTGCCTAGGTTTATAATCAGGAGATTTTTAAGCACCTTTTGCCTTCAGTGCTAAACACTGTCTTGGCTGGCAATTTTACAGTCTCCTGTGAATAAAGCCATCATTTAGTTTTTATTTCTTATGACTATAAATATCTATTTTAAAAAAGCTCATTCATACACACATTCTCTCTGACATCAAAAAAACTTGTTATATTTCGTTTAAAAACTACTAAGCACTGAAAAAAAAAAACACCATGGTGTTTTTTATATTTTAAACTCAAAGATAAAAAATCAATAAACTCATCACACAGGCTGATGTGTATTGGTGAGCAGTCCATCCATATTAGTATACTATATGATTATTATAACCATTGCAACAACAAGATCATAAGGAGTTGGCATTAGGAATTGATTTTGCTTGTTTCCTTTAAAATCACAGAGAAATCAAAGGGGCTCCTTTGGAAAATGATTGAAAGATAAAATTGGTGTGAAAATTTGGTTATGGTGAAAGAAATGAAAGTGGAACAGACTTGCAGAGTTTACAGAAAAAGAAAAACTTTATATTATCAATTCTTTCTTTAAGAAAAATGCTAAATGGATATGGAAGCATTCAAATGAAGATATAGCAGAATTAGATTATATTTTGACTAAAAATAGGCATTTCAATACTGTGATGATCTTAATAGATTCAACAAAGGAAATAATCATCACTTAGTGAGATGTAAGATATGTGTTAATGCAAAATTAGATCAACAGAAATTATTAAGAAAAACAATATTCACAGTTGATATACATAACATTCAGAAACATTTCAATGAACTTAAATTAGAAATTGCAAATCGTTTTAAAATATTAACAAATTTTGAAGATTGTTCAGATTTGAATGAAATCACTATTAAGAACAACAAAAATAGCTGCTTAAAAAAACAACAACAGTAATTTCTGAAAAATTTTCTACTGGGATAGCACAGTATATTAAGAAAGAAAGAAATATTAAAAAAAAAAAGATCCATTTGAGAGTTTTGTAAAGTGCTATGAAAAATTAATAATGCTATTAAAAAATATTGTGATTTAGCAAGGAAAGCTATAGAATAAAAATCTCAAAAATATAAAACATCATCTTGGTATTGGTAAAAAAAACTTCTTTCTACTATAAGAAGATGAAACTATTACTAAAGGGAGAAATGGCATCACACAATGTGTGGACGCATATTACAAAAAATTATATAACAATTAAAAAAAAACACACACAGCAAATATCCTCTACAATTATTACATCTGAATTGCCCAGCATTTTAAATGAAGAAGAGATGTATGCAATTAAATCTATAAAGAAGGGAAATGTTGGAATTGTTACTGATATCTTAAAAAGAAGTAGGTTAATAAATAGAAAAATTGTTGTCAAAGTTAAGCATTGGTGGTCGAGAGGTCAGCGACGGAGTTGTCCCGAGTTAGCTTCCCGGCTGATGCTATGACACATGAGAAAAAAAAAAATTCTATATAAAATTGTTATTTAGATTATTACAGTTCATCTACAGGGATCTTTGGATTTTAGCCAACCAAAAGAACAAGCTGGATTTAAAAGTGGTTTTAACAACACAATGAACAACACCCAAGTATTGAGAGAAGTTATTGAAAGGACCAATGAATATAAGTTGCTATTATGCTTTGGGTATGTAGATTATAAAAAAACATTTAATTCTATAAGTATTCCCATAGTGAATAAACCATGTGATCATCAAAATTCAGATTCATAATATTGTCATATTCTTAATTTATTTTTATAAACGATAGACAATAACATATATATACAATTAATTAGCAAAAATAGATAGAAAAATATTAAATTTAACTAATTTTTTTTAATGTAATGTATATAATCATTTTGTAAGAAAAAAGATCGAATTTTAATTTGAGCGATAAACCGCAGCTTTTATTGAAATTTATTTATTAAACTATGTTCCAAAGATTATGAAGATATTTTATGAGAGGGGGAAAAGGGAGGAGATCAAGAAAACGTGAAATAGAGATAAAACTATAAAACTTTTCTTTCTTGGTTGGCTAATAGTGCAAGCATGTGTATCTAATTTCTTGTTATTTATTTAAGTTAAAAAATAATGTTTATAAAATAAAGTTTATAAACTCGATTTAAAATAGTTTTTATGACTTAGAAAAATCAATCTTTTAATAATGTTTGTCAATCCTCGACAAACATTAAAAAATAAATTAACTTATATAATTATTTTATGCTTGGCTTGTTAAATGCTTTGATAACTTCCATCATAATGAAGAAAAGAATTGTATATGGTTTATGATGACGCACTACATAGTGCATCGTTAGAATGAATTTTGTTAAAGAAATGAGGAGCAAATAAATCAAACTATCACCATCAGTGCTTGGTCGTGCTATTAATTGCGGATCAGGATTTTGGAGGGCTCCATGCCAATTTAATTTTGAGGTCTAAAAATAAATCTGTTCTAGTCTTTTGAAGTCACAGACATAATAATCATAACTCGTTACTGTTTATTGTGGCTTTTAAATTAAAATGCAAAATATATTTAATAATAAAAAGAATAGTTTAAGAATTGCATTTTATTTCTTATTAATTGCAAAATTTATTATAAATTATTGAACATTGTTGAAACTTTGGAAGAAGAATGGACATACATTAGACTTGTAAATATAAAAAACTAAAATATATGTTAATCTAACGTTCTAATGCAAAGAATTAAGAACTCTTTTATTCGTTCACACAATTTATAAGAGAAGATTAATATATTTTCTTGGAAGAGATAGTACAAAGAATTTTAAATATTATTTAAGATGATTTGCTCCACATCGAAAAGGAAAATTTAATGGTCAGTTATCAAATAGTAAAACAATACTACCTTTGTCATTCGTTGAACAGCAAATTGTTAAATGAAGGTATTATCTGTTCTTAAGTATTGCAAAATTTATCTTTTTTTGAAGGTTCTTACTTTTGTAGGCTCCACTTGCATATTTTTGGACCTGTGTAATGATCTGCCACTTACTACTAGTCTATTTTCTAGTTACCTTCATTGGCTTAAAGCCAAAAACTTAACATGAACACAAACTTTTAAACGGAAGATATTTTTTGATATTATATATTAGAAGGACAGAAAACTGTTTATAGAACTGCTATTACAGACTATCTAAAACACACACACACATTAAATTGCATATTGCCAGAGGATCAATTCTGTTTTACCAAATACATTGGGATTTGTTATGAGTATATAATCACATGAAGTTGTATTATCTGTTCTTAAGAATATGATTATTATTTCAATTTATAATACTAAAGGAAATAAAAAAATAATTGTCATGGGATATTGCTATCTACCATAGCAAAAATAACTTTTTTTCCATATGTCATAGCATCGGCCGGGAGGCGAATCCACAACAACCGTCTGCAAACAACTGCTTGCTTGCAAGGCGGTTGCGCTGATCTCTCAGCTAACAATGCTTGACAGCAAAAATAACTTTACAACATTTTATTGAACAGATTGCTTACAGACATAATATGAATTTAGAGAATTGGAAACCTCTATAGGTAGGACTAATTTAATAAATAAGGTGAATCTCAAACACATATTGGAATATGCACTAAAATGAGACATTTTTAAAAAAATAATTTTATTAAACTAATAACAGAAAATATTAAAAAAAAACAGCTAAAATAGGCTTGGAAGTATATTTAAGTTAAAAAATATTTCACCCAACTCCCTCTTATTAAGCATTATTTAATTCTTTAAATAAATTTTTCATTCCCTCTTAAAATTTCCTTGAATAATATCTTAATGAAACAAATGTGATTTAAGCTTTTCAGTGATATTCCCAGAGACTGTACATTTTATATTACTGGTGCTGACAGCATTTCAATCAATTTGACTTAAATTCACTCTCTAGTGACTATTTTTTGTATGCATTTTCCAGTTTTGCATTATTATGATAGTAAAAATTGGAATTAATTTAATATTGATTTATTAATTAAAAGAAAATAATTCAAGATCTCAGTATTGTGTAAAAAAAAATGCAATCCAAAAAAGGCCAGTGATGCCACTGACAGGTAGTTTCTTTGTTCTCAAACCAAGAATACTGAGCTTTTGAGAGCAACCACAATTTTGTTTAAATTTCAAAAATGAAAATGTATATTTTCCATAATTTGTTTATATATTTGTGATTATTTTTGCAAAATATTTATTTTTTGATAAAAATATTTACGATTAGTTTTAGATTTTATTAAAAAATATTATTTTAAAAAAAGACAAGTCATGAGAAATGTTATAATGTAAACCAGGGAATTGTGATTGACTTAAAAATAAATATTTCTGCAATCACCATAGTAACTATTTTTTGTCATTAAATTTGAAATAGAATTTCATTGCTTTATGTAATTTTAACAATGATTTATTCAAGTTTTAGAAATGAAGTTAGAGCAAATTTAATTTCATTCACAAAATATTTTTATGAGCAATTGTGAAAGAACAAAATATATATTGATTATATATTTCAGTTTACTTCTTTTTTATGTATATTTGAAAGTTGAAATATTATTTTTAAGAATGATTTTGATTTGTAAACTTATATTTTTAAGAAATAATTTCAAATTTGCAGAAATATGGTTAATATGTTAAAAATAAAAAGTTGAAAATTTAATCAAATGCTTCTAAAGGCTATTAAAAAATATGATAGAGATTTCAAATTAAAATTTTTTTAAAATTACTTATGAACAGCAATGTCTCAAGGTTGATTAAATAAATGATCTAGGAATAATTTTTATAAAAATATTAAATTTAAAATAATAAAATTATAGAGATACAATCGTAGTATTTGTTGTAACAAAAATCAAAGAATGACTTAATATATTTAATATGCTAATTTTTTTTTATTCTGTGAATTTATTTATGTTTTATTTTTTACATTTTTCATTTACATACAACACATAAAAATAGTATATATATTTTTTATGTGTCAAAGCGTCAGCCGGGAAGCGAACCCCAGGACAACTGCTTGTAAGACAGTTGCGCTAACCACTCGGCCACCAATGCTTGACATATATTTTATTTTAAAGAAATATATTTCTTTTTATTTAATACAAAATTCTCTCTATTACATCCATTGATTTAGTAGACCATTTAAAGCGACTACCAATAGATTTTGCAATAATTTTAAAAGACGCACTTTTGAAGATTTGATTCAAGCATCAAAACTGATTGGCCTGACTCTGACTGTAGATATCATTTTTGTTGCCAGGTAAATTAACAAAAGGTCTTGTGAAGAAAAGCATGATTTTTTTATAATTTATCAGTTTAGTTAAGACATTTGATACATTTATTCACAAACATTTGTGACAGCATTTGATCACAGATGATTATTTATTAAAGTTCATTATATAGTTTCTACTTGCTAAAATGCGAGGAAACTACAATACTACTGGTGAAAGATGTGAGACATTTGAAGCGAAAGTTGGTGTTAAAGTAGAGATAAGTAATAACTTTAATGATGTTTTGTATTTTTATGGCAACTGTTTTTGGGTAATTTTATAGATAAACTTCAAGAAGCAGGCTATTAAGATATGATTTTATAGTATATTGTTAACTGCACTATTTTTATCAATTCAAATGTGATGTTTAGAATGTTTTAAGTAAAATTATAAAAGCTAATAATTAATATTCAAAAATTCAAATATTTTTATAGCTAATGGTGAAAAAAAAAATCAACAACTTTTAGCTTATATTGTTATCAACTTAAGAATGTGAATCAGTTGTGTAAAAATGCTGCTTCAACTAAATTAATTGTTATAGGAGGTTATTTTGTCAGTTGTACAGTGTGGAAATAAAATATAGATTTCTATTATTGAAACAAAAAGGACTAGGAAAATCTAATTTAAAATACTCCATATTATTTTGAAAATGTGACAAGATCATAAGATCAATCATTATACTTTTTTCCTTGTTTGACGTTAATGATATTGAAATTGCTGTTGTGAAAGCAATTGAGAATAAGTGAGTGAATGAATAGTAACATATTTCTGAAACAGCATTTTTATAATGAATTTGAGTACAATTTTATAAAGAGGCAGACTATGTTTATGTTATAAGGGCTACTTCAAAGATATTCTAAACAGGTGGAATACTGATTGATTTCATTGGAAGTTATAGCTGAAATAGAAAACTACAATTGAATAAGATGTTGAAGCATTTCAGAAAAGTTTGCTTCAGTAAAAGTTATTTTCTTATATGTATTTAACTTGAGATGTTAATAACAGATTTTTAAAAAAAAAATCAAATGACCAGAGATTAAAGGACCAGCATGTGATATATGCATTTTGTGATTTAAATAGTGGATTGTGTAATCATTAGTCACATTAAGTTTTTGCCCTTTTTCTATATTGTTTTTTTATTTTTGGAGTTTGAATGACAAAATTCAATTGTGATTGACTGATGATGGTGATATATAAAAGCAATCTAATTCTTTCTTAACTTTATATACTAAGGACTTCAGATAAACAGAAATACACAATGATTTATGTAAGGATAATCTTCCAGTAAAAGGAATAAGGAATTAATGGCTTAAAGTCTCTAATTTAAATGTTGTATTATCCATATTTCTGTATTTGTAATACTTAAACTTGATTACTTCATTTGGACAACTGTTGTGAATAGAAAGGTAACAATAATTACAATGGTAATTAAAAAAAAGAAAGTAAGCAATTTGGGAAAATTCTTTAAGTATTTTAAAATACACAAAAGTAGAAATATTTGGTTTAATACATATTATTATATTATAGATGGAAGCATTTAAAAACTCCCCATCATGCTATTATTTAACCAAGATATATGATGGTATGTAGTATCCAAAATATAATTAATAATGTGTTTACACAGAGGTAAAACTCTCCATACAATAGCACCACTCAGTGCAGCCAGAGTAATCAATGGATGCAGGAAGATTTGTGCATAAAATCCCTATCTAGTACCTACTTATTCAAGATTCCCAGACTAGTTTTTAGCTTGTTGCTTTCATCAATGAGGAGCCTTGAGTCTGAGTGATACTACTGTATAGAAAGTTTTACCTATGTGTAAATAGCTTGTGTTAACATAAAGAATGGTGATGATGTGGTTTGATGGTTTAATACCAATCCTGTCAAATAGGATCATGTTGACTGTAGTTATTAAAGAACTAAAGACATCAAAAAGTATGGATGCTGAACTGAGTTCAGATCTATATGACTATACAAGTACTAAACTTATCTTGAAAACAATATTGTGTTTTCATTTTGGACTCAAAGCTTTATAGTTAACTAAAAAAGTAAAAGGTGGTTGCTGAAGGGTTGCATTAGATCCTAAAATCTAGGCATAATGCTCTTAGATCCCAGACACCTCACTGATGAAAGCCACAAACTAAAAACTAGTCTGAGGATATTGGATGAGTAGGCATTAGATAGAGATTTAATGCACAAACATTCCTCCATCCATTGATTTCTCTAGTTTACATTGCGTGGCACTACTTTATAGAGAGTTTTGCCTCTGTGTAAGCATAAAGAATGGAAATCATGATGTTTGATAGTTAAATAATGTGATTGTTAGCTACAAAGAGCTTCATTTTTTATAATGTGAAAGAAAGAAAATATAATAGATATAATATTTAAACCCAAAGCTGGAGCTTAGGACAGCTAATGAAGAGTTTCACTGAAGCCAATGTTGTTTAACTTTATGCTATTATAGATCAGAAATCAGAATTTGGATATTGAATAAAACCTTGTATATTAATTAAATAGTAGTTATAAGATATAACTCTTTAATGTGTTAATTATATAATTGATTAACATGTTACTAATTTCAACAGCAAGTAAATAACTTATTACTGCTTAAATATGTAACATTTATAATTACAATCATATCACAGAACTTTCTTGTTCCAAATATGTTGTTCAGAATCATTTTGTCAGACTAAATAAATGGGCATTGATAAATGAAAAGTAAAATTATATTTGCAAGTTTATTAAAATAACTCATTATAAGTCTGCATGCAAAATAATTGTAACATATTTGGTATGAGAGTATTCTGTGATAATATAAATGTTAAATTCTGTCTTAAGGCAGATTAGAATAACTAGGCAGTAGGACATTATGATTATATTTTGTTACACTATTAACACAATAAAGCCCAATAATGTAATATTTAGAATATGTTTTTAATGAACTCTTCATATTATTAAAATGCTTTATTAAAATGTAGTACCAATACTTGATATGTTAGAAAATATATCAACGATCACATGATACACTAAAAATCTGAATAAGCATTTTTACTTTACTGCTAATTAAAATTTAAACTTTGTATATATTGAATGTTACTCATTTAACAGAGAAACATAACTTTCTTTGCTTGATAATGCAAAAAATATAAAGCTGATTAATGAATATTAAGAATGGGCATTAAGTCCAAAGCTACTCACAAATTAGGCTGTAAGGCAGAAATACTAGTGTGAGATGTGTTCATAATAGAATTTCCATGTAACTTACAATAGATATCGAGTGCTGGTTTAGTATGAAATATGTATATTGGTGATTATTTATCTTTTTTGCATGTGTGTGGTCATGTGTATCAGTAGTATGAGATAGTTTGGATAGTGAAAGGGCTATATTTTTAGATATCATAGGAAAAAATAGAAATATATTTCATGTTGATTATTTCAATTGTCAAGTATAAAAATTTAAGAAAGCTATGTGGTGTTTTAGAAGAAAATAAAAAGGTAAAAAAAAACCGACAACTTAATATTGCAGAGAATTAATAAATATGTGAATAGTCTGGGTTCTAGAATAAATTTGTGAACTAAACTAAAGATTAATGTTAAAAAATTTCTTCCTAAATTTTTAAAGGCAGGAAGTTATTAATTTATTTGACAAAATGCTCTCAAAAACAAACAAACAAAAAAGATAAACTCTCAATAATAATCATAATAAACTGAATTCATAAAGTTTAGTTCTCTTTTGCCTAATTCATTTAACATTACTAATGACTTTCACAAATAGATAATAGAAAATTTATCTACATTGCTGATATTGCCAGAAATTAAAATGACGTCTTATTTTTAATTCCATCAATATCTAAACAATAAAAAAAAAACATTCCACAAATTGAATATAAATGTCACAAAAGATCAAACATAGTATTACTTTAAGTTACTTGCGAGTGAGTGACATTAATCATAGCTCTATTTTTTTTTTTTTTAGAAAATTGGTTATTTCTACTTGAAATTGTAGTGAAAATATTCTATGAACAACTTTTTTATCCCTTGCATTTTTTATCATACTGTAGAGTGATAAGAAATAAAATCCACTTATTCCACATTTGGAAATTCAATAAATATTAATGGCATACTTTCTATGTTACAAATTCTGTCATATATTTTTATTATCAAATATTAACAAAAGAAAAAGCCTTTCAGAAATACATAAAAATCTATTAAATAGACCAGCCTTAATTCTCTGTTTCATTACTTAATAATATTTCAAATCATGATCTTTCTGGAAACTTAAGCAAACAAGCTTTCAAAACAAAACATCATAGAAACTGATGCATAAAAGATAAGGTTCAATTTTATTTACAAAAATGAAAGTGGGGGGAGGTGGTGGATTTTATTACCCTGATGTCATTGAAATTTCAGAATCAGACATGAACAGTTGTGCAACAGAAATAAAACTTAGTCTAATATAAATAAAGCCATGATAAAAGCAAATTAAAACAGGCAAAACTCTCCATCATATGATAAAAACAAATTCAGAAAATACAAAATAATTTTTTTTAATCTCAATTTTTATTCTCAATGTATAAAGGTGGATACTTCAACTGTCTCATTTTTTTTTTAAAAAAAAATTCTTTCAGATATTTTGAGATTAATATTATAGCACTTTTAATAGTATTGTACTCATGTCACTAAAATCATTATATACCTCTAATACATAGTTATTCCATAAATTCTTATATTTTTGCTAAACTCTGTTACAGAACATGCTTCAAACAGATACTGTTTTCTGATTATCTGAACATTCTGTGATGATATTTTAGTTATAATTATACATTGGGCTATTTCCATAATCTGATTTTGTTTTAGGTGTCTTTATAAAAATTCAAACTTTATTTAATTTTTTCAAATATATTTATCTGTTAATAAAAGTACATAAGTTAGCATATAACACCATGTTTAGAGTGATATTATTCTCCTCTCTTTTTCAGGTGTTGCTGATCCGACCAATAATGGTACTAGCATAGTAATTAAATTAGTGATCTTTAGATTCATGAATATTGAGTTTGAATCTTTCTAAAACTATACTATAAAAAGGCTCTTAATATACTAACTACTGAATTAATTTGCCAGGATTTGGATTTTGTAATTTTTGAAAATAGTTCTATATTTTGTTCATGGGATTTTTTAGGAAGTTGATCTATATCCAACTTAATTATATTTTATGCTATTTGGGCTGTCAGTATATCTTACCTGTATTGATAAAATTACTATTAAAAATGAATATGATTGCAATATCATGCAGAAGGAAGGTAGATACTGAATTCATGATTTGTTTTTACTATTCTAATATACATGGAGTAGTAATGTTCTTATTATGAGGATATTTTATGAAACTACCAGTATATTTTATTAGAAGATTAAAAAAATAAATTATATTGTCTGTAGTTCAAGCAGATTATAAATAGAAATCAATTCTTCCTTTCTTGATTTTATCTATAAATGGTTGAAATTTCAAACAGCTTTATTTACCTTTCTGAGATTTCAAGCCTATGTATCTGTTAAATACCTGATATAAAATCAACTTTTTTTTTATTTAGAAAAATACCTAATCTTAACAATAAAATTTACTTTGAAAATTTAAACAGTTAAAGAGTGATAAAGTTGCCAAATAATACAACATAGATATTTTTATATTGTGAATTAAAACAGCATTAAAATCAATTATACTGTATATACAATATCTAACTTTTAAATTATAAAGTAAGATAAAGCACAGGTTGCAGTATTGGCTTTAAAGATATCTCTTTTATCAACAAGAATCTAGATAATTTTAACTTGTAGTTATTGATGTTTAAAGATTTTATGTAATTTAATGGAAGAGGTTTCATTCAAGAGACTTATATTGTTATAATTTACAAAATGAGTTTTAGAGAGCATTTTACATAAACATAATCAATTCATGAAGAAAATATATAACTATTAATTTTTCAAAATGTTACAGAACACCTTAATTATATATTTTTTTTTAAAAAAAGGATTAAACTTTATTGGATATAAAATGTTTTATAAGGTAAACATTGATTTACATAGTATAATATAGAGATTTAAAATGATAAATTGAATTTTTTGTCCATAGCATTTCCAAAATTGACCAACTTATGAAGACCTAAAGCATTAGCTCATGAGATGAATAATTATTAAAAGTAAACCTATGTTACAATTAAGAATTATTTGTAAAGTCTAGAGTTCAAATATAAATAGCATTTTAAGAGTACAATATTGAGAAATCCAATTTGTGGTATTAATATGGAGATTTAAAATATATTATATTTTTTGTCCATAGCATTTCCAAAATTGATCAACTTGTGAAGATTCAAAGCATTAGCCCATGAGATGATTAGCCATTAAAAATAAACCTATGTTACAATTAGAATTTATTTGTAAAGTCTAGAGTTCAAATATGAATTGCATTTTAAGAGTACAACATTGAGAAGTCCAATTTGTGGTAAATAAGTTGAGGATTAGGAAATCACTTGAGATAACATAAAATATGGGCTAAATCTAATCTACTGTTCAGTTCTCCAAAATGGCCTCGAATAAATGACATAAACAGGTCAAATATCTATATATTAAATGTTAATAATCTAATTGTAGAGATTTTCAAAGAGAAATTAGAAATCTTTTAGATATTAAGAGAATTAGATTAGATGTGATAGCTAAAAATGATACTATTTACATTTTAAAACATTTAAATCTATAACTGTTATCATTTTTGATAATTTTTTTATGCAAAATATTACCATATTTTCTTTTCTGGTTCTCTTTTATAAATCAACTTTCTTGAAATAACAACAAATGATTTTTTTTTGCAGCAGCAGACTTGAAAGCCATCTAACATTTCTATAATACATTTCTTTAAATGAAAAAGACTTTTAATATGGTGCCAATATTATAAAATGGTCAAAATACATTACCATGCATTACATCATTAAAAAAATCCATGTTTCTAGAATTTTAAAAAGTTCATCTAAATTAGATCTTAAAATGAACTAATAATAATTATTATGTTTTGTAAATAGATTCCAGAAATGTTTTTAACATATTCTCTTGTGTAATTCTATCTTTTCTTCTATTTGCTACATTTACTTTGTTAAAGCAATAAGAAACTGTTAGTGAAGAATTTCATTATATGTTTGAACAAAATGTTAAAAAAAAAAAAAATTGATTTTTTTCTAATCATTTTAAATATACTTTATTACTTCAATTACTGAAAAAATTACCATTAATCTGAATATCTGTTATCTAAACAAAATTTCATAATACTTAAATTATATTATACAACAAAAAAATGTGTACAAATATTATTTCAAAAGAAATTTTAACTTAGTATGTTACAATAGAAATGAAAAACAACAATAAACAGTATAAAACAAAGCAAAACTCTCCATATAGTAATGCCATATTGTGCTATATGGAGAGTTTTGCTTTGTTTTGGATTGTTTAATAACAATTATTGTGCTAATATGAGAAAGTGATCATGTGAATAAACAGTATACAGAACTTGACATATTTACAATTAGAAAAACTGAAACACTACATATTGTTAAACATAAGAACTTGTAATAAATATACCAGACAATAAAAAAAAATATTGAGAAATTATATTTAAAATATTTCACTATAGGTTAATGATTAATAAGTGGAGGAATAATTTTTTTGTCTCTCTATTTGTGTCTAATTTGTTTATAAATGTGTTCATGGATCACTGTTTTAAAGAAATAAACATCTTGTGCAACACAGGGTATAAACTATGAATGTGATGTTTCTTATTTTTGCAAAGCAAGTTTTTGGAAAAGAGTTAATGATCAACTGAACCATACAATTATTTTTCTGAAGTATTCTTATGATGTATGACAGGATATTTTGTAGGCTACTATGGGTATTTTTGATCTTCTTCTTCTTTGAAACATAATTGACATATAGTTTCTGTGTTGACAATATTGCTCTTATATCTCAAAAAATATAATGTAGGAAAAGACCACATATTCATTTTGAACATAAAATCAAAATATTTTAGTTTGAGTCCAATGCTTAAATCTTATCAATTGCCTATTATCAATTCCAAGCATTGGCGAATCAGCTATTTCATTTGTGTTTGGATATAAAAGAGCATGAATTTTCCAATAATGCCATTTTTCTTGTGAAAATGTTATATTAATATTTGTCGTTAGGTTGATTGGTGCTAGAATTGTTTGAAGATGTTTTGTATATGGAGGTTTATCTGTTGATGTTACCTTAATTATCATCTCCAGATATGAAAATAATCTAATCATGGCCAACATAAAGTTAATAGATTTTTGGATTCCATAAACATAAATTGAATGTAATCCTAACCCATTTCGAGAACTATGAAACTGTAATTTTCTGAGTGAAATTGCAACTGTTTCCTTTCCCCCCAAAAGCTTTCTGCATAGTGAATAAACATTTGAGATGAATGATTTTGTAAAGATTATTGCAGGTAAGTAGTATATTATCTTTGTGATGATATGTGTGCTGATAAGAGCTATTTTAAAATAGAGTGAAAGGTAAGCTTTTGAAAGTCATGATATTGTTGCCAACAATTTATCTTGCATTTGCTCTCACATAGCCATATTGCTCAGAAATGAAAACCCAAATATATAGTTGATAAGCCAAGAAATGTGTCTGTATATATTATACCTATGTATATGTACAATGCACATGATTTATCCAGATTGAATTCAAGTTTATGGTAGTTGGTAAATTCCTTCATGATTTTTATTAATATCTGAATTTCTTTTTTAGTTGTAAGGAAGACTGTAATACCATCCATGTATACTAGAAAGGTTATACTATTACCAGCATAAATTAATAATCCTAATAGCAGTGAACTGTCTATTATATATCGCAAAGTTTGTGTTTACAATGAAGGAATAAAGGATCTAATCTGAAATCAGAAATATTTATAAATGCAAAAAAATTCTAGAATCAGGGATTTCAGATTAATGGTGTAGCCACTAGTTCTCCAAAATAATTTTCAAGTCCTTTTATTTGGCAAAGTGCCTCTAAAAAAAGTTACATTTGAATATTTGGCACTATTGTGTTTCTGACAATTCTCTTGCTTCATTAAATGAATAAATTCAATATCCTATCATTTTCAATTTCAGAAATGATACGTTTCTACCAAAACTAAGTTGTCAAGTCATGATCAAGAGATAGACTATAGGATTATATTATGGTATATGAGATAATTTATCACTTAACCTATCAACTATACTTAAAAAACATTAATAAAAATATTTGAAGTAACAATGCTAGAATATTAATTAAAAATTATCAAGCAATAAATAAACTTATGATGGACAATATCAGAAATCTTTCTCGAGATAAGAATCTTTCTAAGATTAAGAAATGAGTATATCTTTTTGATCAGTATGTTCTTTTTATAAAAAATTAATGAGCATTTGATTTCATGCCTCATTAAAATTTGAATGTGCATGTACTTAATCATAGTAAGAGAGAGAGAGATAAATGTTGAAATGTATGCACATAAAATATTTATTTCAGTCATTGCTATATTAAAATTAGACTGATTCTTTTGTACAGGTTGAAAGTATTATATTTAAACAATTACTTACAAATAACATTTAACACTATTTAAAAATTCTCTAAAAGGTCTTATCTGTTAAATGTATCGAAGGAAAAGATTAATTGCTTTTTAAATTCACGTGTATCATCTACATAATATTAAAAAATATTATTAAAAATTAATACAATAATGATAAATTATTTCCTTTCTGGTAAGATGTTTTTAGAAATCCAATGCAAATTTATCTCGCTTATTTTATTTACGCTATGGTTATTACTACAATGAAGTTTTTTGGCCATTTAAAGTTATCATTAGTTATTCTCTTGATAGTATAACTCTAAAAGCTAATATAATTTTAGACAGATTGATGACAGACTGCTTATAATGATCAAAACATTTTATTATTTAAAAAAAAAAAGGTATAACTATATGTAAGGCTATTGGCAATTATAGTTAAGAATTATAAAGATATTATAATTTTTATGCTTTTATAACTTCAAAGATTTCACATACATTTAAACAAAAAAAAAAACTAATGGACTTTTCTACTGAATTTTTATATATAAAATTGTTTAGAGAATACATTCTTCGCATAACTTAACAGTTTATCTATTAAATACATCAAACTGTTGTATAAGCATTGTTTATTAATAATTTCGAAATTTTAAGAGTTAAATTAGCTAATCTTATTTTTTTCCACAATAGTTTAAATCATTTAACATCATATAACAACATATATTAGCTGAAATCATCATTATCATCAACCATTATCAATCCACTGCAGGATAAAAGTCTCTCCAAGTTCAGTCCATCTCCGATCTATAGCTTATTTTCTCCACATCACCCCTGCACACTTTCTTATTTCATCCATCCATCTCACATGTGATCTCTTTCTGGGTCTTTTACAATCTCTTGAAATCCAGTTTAAGATTTCAATTGTCCATCTACTATCATCTCTTCTAGCAATATGTCCAGCCCAACTCCACTTCAATTTTTTCAATGAGATCAGTAACACCTGCTTGTTCTCTTACCCATACATTGAGTTTTAATCTCTTCATTACTCCCAATATGCATCTCTCCATACTTCTCTGAGTGGTCTGAAGTCTCTGTATTGCTCTTCTATTAAGTGTCCAAGTCTCAGATCCATAAGTAAGAACTGGTAAAACACATTTGTTGAAAATCTTCCTTTTCAAACACATAGGCATATTTCCAAAAGGAAACCAAAAGCACTCCAACCAAGTTTAATTCTATGATTAATTTCCTCCATTATGTTTTCATCTGTATTAATAATCTGACCAAGGTATTTGTAACAGTTAACTTCTTCTAATTCATCATAATCAATCTTTATTTTCACATTTTGAGCAAATTGATTAGACATTACTTTAGTCTTTTTAACATTTATCTTTAGTCCTACTTTCACCTGATAACTCCTGCAACATTTCCTGCAGCTCTGAAGCATTATTTGCAAAAACAATTACATCATCTGCAAAATCGAAATGACTTAAATAATCTCCATTTACTTTCACTCCTTTAGTTTCCCATTTTAATCCACAAAATACTTCTTGCAGCACTGCTATAAAAAGTTTTGGATATGGAGTCACCTTGTCTTACACCCTTCTCAATGTTGACTTTCCCAGTATCATCATGTAATCTCATTGTTGCTGTTGCATTTTTATAAATATTCTTTAAAATATGACAATATCCTTCATCTATACCTTGATGATCCAATGCTTTAATCACTGAAGAAATGTTTATAGAATCAAATGCCTTTTCATAATCTACAAATCCAAAACATAATGGTAATTCATATTCATTTGTCCTTTCTATAACTTCTCTCAGTACCTGGATATGATCTACTGTACTAAAACCACTTTTAAATTCAGCTTGTTCTCTTGGTTGGTGGAAATCCAATGTTCGCTGTAGACGAGTTGTAATTACCTTGGTAAAAACCTTGTATAAAACTGATAAAAGGCTAATAGGTCTGTAATTTCTAATATCTTCTTTCACCTTTTTTAAATATTATTACTGCATTCTTCTAATCATCTTTATCATTTAGACATTTGATATATAATTTTGCTAGCATTTTTTCTATTTCTTCATCTGCTTCTTTTAATATATCAATTATAATTCCATCATTACCTGGAGCATTTCCTTTCTTCATACATTTAATTGCATGTTTCACTTCATTTAAAATTCTGGGCAATTCAGAAGATGTAATAGATAAACGAGGTACTTGTTTTTTATTACTATATAATTCTTGATAAGTCTTCTACCCATTTCATGATGTCATCTCTTTTTTTAGTAATAATTCCATCTTTTTTTCTTATTGCAGATATAAATTTCCTACCAATATCAAAATCTTGTTTTACATTCTTGAGACTTATTTTCTTCTACAGCTTTCCTTGCTAGTTCACAGTTATACTTTCTTATATCATTTTCAACTCTTTTCCGCACCAGTTTACAAAATTTGAGATATTCAATCCTTTTTAATGCATCATTTTTATATATCTTCATATTCCTTCTTGTCTTTGTAAATTCTCTAGTCTCAGTAGAAATTTTATTGGACAATTGCTGCTTTTTTCTACCAACTATCTTGTTGCAGTTTTTAAAAGTGTATTAGTTATTTTCATATTAATTTCATTCAAATCTGATCATGTTCAAAATCAACTAATACTTGAAACCGATTTGTAAGTTCTAATTTAAATTCATTAGAATGTTTATGAAGATTAGGAATATCAACAAATATTGTTTTTCTTAATAATTTTTCTCTCTCTAGTTTTGCATTAACAACTATCTTACACCTTACTAAACAATGATCACTTCCTGTGTTAAATTTATTAAGAACACTACAATCTTAAAATATGTAAATAAGCATTTATTTTATATAGCATATGTTTACAATTGTATTACATTCAAATATCAGCCTTTCAAGCTAATTGTGCATACGCTTTGCGAGTGTTAATAATAAATGAATACTTTCTCTCCAATACAAGATATAGTATTTATGCAGGAATTCTCTTATTCCTACAACTCAAATGCTTATATATGAGCAAATCTGAAGTACTGGCAAGGAAAGCATGAAGATGGAACAGTCACTTTAAATTACTATATACGATGTCTGAATGAATGACGTTGGTGAAATTGTCTAGAATAATTAGCTTGAAAGGCTGATATTTGAATGTAATCTTAAAATATGTATTTTCTGTTAGTCAAAATATAATCCAATTCTGCTTTACCTTCATTTGGATGCTTCCATGTCCATTTTTTTAAACATTTATCTAAAAAAAAAAAGAATTCATGATATAAAGTTTTTCTTTTTCTGCAAACTCCACAAGTCTATGTCATCTCTCGTTTCTATTACCATAACCAAAATTACCTACAGCACTTTCATCTGTTTACCAATTCTAGCATTAAAGTCTCCATAACAATTTTAAAATGCCGTTTACTCTGATCAAAAGATTAGCTGAAATACGTAACACTATATACTTACTTTGATAACAGAAGTACTTTTTAATTTGAATGAAATCACATATATTTTATATAGTTTTTTTTAAAAAATTCATTTGGCATTGTGCATTTACTAAGCTGATACATTATTCTTTATATAAATTTTTAATAAGTACTGAAATGTCTTATTATACAATGACTATTGAGATTTGTAATAAAATTTATTAAGTAATTTTATTGCAATATCACCATTTGACTATAGCTATAACATATGTTTACTAGTTAAATCAAGAATAAAAATTTTAAAGAAAAAAATTTCGTGTGTTGTCTAGCATAATAGTTGGCTCAAAAAGTAAATATTTTAAAATCAACTCTCAGCTAAGAAAAGTAAAAATAAACCATTTTATTATTTGAATAAAACTGTCATAACCAATATCTCATTTGAGTTTTTGAATGACACGATTTCCTGAGCAATTAATTATATCTGCCAAAAAATATTACTTATTTAAATTTAGTTGCTAATGTTTCAACACCACTAATAAGAGTTGTTTTTAATTAATACATATTTAGATTTTTAAAGTAACTGAGCTAAATAGCCAATGTAGGCAAAGACCTCTCCATATTTTTTTTTTTTGTAACATCGAAGATTACTTCCCAATTTAGTCAATAGTTGGTTGCTAAAGTTTTATTATTTACTTTTCTTAATTTATTCTCAAAATAAGAAAGCAAGAAACCATTGAGTGAAAGAGTTTTATTATTTACTTTTCTTAATTTATTCTCAAAATAAGAAAGCAAGAAACCATTGAGTGAAAGAGTTTGTGATATTATTTAAAGAAACCAACACTTTTGAGGTGACTGAACATTCCAACAAAACTTTTTCAGAAGGTGATTCTAGAAAATCATCCAATATTGGTCAATGAATGAGAATCTAGCTATTAAAGATAATAAGTACAGGTAACTGTGGGCTCAGTATCTATAGGAATATGTAGCATTCTACCAGAAATAGTTACATTACATTTTTGATAGTTTCTGCATCAATATCCATCTATTTTTGTTTCTGGATTCCACCTACTCAGAATATTTACTTTCTCATTGCCACCAGTGACCACTCCTCATTATTTTTTGGCAATGGATGTTCTATCACTCTAAATATATTTTAAAATTTTATTTTTAACTTATCGTACAATTTTATAGGCTCAGAAGATAAAATCAATAAAAGATCGACTGCATTATTATTATTGGCTTACATGAGGATATTTTTCATGCTAAAATGTCATTTGACTTCCCATGGATCATTTTCATCTACATATATATTATTGTGCCATTATTAAAAATGTATAATTTTTTTTCATTTGTAATGATTTTTTTTTAATGAAAAGTTTAAACAGTAAAATTTACAAAAGAAATTCAATTGAATGGATAATAAAGATGCATTGATTTTTACGAGTGAATCACTTTTTCTTCAAAAGGATTAAAAAAAAAAAAAAAATCCCTACATAGCCGAAGTATGCGTGCTAAGAAAAAAAAAATCTTTAAAAGTAAATATTTATAGTTGCATACAAATCGTAAAAATAATTTAGTGCATGTATATATTTTTATTAAAAGATTACACTTAAATATTTTATTGATTTGATTAAAAAAAAAGTCTACTGATAGCCCCGATTACATACTTGACATGCAAGTCAAATTAAGCCCTCCCCCAATACGTATCTATATATGAATTGTCTAAAACAAAATAATTAATGGAAAAAAAAAAACCTTTATAATATTTATGATTTCACTTTTTTTTTTTTCAAATTTCAATAAATAGTTATAGATATTAAAGTAATTTTTGTCATATCTTCTACTAGATGTGTAATTTGGTGCAGTAGTAGAGTGATAGATTCTCAAAGTCCATGGATCGCAGCTCTAACAATCTGTCCCATCTCCTTATGATTCATTCAATTATTTTTTTTTAGTAATTCGGTTTATTTAAATTGTTTTAATAAATACCGATGCTGTTGTAAATCTCTCTTTAGTCTTATCCAGTTTAGCATTCATATTGTGTGAATATGTGAAATACACGTGAATGAATCCCTCTTACATTCAATAAACTAAATCCAGCTCATCCCTCTCCTATTAATATAAATGAATATGTAATGGTCCAATAATATGAAAGGTTAGATTGATGTAATGTCTATATGATATGACTACAATATCAAATCCTATTCCATTGTTGGTTTTTCAAGAAATCATTGTTAAATTAGGTGAGAAGACTATCCATTAAAGTGTAAGGAATTGCTATCTTAATGTAAATCAAGCATTGATTGCATATATGTGTGGCAGATTATGATCTGGCCCAATTGATGAGGGCTGGTTCTGCACAAAATACATATATAGTCAGGATGAATATAAATTAAAAATCCTAAGTTCAAATTCCTCTATTAACTATAGTAAACATTCAGTATATTGAATGAATAGGTAAATATATTGCAGCCCAATTATTTGCATTAGTAAATATGTGTTGATTGACTATTTATATGATAAAATTGTGATCAGATAATCACCAATCTTTCACTGAAGTTCAATAATTAGTGTATGTGGTCTTGCTTGTACATATACTTGTATTATATAAATATATATTAAGCAAACAAAGATAGTTTAAGTTACACAATCATATAAAAGTTGGTTTTTAATGATTTTACCAAGGCCACTTATTATTTTTCTGTTGCCAACTATCTGGATTTGGGACATCCTAGCTGGTCAGTTCCCTTATGATTAAACGATTAGATATAGTTAATGAATAATGTGATTGTGGCGAGATGATCAGATAAATGTGAATATATTTAATTGACTCCATGCTTTCATTATTGATCAATTTAATAAATATCACTTCACTATTTTAAAGTTTTTAAAGCTATTTTATTTCCTTTCAGCTGAAACAGGAAATAAAAATTGCTTTAAAAAATAAGAAGGGATGTATTATATAATAAATGGTAACTCTAATTGAAGATGTAGTTTCACAGGCAGTCCTCAACTTTTGTACCTAATTGGTTCCTGAAATGTGCACGAAAGTTGAAATGTATGAATGTAAAAAAAAAAAACAACCCCAACAAGTGTTTTTAAAATAATTATTTTTTAATGAGGAGTTTAGCATAAAAATAATACTTGATTGATTAGTATCTACAGTTTTTTTTTTACAATTTTTTCAAGAGATAATTGAAATGTATTCTTCCTTTTCTTTTCTTGATAAAAAGTTCCATAAAGTGCTGCATCTTTTTCTATTGCCCTTTGTATGAGAGCCTACCTGTATCCTACAAGAAGTAATAACAAAATGAGAAAAATTATTAGAAATTAAAAAAACAACAACAAATTAGCAATGACCCTTTGCGGGCTTACCAGACTTCAATGCATAATTACTCATATAGTTCCTTATTAAATATTAATATATGGAAAGCATATATCATGTGTTCACATCTTTCATTTAGAAGAGATGAGTACTTTCAATTCAGCAAATAAATGTTAAAAATATAACTGTCCCTGATGATATTGAACAGAACAAATAAAAACTTGGGTTCTAAATTATTGATGTACATTACTGAAAAATGTGCTTGTGACAAATGAGAGAATTATCTACCCAACAGATTATTTATATCAATCATAAATACTTTAAAAATTATGTGATATAATGCCCATAAACTTAAAAAAGCAATGGTTGCAATTTTGCAATCAATGATTTTTATTCACAATCTTTCCTATGATTTAAAAAAAATTCCAAGGTATGTGCTTTATTAAACTGAACATTAAAATAAAGTTCCGGGAAGCTAAACAGACACTTTAATTATAAGATAGCTGTATTTAAAAAAAAATATGACATATATATGTGCATTTGTGTAATAAAATTTAATAATTTTTGAGAAACATTATTTAGAACATGTTACACCAGTAATGACAATACATTTTGTTTGTCTAATTCAGCTTGGTTGGAAGCAAAACTAGAGTGCTATGGATCAAAAATTTTAATGTGAACAGGTTGATCAGCATTACTGGTTTTGCAGTTCAAATTCACAAGTGTTACATGCAAGTGCCATATACAGGGGTAATATTAATATTATCAGCTGCATACACATTTATTTTATTATTTTTTAACACAGAAGTAAAACTTAATAAGTATGAGTTTATTAACTCAACACGTAAAAAGGTATAAATCTTTATTTTTACAATCAGTTTGCTCACATAGTTATTCTCACTTTAAACTTACTTATATAGTCACAAAACTTCTCATAGTGGTTACACTACATTACGTATTAAATATATCTTAACTTTGTGGAATTCTTGGCATTTTTGTGTATATGACACTCACTTTTAAATCATTACAGCTACTTCACTTTTTCTTTTTATTGTTGTGACTGATTTCAGTTTAAATGCACATTGCGTACTCTTCCTAATTAGAGTATCTTTGCATAATTAGTATTGCATTCTAATCCATATACTTTGCATACATTAATTTTCTAATATTAACAATGTAATCAACTTTATTTATATCACTTTATATACATGTACATTATTGTTTTAGTCAGACAGTGCAGTAAGATGTAATTATCTACTTTGATAATTGGATGCTATTATGTAACTCAGTGCTTTTGGGTTTAAAGAAAATTCATATTATTTGTAGATTGTATGTCTTAATTTTTATTGTGCATGAACATATACTTTGCACTGTATTCATTCATGGTAGTTAACTTAAATTCAACTTTATTTTATATATAATCATATGTATAATTTTATTATATATTTCAATGCATTGATTCTGATCTAAACAAATATTTGAGACAAAATAATCCAGAAACAAATCTAATTAGTCTCATGAATAATGGTCAGTACCTTCAACAGCAAAAGCTCATAGCATAAGATTTGGGTCTGGATTAAACCTTGGAAATTTTTTTAAGATCATAGAAAACAGAATTATTATTTGACTAGCTGTCTTTCAATATTGATTAGTAAATGGATATCTAGCCATTATTATTTACAGAAAAAAGTCTCAGATCAATCTGGATTGGTCAAATGAATGAATCTCACTGCAATGTCTGCAGGTATAAAACATAGGATTGTGATTTGATGCTTTCTTTATCAATGATATCTTACTTTTACAAATAAAAAGCCATGATTACTTTCATTTTGCTTGATTAAACAAAGAAAATGTTTTTCATGATAAACACTGAACTATAACTAATAAAGTTATAAGACTGCCATAAAAAACAAAAAACAAAGCTCAAATAAATATAATAATAACCTTGATATTTACTTTTCAAACAATTTCTAAGTTGGACACAAATCAAAATTGGACAAATGAAGTTTGAAATTCAGTATGAAATTTGACCTTTTAAAATTATATGTAAGAAGTGTTAAGTGGTGTAATTCTGCTATAAGGAAATTAATTTTGCTCCAATGTGTGAAAGTATTCTACTTAATTAAAGACTAACTTTGTATATGTAGATATTTTAAAAGAAATTCTTTTCACCATATTCTAGAGTCCTCTATTTTAAGCATGATATTCAGTGCACACCAGAGAGTACAATGCTATATCTCCAATTCTCAGACCAGATTTTTTTTGTGTTTATCAGTGAGAAAAGATCTAGCAACTACTTTTTATTCCTTTATATTATACAAGATAATAATATGAAATTTAAAAAAAAAAAATAATTTTAAGATTATATATATATATATAATAGGATGGGAAATAAGGATGGTCATCCCTGGGGTGATGGAATATCAACATCTCCAAATAAACAAAATATAAAATTTAGTTCAAATAATAATGGAATTTTTTAAAAAAAAGCATAATATTTAAGATTTAAGTATGATATAAGTAAGATATTATTAAAAGATGTTTAAAGTAAGAGGTGTTAAAGTAATGTTTAATATCACAAAATATATAAGAAATTTTGTTTAAAGTAAGAGGTGTTAAAGTAATGTTTAATATCACAAAATATATAAGAAATTTTGTTTAAAGTAAGAGGTGTTAAAGTAATGTTTAATATCACAAAATATATAAGAAATTTTGTATATTAAAAAGCATGAGAGATTTTGATATCAACCCAGTTAACTCACTATTATAAGTATAATTAACAATAAATCCACCAGCATTATAAGTAAAAGTAATACTCAAGTAATAACTATTCATCAACATGAATGATCAACAACCGAATAAATAAATCAACAGTCAATCTTGTGACTGGACTTGAAATGGGTCTACTGTAGGCCAGGCTAACTATTGAGCCACTGCCAGCATGGGCAATTATTTAAACATAAATTTGGATGTACAAACTAAGTGTGAATCCATCAGAATACATAATAATCAGAAACAATAATGCTAGGACATTAAAACATGCTGATCATCATTAATGCTCTGGCCATTTAGCACCTTTAATGTACTGTCCAACTATAAACTTAATTTCTAATAAGACTAAACTAAAATAAAATGTAGTGCATAGGCTTTAAAGAATATAATCTTAGAACCAACCAGGATATATCAACTGGATGCCCCCTGCACCATTATACATTCCCATTCATATAATCAGACTGTTATGCACAAATCTAGCTCAGAGAACAAAAGCTCTATTATTGGTATTTTGACCAATAGATGATGCAATACATATAATATTATAAACACTTTAGAATCAATTTCACTGGAATAATTTTAACAATTGAATACAAGATAACAACAATAAAAAATGATATTATGGTCTTTAGAATATGACTATACACATATAAGGTTTCTGATTTTGGTTAACATACAATAAAACTATCACATTGTGATTTACATGACTAATATATAAATTCAAGTTATTATATTTATTTACAATATATTCTAAAAGGTTTACATAAAATGCATATATATATATATTCACACAGACATGCATTTTTATAATATACAAACAATATATTTCAATGGACATTTAATAAAATTTTAAAAAATGATTAAAATTTAAACCTCTTGTTGACACTTATTGATATATATATATATATGCACACATACATGTTGCATAATAATTTCTGAATATTTGACTTGCCATAAAATAAAAAAATAAATAATTAAAATTCACATATAAGTGTCTATCTAAGATGCATTGAGATTTGAACATAGATGTGCAGTACAATCGATTTATATTTCAATTGTCATACAAAATACAATAGTTAAAATTTACCTATAAGAATTGATGGTAATACAGCATCTATTGAGCCACACTGTTCGATGGTGCTGTTGCTATGCTAAAGCACATAAATATGTTGTTTACAAGGCCGCTCATAGATCTTACGGCCTGTAAACTGTTTAAACACTAACATGTTGAAGTGCATCCTTACCCCAACATCTCTAGCATGTTGAACATTACTAGCGATGAGTATATGACACTCTCTCTAGACATTATCTTGACTATTGTACAGCGTATATGAAGGTTTCTGTACTTGTAATGATGAAAAATCTATTGAATGGATTTTTTTTGCTTCAATGTATTGCAATTGATGTGAGTTGGTAAAAATTGTAACGAATTGCCAAACGCCCCTCCTTTCATTGTCAGGGGTCAGAATTGACGAAATGAGTGTAAATCATGATTCGGCAAAGTTCATGATCAAGTCACGCACTTTCCGAGACTTTTTCAAGATCAAAACAACAGTTCAATGGCCGATGACCATTTGGCATTGTAGTTTTGAGATTGACCTCCTACAGAAGGCAAATGCGCTGGCCTTCCTTCAACCCCCAAAAAGAAAATATTTGACACAGCCAGAAAAAAACTGTCTTTTGTGGTGATTTAATGAAATTAAG
The DNA here is from genome assembly GCA_028023455.1 of Epiperipatus broadwayi. NCBI lineage: Eukaryota > Metazoa > Onychophora > Udeonychophora > Euonychophora > Peripatidae > Epiperipatus > Epiperipatus broadwayi. Next base: position 6,924,681 of record JAQFVV010006230.1, read on the forward strand.
GTTTTGTCAAACATCTGGAATGGAAGGGCCATCGCGTCAATGGCGATGAAGGGGTTCCATTCGCTCATGGGATGGGTTTTGAGGGCTGGCTGGGAATCACTTTTTCCTAAGCAGTACGGTTAATTGATTCTTGAAGACAGGATCAGCTTACAGTGAAGCATATTACAGCTGACTTGGAAAGGTGTCAAAACGTGGCTGTAAGGAATATGACTACAGGTCTTAGAGAGGTCTGTTGAGAAAGCCTTGTTTCTCGAGAAACAAAACAAACCAAAAAAAGTTTCTTCAAAAACAATCAAAAAAGATTTGTTTATAAAAAAAAAAACAAAAAAAAAGTTGTTTCTTTAAAAAATAAAAATAAAAAATAGAGACCGGACAAAAAGAAATGTTTAAATTTAAAAAAAAAAAAAAAAGACGGAATATTTTTAAAAGCCAAAAAAAAAAACATTTTTTTGATTTTTAAGAAAAATATATACATCAAACCGGTTACAAAAAAAAACAAAAAAACAATAACAAACAACAAACCCCCCAAAAAAGTAAAAAAATTCAAACCAATCCAAAAATTAAAAATATAAATCAACAAAATTTGAAAAACAGCCCAGTAACGTTATATCTATACATTTTTCACTAGCAACAGCGCCATTGGATGGTGTGGCTCAATAGATGCTGTATTACCGAATTGATTAATATAAAAACAAAATTCAATTTATTACATTGTGGTTTATAGATGTTCCAATGTACAACACCTAAATATATATAACCACACAGACATACAAGATATTAATTAACATTATATATTTGAATTTGTCAAAACAAAATTAACATTTTCCATAATTAATTCCATTTTGAAAATACAAAAATGTCCATGCTTTAATAAAGACTTTTTCTTTCTTTTTTTTTTTTTTAAAAAAAGAGTCTTAACAGGTTACTCTAAAAAGATGAATTAGATAAACATTCTTAAACTTATATTTTAAATGTTTCTTTTCTTTTAGTTTCTAATCTAAAAAAGATTTTTAAGACTGCCTTTTCTTTTGCCAAAATAAATTTTAAAATAATTCTCTCTCTCTCTATATATATATATCACTATCACAGATTGTTTTTGTCTTTAAATTTAATATATAAATTTTAAAATGTCTTCATTTTCTCAATAAATAATTTTAATCAATATCATTCTATGTTATATATATCTCCCTTATAGAATGTCATTTTAATTCAAGCAAAATTATTCCTTGCACTTTAAGTTATAAGTTAAAAATGTCAGTTTAAGGAATTATTAAAAAACAACTCACTTTGTATACATGTATCTGCACTTCTCTGCATATATAGATAAACAGCAGATGTATAACTTCTTCACTAACTGATGGCATTCTCTTGGTGAGTTGATCTTGGTGAGACTGGTTTAGAGTCCTTATCAAGATAGCTATAATTCAGGTAAATTGGTCTGCAGTGATCTCCCATCTGTCTAGGATTGGATAAGCAAGCATACTATTTTCTAGAACATATTTGTGCAGACTAATTGATCCATTGAAAGTTCACCCTGCCTTCACATGAATCAAAACTCCTCCATAGTAAACTATAGGGTAGTTGTTGGACTTGTCCCTTTGATTTCCATTTAGACCTTCATGGGAGCTCTGTATATTTCTCCAAACACTAATTCTGTTAGCCAACTATCTGGCCAGCTGTAGTTACTGTCAACTACAACAAACTAATTCTTCTGGACAGCCCTTACAAAAACTATTAGCCAAACTGTTCTAATCTTTTTATCAACTATTTTTATAAGAATCAGCTAAGGAGTGGCAAAAAATTTTTCTCATCTCTATTGATTAAAAACAATTTTAATCCCTTCATAAAACATACCTATTTTTAATTTCAAAATCAGAATAATAATAATACAATATTAATATTTTATATCTTTTTAATTGTTTAATTTATAATAAAATTCTACTTAAAATCCGAATTATTTAATCTTTTACTTATTCCAGGAAAATGTAAAAAAATATCTACAAATATTTGTCTCTGTTTATGTATACTTTTCCTTTCAATTTTATATATATATACAATTATATTGTTGTGTGCCATGTAACCCAGTTACATTACATCCCTTTGAGGAAAATAAAAATAAAACACCTTTCTAACAATATTATATATATAAAATCAAAATAAAGTTCATATCTAAAACTATATACTCATCAATTTTTTGGGACATGACAGCCAAAAGAATAAAGTTATCTGCCATTTTGAGATAAAGAATCCAGCCATTGGATTCTAGGTATACAATGCACCATGAACATGAAGGGAACTACCTTAATTTAGATACTATAAGGTAATGTGACAACTTTTGCAAAGCCCTGTTCCATTGGAAGGACTAAAAATACAAAACTATATCCTGCTTCTGAGTCTTATGGGCTGGGGAATACAAGCTATGCCTTGCTCCTTGTCATTGGAGACTTAGCAGCTAAAATCATGGCAGGACTATGTTAACTGCTATATGACAAACAATATGAATATAAAAAAATGGATTGGACCAAATAACCAAGATAGATCCCATGGAATTGCATGAAAACATTGCATCCTTAAGCCAATGACAAAACCCTCCATCCATCATCAAAACTGAAAATATAGCTAAACAAACTTTAACAATCAAACACCAATCCCCAAAATCAGATTTTCTATTTAAGGCTAAACATGAACATTTTTAAACATATATTAAAACTACTATTTTATAATTTAAAATCATCACTACTCTTGTCACATATTTCACAGTAATTTTTAAAATTAATTCTGCATAAAATTCATACTTTTTTCTTTCTCAGTTGTGGTTGAGATCAAGTTGTGCTAATTTTGTATTGATGATCACCAGTATGTGAACATCAGTCCACATTGAACACCATTAAAGTAGCTCTCTTGATGTTCATGATGCGTAGTGTACTTAAGTCCACTGGCTAAATTCTTTATCTCAAAATTCCAAATCACTATTTATTTTGTTGGCTGTCAGGTCTAAAAAAGTGATGACTATAGTTTGAGATATGAACTTTGTTTTGAAAATACATGTATAAAACATAAAATATTGTTAGATAGGCATTTCATTTCTATTTCACTTTTCCTTAGAAGGGGGATGTAATCATTTGAGTTACATGTCATACAACAACATAGTTGTGTGTTCCCATATATATATATCAAGTAAAAAAAGTAGAAATAAACATACAAAAATTTTGTAGATATTTGTCTATATTTTCTAGAATAATCAGGAATAAAATAATTCTGAATTTAAAATAAAATTTCATTATGAAATAAATAGTTAAAAAGGTGTAAATATTTTTATTGAATTGATTTTAAATTTAAAAACAAGCATGGTTTATTTTTGAAATTTTTTAGTTAATGCTTGTATATATTTATTTCACTATCTAGTTAAAACATGTAGATTACATTTTAATAAAATTTCACAAGTAGCTTGTAATTAAGTGATTTGAAAAGATTAAAATTGTTTTTAATCAAGATAAGAAATTTTTTAGTGTATTTTACTCCACACAACCAATACCATAAAAGGGTTGGAGGAAATTAGGGGCAGTTTGGTTATATTTTGTTGCAGTGTGTTGTAGTTGGCAGTAATTATAGCTGGCCAGAAGAGATGGCTAGCTGTTAGTCAAAAAACTACCATGAAGATATAAGAATACAAGGAAGCAGCTGTTCTATAGGTCACAATGGTAGAGTTTGAATTCACATGGAAAGAAATGGGTCAACTTCCAATGGTGATATTCATAGCTACAAATGTGTACTACAATAGTTGCTTGCCTAAACTACATTAAATCCTAGATAGAAAGTAACTGATTTAATGGAAATCATACCTGAATTATACTTTCCCAATGTGACTATACACCAATCTCACCAGGAGAAATCTCTCAGCTCACTGAAGAAATAATTATATGTATGTTCATGTATCTGTATGCAGAGAAGCACAAATAAACATATGGTGAGTAGCATTATATATAATGAGAATCAAATATTAAATAAGTTATTTTAAATAATTCCTTAAAATGACACTTTAATGTATAACTTAAACTAACACAAGTAATAAATTTGCTTGGATTAAAAATCTAGGAATAAAGACTTAATTCATTGACTTTATATTTTTAAAGGAAAAAAAAATTGGTAGTTTTTAGTAATTTTTTTAAAAGAAAAAAAAATAATCAAAAAGTAAAGAGAAATTGGTAGACGATTTTGTATTCTAGAGAGGAAAAAAAAAATTTATAAAGATATTTTTAAAAAAAAACTAACTATTGATAGAATTTGATTCATATCATCTATATTTTTGATACACACATATATATATATCTCTGTGAATGTTATGTATATTTACCAAATGGAATTGCAAAAATATTTTTTTGACAAAATGAACTATATGCTGTAAACACCAGTATGTACATACATTTCTAAGTGCACAAATATATATGTTAATTATGTGTTATAAAATCTAATGTCATTTATTATTTTGATAGAATATAAATTTCATTTATGTAATTAATCAATTAGTGTACTGCACATACTTGTGCAAATTATGCGTTTTAAATAAACCTAGCATCAGATATTTTATTATAAAAAATACAACATAAAATTTTAATCATTAATATCACTAACATTGTATAACAATTCAAACATATCTCAAATTTATAATGCCACATGTTGGTGTGAATATTTCAATGCATGTTAGAGAGACAAGTATAGGTTAATTTTAATCATTTATATTTTTATATAACTTAAAATTTTTATAATTACTTAACTGTATCCAGCATGTCTGTGTGGATATAAGTGTTTTATATGAATGTAAATTACAATGTAATATCTTAAATTTTATATATTAATCAAAATCAGAAAGTTTCTAAGTGTATAGCCATATTCTGAGACCTTAATATCATTTTTTGTAGTTATTAATAAACTTCATTTCAATTGTTAAAATTATTCCAGTGACTTAATTCTAAATGATATTTAGGATATTGTTATATCATCTCTTGATCTTATAGTACAGTAATAGAGCTTACCTTCTCTGAGTTAGATTTGAGCATAATGGTCTGATATATTAAAGGCGATGCATTGTAGGGGGTATCCAGTTGATATATCCTGGTTGACATTAAGATTATATTTTTATTAATAATTAAACTTATAGCTGGCCAATACATTAATAGTACTAAGATGGCCAGAGTATTGATGAACAGCATGTTTTTATATCTCAGCATTATTGTTTTATGGTAGTGTATTCTGATGGATTAACACTTAGTTTGTGCATCCGAATTGTTTAAATAATTGCCCTAAGCTGGAAAAGTTAAATATTTGGCCTGTCTACAGTAGATCCATTTCAAATCCAGTTACAGGATTGACTGATTTATTTTATTGTTAATCCCTCATAATGAGTATTACTTTCACTTATTTATAATGCTGGTGGATTTATAGTTAATCATAGTTGCTCTAAGGAGTTAAATGGACAGATTTCACAGAGTTTAGAAAGATCTCTCATGCTCCTAGAAAAAATAACATTACTTATATATTACTTGATATTAATCAATATTCATATTATTCCTCATTACTTATATATATTCTGATGTATTTTAAATTTGTTTCATTAATTAAAATGTTGTTGACTTGGGGATGATTTTCCATCAACTCAGATACAACCACCATCTTTTCCATCATTTCTCTATCCTGTTATAAATGGCTGCCCAACTGAGGCGTGATGATGATCATGTACTGGTGGTAATCATTATAAATGGCTGCCAAACTTAGGGCTGATGATCATCACATAATGGTGATCATCAATACAAAGTTATCATTCAACTTGATCTCACTCAAAACTGAGAAAAAAGTATGCATTTTATGCAGAACTAATATTATGTTAAAATTATAAAATAGTTTTCATGTATGTTTAAAGTTCATGTTGAGAGTTAAATAGAAAATCTCTATTTTGGGGATTAGATTGGGTGTTTGATTGTTGAAGTTTGTTTAGCTGTAATTTCAGTTTTGGTGATGGATGATTTTGACATTGACTTAAGGATGCAATGTTTTTATGCAACTGAGGTATGGTCTATCTTGGCTATTTGCTACCATTTTCTGTATTCATATTGTTTATCATAGAGTGGTTAATGTTATCCTGTCATTATTTCAGCCTCTAAGTCACCAAGAAAAGGAGCTAGGCATAGTTCTATATTTCCTAGTCCATAAGTCTCAAAAAAAGCAGGGCATAGTTTTGTATTTTCCAGCCCTTCCAGAGGAGCAGGGTTTTCAAAGACTTTTGCATTTTCTTTACCATGAGTTGTAGTAGCTTATAATATTTCAATGGAGGTAGCTCTCTTGGTGTAAATGATGCATTGTGTACTTAAATCCAATGGCTGAATTTTTTTTATCTTCTCAAAATTGCAGGTTACTATTTATTCTGTCAGCTCTCAGGTCTCTAAAAATTGATGAATACATAGTTTTATATAAACTTTGTTTTCATTATACATGTATATTATGTAAAATATTGTGAGATAGGGTATTTCATTTCTATTTTCCTTTTTCTCAAGGATAATGTAACAGTTTGGGTTTCATGGCATACAACAACATAGTTCTGAGCAGAAATATATATAACATTGAAAGGAAAAGTAGAAATAAACAGACAAAAATTTTATAGAAATTTTTCTACATTTTTCTGGAATAAGTAAAAGATTAAATAATTATGAATTTTAAAATAGAACATTATTATAAATTAAAAATTTAAAAAGGTCTAATAAATATTTTTATTGAATTCTAATTTTGAAATTAAAAAAACAAGCATGTATTATGATAATAATCTGATAATTGTAAATATTTCTATTATCTATTTTTAAAAATCTTTGATAAAATTTTCAAAATGTAGCTTTTAATTAAAAGTGCTTTTGAAAGGATTAGAAAGATAAGAACAGTTTTCAATTAATGTTTTTGACATCTCATCAATCTAATATAAAAGAGTTGATAAAAAATATTATTTTAGTTTGGTTTTAGTTTTTTTTGAGTTAGCTAATATTTTATAACAGCTGGCCAGAAGAGTTGGCTAGTTTGTTGTACTTAGTTGGTAGCATATAGCTGACCAGAATAGCTAACAGTAAGTTGGCTAGCAGATCAAGACAGAAAATGGTCATGAAAATGTAAGAATGCAAAGAGGGCAAATCCAGCAGCTGCACCCTAGGCACTATGATAGAGTATGGATCCATATGGAAGTCAGACTCAATCTTCAATATTTGTAGCCTTAGTGTGGATGAAAATGGCTGGCTTGCCTGAAGTTACCTTATTATACCTGTCCCAATGATGAGACAATCCTGGACTAACCTCCACCAAGAAAATCCATGTTTCCTGGAGAAAGCTTGAAGAAATTGGTATATGTATGCTGCTATTTATCTACACATGCAGGGAACCACAGATAAACACATAGCACTACATAAATATGAAATGAGTTATTTTAATATTCTTTAAAATATTTTAAACTATAATCTAACATAGAACAAATGAATAATTTGCTTAAGTCACATAGATAAAAGAAAGGAGCAATACATAGATGATTTTATATATATTATTTTATAAATTAATTTTAGTAATTCCCTAAAAATGACACTTTAAAAATACCAGAAAATAATTTTGCTTGGATTAAAAAAAAGAAAAAAAAAGTAAAGAACATTCTAAAAACATTATAACTGATTAACAATAATCTGTTAAAACTGATTTTATTTAAAAAAAAAAAAGAAATTAATCAATCAAATCTTAGTGATCTGTCAAAAGTTGACTTTTTTTTAAAAAAAGAAAACTTTTTATTAGTGTTTAATAACTTATTCAATTTTTTTTTAGTATATACACTTATATGTGTGAATTTTATATACTTTCAATACTCAATTAATTAGGAAAAATATATTATTGTGACAAATTAAAATATAGGATATAAATGCCAATGTGCATATACATTAAATCTATAATTAATTACATATTATAAAAATTAATGTCATTTATTATTTTGAAAATTTAAAATGTTATGTTAATAAATATTATAAAATGCACATTTGGTTGGATATATATATATATATATGCATTTATGTAAACCCATTGCAGTAATTTATATCAATTAAAAGTGACAACTAAAAATGTTTATTTTATAACAAGTCAAATAGGTTCAGAAATTATGCCACATGAATATGTGCATATATATAACAATGTATGTCAGATAGACAATTACATATAAATTTTAATCATTTTTAGTTACTAAATGTCAATTTAAACATGTTCCTTTTATATTAACCATGTCTGTATGCTGAATATGTTTTAAGCAAACCTATTAGAACATATGAAATAACTTGAATTTTGTATATTAATCATGTGAATCACAATGTAATAATTTGAATTTTGTATATTAATCAAAATCAGAAAACTTATGTCTATACCCATGTTCTAAAGACTTTAATGTCATTTTTTTATTGTTGTTAATAAACTTGCATTTCATTATAATTATTCCAGTGAATTTAATTCTAAATGGCTTGTTTTTAGGATATTGTATTGCATCATCTCTTGATTATAGTAACAGTTTGTTCTCTGAGCTAGATTTAAGCATAATGGTCTGATATATTAAAGGGGATGTATTTTAGTGCAGGGGTATTCCAGTATGACATTATCCTGATTTGACATGAGGATTATATTCTTCAAAACATATGCACTATAGTTGGCCAGTACATTAATGGTATTAAGTGGCTAGAACATTGAATGATCAGGAGCTTATAACATCCCAGCATTACTGTTTTATGTATTTTGATGGATTATCACTTAGTTGGTGCTTCCAAATTAATGGTTAAATAATTTCCCCAAGCTGGCAAAGGCTAAATAGTTGGTTTGGTCTACAGTAGACCCATTTCAAATCCAGCCACAAGATTTATTATATTGATGTATTTTGATTGATCATTCATGATGATGAATAAGTTATTTCCTTTGAGTATTACTTGTACTTGCTTTTACTTATTGATAATGTTGGTTTATGCATGGTTAATTATACTTATAGTTGCTGAAAGAAGCTAACTGGGGTGATCTCTCAGAGATCTCAAAATGATCTCATGCTCTCCTATAATATATAAAAAATTACTTAAATCTTATATTTTTTTTTTTATGTTAAACATTACTTTAATATCTCTTACTTTAAGAATATCTTGAATAGTATACTTTAATATCTTACTTTATTTTATTTTAAATATTGATCATTAATTTTATATTTACTCTGAATAGGGGTTGATGATGATTTCCCATCATCGCAAATAACTCTGATCCTCCACCCCATTATAATATATATATGTATATCTGAGACCTCATATTTACAATAACTGCAGATCCCTTTCACCCTTTTGACTAAGAAGATTAATACCAATAATAATATTGCGACTTTCTCATAAATCTCCAAGAGCAGATTTTTTTATCCTATTCTAGAACCATCTAATGAAAGCTTAAATAATCAATGGATAACAAATGATATAGTATTATAATATCTCTACTCCCAGAATGGTTTCTGGCTTTTGCCTTTGATGTAAGGATTGAATCTAATGCATTTATACATTTAGCAAGCACTCTTTACTCTATACTTTATTTAAGTTCAAAACCTGAAATCACTAAAGTTCTAAATCTGAGAACAACTTACTTACATATTATGTAAATCTGATATCAGATCAATTTCCATACATTTTACACATTTCACCCTTTGACTAGGAAAGTTAATATCAACAATATAATTTTTTCAAATATCTCTTCATATAGTACAGCTCTATACAACTATGCAAGTGAGTTGGCTTGGATTCAAAACCTTAGTCTTTTTAATTTCAGTCTATTATATTAGTTGAATAGTGTAAAAGAATAAAATTTGTCTCGTAGATGTATAAATTTTAGTATTGAGTTCATTGATTACTCAAGATTATATAATATGAAAAGAAATGCTCCAGAAAGCAAGAAAACATGTTACATTATTATTAACATTATACATTTAATATATGTAAATAGCATGCAAATAAAATAATGAAGCTTCTAAAACAAATCATATAACAAATAAATTTTCTCATTAAGATTTGTATTCTAAATGCAAAAACTGCAACAAACACAGAGTGACAGACATTTTAAATTCACTGATCTGTTCATTTGAATCTTTATAGAAATATTAAATTTTTTAAAATTATTCTGCTGCACACATATAATTTTTGCCATGTTCCTCAAAAACATTTAAAAAGATTATATAAAAAGAAAAAAAAATTTAATTGAAAAAGTAGTAGAATTATTAACAAATGCAAATAGTATTATCTTACGTAACAAAACTATGCACAAAAGAATGATTTAACTCATACTTTTACTTCCCCCAAATTTTTACCTAGAAATTCTTGAAAATAAATATCTAAACTCCTTTTCAGTTTAGTTATCATGAGACTCTTTAATTTTGGATTACACTTCATTGGAGCTGAACAACTTATTGTGTCACCCATACCAGGAATGGGAAACCTGCAGCCTTTTTGAACCTCCTATGTGGCCTTACCCATAATTTAAATGATTTATTACAAAGTACATGCAGTGCTGTTAGCTGATGGTATTGACTTTGGCTATACCTCAATTCCAGTCTTTTTCTATGGAATATAGTGTCAAGTGTGCATTACTGCTTATATTGAGGTAAGTTAATGTGAATTTAATAATACATTAATTGCCCACCGGGAGCTAGATTATTTCTTTATTTCCATGAAAGGAAAAATGGTGTGTTTGTTGTGTAAAACAGTATTACTAAGTTTAAAAAAACCAATGGAAATCAAAATTATTTAATTCATAAAGACCACATATATGCCAGATTAGAAGCAGAAGCTTGTCAAACAGCACTGCAAAAATTGAAAAAAGAAAAACTGAATCAACAAACAGGTTTTAGTGCTTTTATGAAGAAGAATATTACTGCAGTTGATGCTATATACAAAATAGTACATATACTTGGGGAAAAAAGGCAAACCCTCAAGTGACATAGAAATAATAAAAAAATGTATTGTTGAAGCAGTCGACTGTTTAGATCCAGAAGTTGATAAATACGAAGAATTACCTCTTTCAAGAAGAACTATAATTGATAGACAGCACAAAACAGCTCAAAATGTGACAAAACTTCACACAATAAATGAAAATAAAGATGTCTACTTTTCAATAGCTTTAAATGAAAGTACTGATAAAACTGTCTCTGCTCATGTATTATATTTTATTCATGCAATAACTAAAGATGTTTATTGTTACAAAGAACTACTCACATTGGGTGCACTTACTGGAAGAACTTGTGGAATTGAAATTAACAACTTTAAAGAAATATGTCATCGGTCAGAACTAAATCTTAATAATCTGGTCAGCATATGCACCAACAGTGTACCTTTCATGAGAGGCAAGCGAGAAGGATTTGTTTCTTTGATAAAAAAAAAGAAAATTCATATTTAAAAAAAGTTAATATCATTCCACTATATATTGCACCAGCAAAATCTTTCTTTTAAATCTAATAAAGTTATTGCAATTGTTAACTTTATTTGAGTGAATGCAATGTGTCATTGGGTATTCTGAAACATGCATATGTTAGATAATGAAACATATAGTGCTGATTTACCCTATTATCTCAAAGTTTGCTGGTTATCAAGGGGACAAATTTTGACTAAAATTTTAATTTTACAAGAACAAATTTTAACATTTTACAAGGAACAAGAAAAACCATGCAAATTGTCAAAAAAAGAATTTTATAGAAATGCTGCATCTTTGATATTATGGTAAAGCAAAATGATTTAAATATTTTCCTGCAAGATAAACTAAATATATATATATATGTGGCAAAAAAATACTTTTGCAATGAAATTAACTTTTACCACAACTGATTGATATCTCAAAAGCACTTATGGAACTACAAATGGAATTGAATTGGGAGAAAATAATATTACATGATCACTATTTAAAATAATATTATGAAATCTCTTTTTGATAGCAAAACAAGATTCTATTGAAATATGAAAAAATGCAATTGAATACCCATGCTTATGTTAACATGCATGCCATTTGCTTTTCTGCTTTGGACATTTTCATATAGGATAGAAATTAAAAACCATTTAAGGTCGCAGATAACTGATGCTCATTTAGAAGATAAACTTAAAGTACAAGTTAGGAAGCTAGAACCAAATATTCAATTACTTGAAGCAAAAAAGAAATGCAAAAGTCTCATTAACTTACATTATTTTATAAATCTAAAATAAAACAATTGTTAGCAATTACCTAAATTTTTCATGTACTTGTGTGCAATTAGCACAAAAATATTACTTTTTTTACACTTCTGTTTATTATACAATAAATCCATAAAAATATAACAAATGATCGTTTGAAGAGAGGTTTAAAAAATTATTATTTATTAATCTACTATTTAGTATTTATTTTAGTTTACTATGAGTATTAATGTAAAACAAATTCAGAACATTTGTGTGACCTTTTCACTAATGCCGAAGTTGAATGTGGCCATCCATGATAAAAAGGTTCCCAATCCCTGATCTATACCATTACGGCTGCAGTTTCATCATACTTTCACATATGTAACATAAATTTATTCTACTATACATACTGTATGTTAATATTTGTACATTGTTTGTTATTAATAAAGCTTTTTTTAAGAATAATAATAAAAGAAAAGTATAGACAAAACATTTCAAAATCTGTCCTTTTTATATAGACAGAGACATTTTTGTCATGAGAAATGTTTATTTATTTTATGTATCTGTTCATTGCTACTGAAAAATGCAAATAATTTTTAAATAAAAAGATATCAAGAGGAAGAAAAAAAGGTTTATAAATTATAGTTTTTAATATGAAATAACTAAATTAATGATTTATGAGTATTTAATAAATTTTACATTTGTTTGTACTGCTAAATCTTTGTTTCAACTAAAAAAAATACAGTTTAAAATCTAAATATGTACAGCAATCACATGTAAATTTACATTTTTCCTGTTTAAATATTTTTGATGGATGTTAACTTTGCTCTGGTCTGAGAATATGGAATGGATTACCCTTAAATATATATATTTTAATGCATGCTGGAATTAAACAAATTGTATAATAAACAAGTTTTTGAAATTAATTATTCTCACTGTAGAAAACTCCTGTTGTATTACTATAGAAGTTTGTGCAATTCTCCCTTCTCTTCTAATTTAAAGATGAATTTTAAGATGTTAAATTCTTGAATTGTTTTGATTCTCCCTCTAACTTAGTATCTTTAGGCTAAAATCTTACTACTTCTAAAGTTAAAACAAAGATTCTTAAAATATATGACTAACTTCTTTTTCTAAAACAAACTAATTTTATATTATTAAATATTTAATTAAAGGATTATATGAAAATAATATTATGAAAAGGGTTGATAAAGGCTTCCATATAATATAAACCCAAGAAAGTTTTTTCTATTTCATTTAAATTACTAGCTACATTAACTTTATGCAAAAGAATACAAATCTTGGATTTACCTGTATAAAATTTAGGATTATAGTACTTTAATTAAAAACTGGGAAATGATTTTGTTCAGTTTTCATGTTTCTAAAATGTAATTTAATCACAAAATACTAATCAAGTTTGTTCATATCTTGACTTTAAAAACTAAGTGGACTGATAGCTGTATTTAATCAGAAAAAGCTTAATATACTAAAACTTTTAAAAATATTTATAAACTTTATGAAAATGGTATTAGATGCTTATCAGCAAAGATTAATATTTATATCTGGCAGTTTATATTGTAAACAATGTACAAAATATGGTAAGCAAACAATTTATAATGTAAAGCAACAACTAAAAAGAATGATTAAATTAAGAAAAATTATTCATTTCCGAATAATCAAAATCACTGCTGAGGCAGTAAAACAAAAACTCATCTATCTTAGTAAATAAATACTATTCCCATTTATGCCAGTGTTTTTCTATTTAAACAAAGAAGATAATAAAAACATCAATAATAATAAAAAAATCTGAATTCAATAAAACTAATGTTAAAATAAGTTTGAAGAAAATCAAAGTGATATAGTATCTGATTAGTCAGTCATTGGTTAGTCATTACCGTCTTTTTTTTTTGTTAGATAAGACAAAATTAAAGGAACAAATTTAAGATCTTTGCCTAATAAAAACTGATTCATCCATTAATAGAAAGCTCTTTTCTAAATGCATTCAATCTAATATATAAAGAATTTGCAGTATATATATAAAAATGGCGTTATATACTGATATCAGCCAGTCACAAAACTATAGATTATCTACAAAATGATCTGAAACCGTAATGTAACAAAATAAACAATTTTATATTATACTGTAATAGCATGTAATAACAAATGTAGGTTTGTATCGCATAAATTTCTCTTAATAAAAAAAAAAGTATAGCTTAAATTAAGATACATACTAACCCCCATTTTTGATATTGTATAATCATATGAATAAACTATCCTCCTTCGAGAGAATTTTTAAATGGTTAAAAAAAAAAACGTCATGTTTTGATTTCACTTCGAAAAAGTAGGGGTAAAAATATAGAAATAAATTTACGGTACTTTGTTTATATTATTCCTAGAAGAAAAAAAACATTTTTTAAATATATAATTTCATTTTCTATATAAATTCAAAAGGAATTTTCAACCCCTTTAATAGTATATTTTAAAACATTCTTTAAAAATTCGGACATTAATCTTAGTAATTAATAAGATAGAACTATAATAAAATTTACCATTAGTTAATAAATTTAGGTACTATTTTTAATCCCTTCCATCTATAAATTAATATTTTAGTTTTGAAAAGATGAAGAAAAAAAAGTTCGGCTAAACAAGTTTTAAAACATTAAAAAATTATTTGTAAAGAAAAATATAAAACAGCATATCATAATATGAATTATGCTACAAGTCATTCACCGATGTATCTCCGCCTTTTTTCCCGGCGTTCTTTTTGTAAACGAGTGTCCCCAGTTTCCAACTCGCCGCTGTGTTAGTGAATGATAAGGGAGCTATTGCTGATTTCAGAATTCACCGCAAATATCTTTTTCATCTAATTTGCCCTCTTCACATTTGTCGGGATAGCTAATATTAACGCCGAAATAATTTTAAAGAATTATAATGGCGGTACGTAACTTTTTATATATTGATTCTTTTTTTTTTTTTAAAAAAAAAAAATAGTTAAGCTTTTATTATGTTTTGAACGTCATTAATTAGTTGAACATAAGCCTACCACTTGTTACTAATTATCGTAGAAGTTGAATTGGAGGGTAAGGTTCTGAGGTTGCTTTACGAAACGTTTTAATCTGTTAATGTTCTTTTAATTAATATAACTCACCGTTTATGACATGACATTGGTTTCTATCCATTGGTTTTTATTCAAATATAGCGTTTAAAAAATACTAAATGTTAATAAACATCAAAAAAAAAAAACTAAATGTTTATAATGAAGTGGAAATTTGCTTTTATAATTAAGTTTTATATACAATATTTATAATACAACAGTCTTTGTTTTACTGCAGTTTTATTTTATTGCAATCGGTGGTTTAGAAACATTAAGATAACATTTAAAAATTAATCACATTGCATTAATATAAAATAAAGCTAAAAATGATCGAATTTAGAAGACTTGAAGTTATACATTAATTTAAAATTTATTTAACAAGTAAAACATATTCTTTTGCTCTGTGTAATAATTACCATAAATGGTTATTCTTACTTATAGACACACACAACTTCTTAAGGAAAGCAGAATTATCAAAATAGTACACTTTCTTTTTTTTCTTTTTTTTAAAAAAAAATCAAAATATATATATATATATTTTTATTAAAGATGTTTTAAAAAATTGTGATCTTTAATTAATTCACCAGTAAATATTCTTTAGATCTGCCCGAAAAATTAAAAACTAAATTTCTACCTGTATAATTTTGTGCAGTATTATATAAGTTAATGTATGCATGCACAGACACAAATAATTAAAGATTGGCAATTTAATTTTTATAAATATGTAATAGATAAATTTAGAAGAAATAGATAATTTAATGTTGATATTTGACTTAAAAACTAGTTTATTTCTAATATCTAATCGGCCTCCAAATAAAAACAGTCATCTTATTTTTTTGAACAGATACTAGAGACCTCTACAAATCTGTTTTGGAAAGTTTTTAATTTAAATAATAATTTGTAATTTTGTGTGACTCTTAACACTCAGTCATTGTTTTTATAAAAAATTTTCATTAATTTGTTCAATGTTCTATGGAGAATGTCGTTAGTGTTTTGATTGTAATCTATGAAGACTTTGATTTGATAGTTAATGTTTAAAAAATCTTAAGTGTAGTCAGTTAAAGAAAAATCTTCAACTTTTTTTTATCATAGATGGCTATCTGTTTGAAGATATAATAATTAATTTAAATGTCTTAATAACTTTTTTTTTAAATACAAAAACAGATTTGTGAGATGTAATACCAAGTATAATGTGTTACTGCTGCATTTAACAAGTTGAAAGGATTTTTTTTATGATAGTGTAATTATTTCAATTAAATTACTTGTATACAACTATTATTCTATCAGATTTATTATATGGAAGTGAGAGATGGACTCCATCACATATAGGCCTTGAAAGAAATCAATATTAATTACTTTTATTGGGAGAATGTGCATTAGAATAAAATACTATGGACAGCTACAATTGTACAAATACAAAATGTTGAAATCTTTCAGAAAGAAAAGTTTGTTGCATATAAAGTTAAAAAACAACAGTAGCTTGATATCATATACAGACTAAAGAATAGCATATAATAGTTCACAGATTCAAAACTCATTAACTTTTGATTCTTTGTCTTTCAATTTTTTCTTTTGGGATTAACATGGATATATTCTTTCGCTAGTTTATAATAAAATGAATATTAAAAAAGAATGTATTTTAAATAAATAAGTTTCTTTCAAGATGACGAATTTTCAAGACAACTACAGTAAGGACATTTTTATGTATTTCCCTGTAAATAATTGAATCTTTGGACATACTAATATATTAATTATTGTAATTCCCTATCTTTTTACTGGTCACTCTCTTCTTTTTGCTTTAATTTTTCTAACCATTGCACTCTTTTTTAATGAATAAAATTGTCTCACAATATAATCGGAATAAAATGTAATTGGAATAAGAAAACTCGGATCTAAACTAATCAAAGATCTTCTTTTATTGCATTAGCTCCATGAAAGATTATTGCTAGAAAAATTTTAGAGAGAGCAAAACATTTTTCTTCCCACTTCATTGAATAGCTTCATTTTTTTAAATAATTTTATACAAGTAAAAATATTAGAAACATTCCGTGTGCGAATTGTGAAAGTTATACTTATCATATTTGCTTGTAAATTTTTTTTAAAATATAAATATTTTTAGTTTAAACATGAACAAAAATATAAATAATTTGAATTCCATATAATTAATTACAAGTGATATGTTAAAAGAATATATCAATCCAGTTATTATGGCTTATCTGAAATTATTATAATTAAAGCTTATTGCAAAAATAAGAATAAGGAATAATAGGAATATTTATTGTCAGACATGAACAGAAAAAAGTTAAATATTGTCAACTTTATCACGCTAGTTGAATGCATTGTGGTGAAAAGAATTTTAAAGAAAATAAAAAAGTAAATTATTCTAGAAGTAAAAGTAGTAGGTGGTGGTGTGATTTCAAGAATAATGATGAAGATGAGATGAAACCATTTAGAAAAAAAGTAAATGTAAATATAGTTGTAAAGTGATATCAAGAGATTGGAAAGTATAGTCCATATAAGAAAAAGATAATACAGTTTTTGCTATGATTTTCTAATTTTCACACAAAATGTCATAAAGTCTTTTTTATTATTTGAAATAATATATTTAATATTTTTTTGAATATAAATATAAGACTAAAGGACCAGGCAAACTCAGAGGTTCATGAATTTCATATTGTAAGGGTAAGAAATGCTAGAGGTGGAATATTGCTGGGTTAAGAAAATCATGATAAACACACTGTTTAAACATTTCTGTAAAATAAACCCCCCAAAAAATTCCTAATTTAGCGAAGTTTGTAAAAATTCTTCAGTACAAAAAGATTTTTTTTTTTTCCATCAATAATCCCTAATTTTCATTTCATTATTTCTTAGTATTTGATGTAAAAAAAAAAAAAAGGTTGCTATTTTGAATAAAAAAGAATTATGTCTGATTAATAAATAATTTGTTGAAACAAGCTTGGTAAGAATTTGTATAACAAAGATAAGTACTGATAGTATTCAAAATCCTAATAAGATTATTCCGAAGTGTGAGCTGTTTCTATACATGATTTTAAGAGCTACATAACTAGTGTAAACATCAATAAGCATGGCGTCATTTGGGATCAATCATCCATTAACTAATTAAATTACAGAATTCAATAGAATAAATGTCAATAAGAATATTTTATTAATTTCATTTATATTAAAATATTCAATGATACATTATCAAAATATACATGAAATAGAAAGATCAGGTCTTTCACTAAGAAATGCTAGAAATTATCAAAAACTTTATATATGAAATGATGCATTCATTGGAAGTTATAGATGCCCACCAAATGTTAATACTAATTTTGCACTGGTTCCTTTTATATATTTTAAAACTAAAAATATTGTACAAATATAGAGATTTTTATTTGGTAATTGGTTTATGAAAAAAAAAAAGGATTATAATAATAGTGAAAAAAGTAGCTATTTTTTATTACTAATATTAAAGTGATTTCTAAGATATATATTTTTTTACTACTGAAGTCTTTTAGTTCAAGTGTTCTGTTCATCTTATAAAAATTCACTGAGTGACTTGGAAAAAAATGTTACGATATCCTTTTAAAGCTTATGAGAACATTTATTGATGATTTTAGAGAATCTTTTTTTATCTTTTGTGAAAAAAAAATATCTGAATACAGTCTTAGTGCTAAGAATTATTTTTCTCTCTTTTTTTCATATACTTATCATTGTTAAAGTTTCAATGGCCGAACATTTTTTTTTATGTAATTTTAAATTTTATTTCAATTTGATTGTATTATAGTTTTGGTGAAGTTTTCAGATAAATTTATAATAAATAAATTATATGGTAAATTACTCAGGAAATCATATAACATGAAGCAGTGAAACACATAAATTCTATTTACTTGATCAAATGAAATTTTTTTTACCTCATTTGAAATCGGTCCTAGAATCTTTTTTTTTTTTTGTAACTTAAGCTGATATATCACATGATCACCATTTCTTATCCTTGCACATAACTACTGTATGGAGAGTTTTGCCTATTTTAAGCTGATATCTATAATAAATGATTGAAAATTTCATTGAATTAAGAAAATAAAAATTGCGTAAGTGATGTGAGCTTTTTATGATACATTAATTATCAATTTTTATTTTGCTTGATTAGATATTGAATAACATGGATTTGGTTGAGAATAGGATATTATTAAATTTTTATTGTTTGTGCATGGCTAAATTAGTTAATTGCACAAAGTTGGTGGAATTATTTATAATTTGCATACTAAAAATCTTACTTTGATAGTACAATATTTTATTATTATGTAATAGCTTAGAAAATATCTTTTAAATTTTATATATTTCTCATATTTGAAATATATGCATTTTAATAAGTTATGAGATTAATTTATAGAGACAGGAAATAAATTAAATAGATAAATAATAAAAAGCCAGAATAAAATTAAATGTATTGCTGTAATATAAAATATTTAATTAAAATGTATTGTGTACAGTAATTATTATCAGAAGGAAAAAAAAAAAATCAGATAAGAGAGGCAAGATTAAACTAATAATACACTCACCACCTAGATGAGCTAATTACTCCAGAAAACAAAAGGACTGAAAATATAAAAACTGGGGGAAAAAAGGAACAAGTCCTTTTCTTCATTGTCTTCGAGGCAACTGTGACACAAGTGTGAAGCAATAGAAGAAACTATCAGGAGGATCTTAATCCCAGTATCTCGGCTCCTGAAGGTCAATAAGCTGACTAGGGTCATAACAGATTATCCCGATCTTATTTCTATTTAAAACTTGCCAGGCTTAAAGGATGGTGATGGTAGTAAAGATAAAAATACTACCTTTGGTATATTATTATTAGTGAATACACTTAGTTAGTGAAAGGACTTATTCCTAATTAGCTGGAGTTGGGTTATAGTAAATTAGAATAGCATTTGATTCATATATCTATATATATTATACTTGTATACATAATGTGTATATTAAATTGTATAAATTGAAGTCTGAATCAATGTCTTCTTTGTGTCATCAAAAAATTAGATTCCATACTAAATTATTATTTTTACTCTGGGAATTAGTGTTCTAAGTATAGCAAAACTTGATGCAATTGACAAGACATAGCAATATTATTATAGATTATTTGTCATTTTTTACATTTTTCTTTTTTAATAAATTTCCTAAGATCATATTTTTTTTGAACAGCTCATTTAAAAATGAAAAGAAATATATTACTAAATATCACTTGATCACCATTCTTTATGCTTATACAAGTTGTTTACACAGAGGCAAAGCTCTCCATACAATGGTGTCACTCAGTGCAAGCCAGAGTAATCAATGGCTACAGGAAGGTTTGTGCTTTTAATTGCTATCTAGTGTCTACTCACACAATATCCCCAGATTAGTTTCTAGCTTGTGGCTTTCATCAGTGAGGAGCCTTTGAATCTGAGAGTACTGCATCCTTCCTGTATCCATTGATTACTCTGCCTTGCATTAAGGGGTGCTACTGTAAGAAGAGTTTTGCCTCTGTATAAACAACTTGTCTAAGTATAAAGAATGATGATCATGCGATGTTTAGTGGTTAATGCCAATCCTCCCCAATAGGATTATGGTGATAGTAGTTATTAAACCAAAGACATCAAAAAGTATGGATGCTGAATTGAGTTCAGATCCATGTGACTATACAATCTAATGAGCTTGAATTGAAAACATTATTGTGTTTTCATTTTGGACTCAAAGCTTTATAGTTAGCTTATAAGATAAAAGATGGTTGCTAGAGGGTTGCCTTAGATCCTAAGAACTAGGAGCAGTGCTCTCACATCCAAGGCTCCTCACTGATGAAATCCACAAGCTAGAAACTAGTTTGGGGATATTGGATGAATAGGCACTGGATAGGATTTTATACCTAAACTTTCCTGCATCCATTGATTACTCTGGCTTGCACTGAGTGGCGCTACTGTATGGATAGTTTTGCCTCTGTGTAAACAGCTTTTGTAATGATGACCATAGTTATTAAAATAACCAAAGGCATCAAAAAGTATGGAAGTTGAACTGAATTCAAATCTCTATGACTATACAAGCTAGTGAGTTTGAATTGGAAAACATTATTGTGCTTTCATTTTGGACTCAAAGCTTTATAGTTAGCTAATAAAGTAAAAGGTGGCTGATGGAGTTGCATTAGATCCTAAGATATAGGTGCAGTGCTCTTAAAATCTCAGGCTCCTCACTGATAAGCCATAAGCTAGAAACTAGTCCGGGGATATTGGATGAGTAGATACTAGATAGGGATTTTATGCACAAATTTCCTGCATCCATTAATTACTCTGGTTGGCACTGAGTGGCATGACTGTTTGGAGAATTTTGTCTCTATGTAAGAAATATATCATCATTGTCACTAGAAACTATGAATTAAGCATTCATGGATATGAGAAGTTTTCTTGACTAATTTTTTTTATATTTTTCTTATAAGAATTTTGATTGAATTCAAATTAATTGTTTATGATATTATGGATCTTTCTTTTGTAAAAAATCCCAATTAAATATTTTAATTTCCAATCATCATTTGCCATCTATGTTCAAATTATCACTTTTCTATATTTTCTTAAATAAAATTGGGTCATTTCAATTTTTTTGTACAGTATTTCAGTGGAAACTTATTTCCAGTCAATTCTTAGTAAATTACTGTATCATGCTCTTTCAAAATGTCAAGATTCTTCAAGTGAATGTAATGTTTTGTCATAACGAATTTTTCATAATAAAATCATCATCATCATCAACCATTATCAATCCACTGCAGGATGAAGGTCTCTCCAAGTTTAATCCATCTTCTTCGATCTTTAGCTTCTCTTCACAACACCCCTGCACATTTTCTTATTTGATCCATCCATCTCACATGTGGTTTCTTTCTGGGTCTTTTACAATCTCTTGGAATCCAGTTTAAAATTTCAATTGTCCATCTATTATCATCTCTTCTAGCAATATGTCCAGCCCAACTCCATTTCAATCTTTTAATTTTTTCAATAAAGTCAGTTACACCTGTTTGTTGTCTTACCCATACATTGCGTTTTCGATCTCTTCTTGTTACTCCCAACATACATCTCTCCATACTCCTTTGAATGGTCTGAAGTCTCTGTATTGCTCTTCTATTAAGTGTCCAAGTCTCAGATCCATAAGTAAGAACTGGTAAAACACATTTGTTAAAAACCATCCTTTTCAAACACATAGGCATATTTCATTTTAGTATCAAGTTATTTCTACCAAAAGCACTCCAACCAAATTTAATTCTATGATTAATTTCCTCCATTATGTTTCCATCTGTATTAATAATCTGACCAAGGTATTTGTAACTGTTAACTTCTTCTAATTCTTCATAATCAATCTTTATTTTCATATTTTGAGCAAATCGATTAAACATTACTTTAGTCTTTTTAACATTTATCTTTAGTCCTACTTTTCTACTTTCATCTGCTAACTCCTGCAACATTTCCTGCAGCTCTGAAGCATTATTTGCAAAAACAACTACATCATCTGCAAAATCTAAATGACTTAAATACTCTCCATTTACTTTCACTCCTTTAGTTTCCCATTTTAATCCACAAAATACTTCTTGCAGCACTGCTGTAAAGAGTTTTGGAGATATGAAGTCACCTTGTCTTACACCTTTCTCAATGTTGATTTTTCCAGTATCATTATGTAATCTAATTGTTGCTGTTGCATTTTTATAAATATTCTTTAAAATATGACAATAACCTGGATCTATACCTTGATGATCCAATGCTTTAATCACTGAAGAAATGTGTATAGAATCGAATGCCTTTTCATAATCTACAAATCCAAAACATAATGACAACTCATATTCATTTGTCCTTTCTATGACTTCTCTCAATACCTGGATATGATCTATTGTACTAAAACCACTTTTAAATCCATCTTGTTCTCTTGGTTGGTGGAAATCCAAAGTTCTCTGTAGACGAGTTGTAATTACCTTGGTAAAAATTTTATATAAAACTGATAAAAGGCTGATAGGTCTGTAATTTCTAATATCTTCTTTATCACCTTTTTTAAATATTAATATTATTACTGCATTCTTCCAATCTTCCGGTACATCTTTATCATTTAGACATTTGGTATATAACTTTGCTAAAATTGTTTCTATTTCTTCACCTGCTTCTTTTAATATATCAATTATAATTCCATTATTTCCTGGAGCCTTTCCTTTCTTCATACACTTAATTGCATGTCTCACTTCTTCATTTAAAATTCTGGGCAATTCGGAAGATGTAATAGATATAGGAGGTACTTGTTCTTTATTACTATATAATTCTTGATAAAAATCTTCTACCAATTTCAAGATGTCATCTCTCTTTTGAGTAATAATTCCATCTTTTTTTCTTATTGCAGATATAAATTTCCTACCAATACCAAAATGTTGTTTAACATTTTTGAGACTTTTATTTTCTTCTACAGCTTTCCTTGCTATTTCACAGTTATACTTTCTTATATCATTTTCAACTCTTTTCCGTACCATTTTACAAAATTCGAGATATTCAATTCTTTTTAATACATCATTTTTGTATATCTTCATATTCCTTCTTTTCTTCATAAATTCTCTAGTCTCAGTAGAAATTTTATTAGTCAATTGCTGCTTTTTCCTACCAGCTATGTTTGTTGCAGTTTTTAAAAGTGTATCAGTTATTTTCATATTAATTTCATTCAAATCTGAATCATGTTCAAAATCTCCTAACACTTGAAACCTATTTGTAAGTTCTAATTTAAATTCATTAGAATGTTTCTGAAGATTAGGAATATCAACTGCAAATATTGTTTTTCTTAATAATTTTTGTCTCTCTAGTTTACATTAACACGCAACTTACACCTTACTAATCGATGATCACTTCCTGTGTTAAATTTATTAAGAACATTACAATCTTGAAATATGTATTTTCTGTTAGTCAAAATATAATCCAATTCTGCTGTACCTTCATTTGGATGCTTCCATGTCCATTTCCTTTTAACATTTTTCTCAAAAAATGAATTCATAATATAAAGTTTTTCTTTTTCTGCAAACTCCACAAGTCTATGTCCTCTCTCATTTCTATTACCATAACCAAAATTACCTACAGCAATTTCATCTTTCATTTGTCTACCAATTCTAGCATTAAAGTCTCCCATAACAATTTTAAAATGTTGTTTACTCTGATCAAAAGCCTTATGTACATCCATATAAAAATCTTCTACTACTTCATCACTATGAGAACTTGTTGGGGCATAAACCTGAATTATCTGCATTTGGCATCTGCTATTAAGTTGTATAACTAATCTTGCCACTCTGTCCGATACACCATCAATCTCCACAATATTGTTCTTCCATTTTTTATTTATAATGAATCCTACTCCACTTGTATTTCCAATATGTGTGCCTTTATCATAGAGTATATGTCCACTTTTTAAATCAATTGTTTCTTCTCCTTTTCTTCTAACTTCACAAAGTCCAATAATGTCCCATTTAATATAAGACAGTTCTTCTTCTAATTCTTGCAATCTTCCTTCACTTGAAAGTGATCTGCAGTTGTAAGTACCTAAATAAAAAGTCATGCATATGTTTAATATATCTAATAATATTACTAATCTGATAACTTTATTTTTCTAAGTTCAGCTATGGCTTGTAGATATGTTTTTGCTTGGGCTATTTTTAATTTTATCAATTTCTTTGACAATTGAGATCATTTGCGACATTACTTCCAGAATGTTCTATTTAATCTACTTTAGAACAATAAATTTTATTTCTTTACCTTTTTTTTCCCCTCACCATTGTTTTTTTATTTTTTTTGCTTCATTTTGCATCTCTTTTGTTTCACTCTCTTTTCATCTAATTCAATAATTATTGTGACATTTGTATATCGTAATTTTTTCTCATTTCATATACTAATGTTTCTATGCATATTCTTTTAATCTTAATCCATTACTTTTTTGGATGTATGATGAATATGCTTTGTGAGATTATATCTTTTTATTATACAATTTCAAATTATCATTTTTTACATAATTGTATGGTTGCTTCTGAATTATCATACTTTATTCTTTAGCAAAATAATTTGTTTATTATTTACTTTATATAATTCACATTACTCTCAAATCATTTTCTGGACAATGCTGTTAAAGACCACCTGAAAGTTAATAAAGCACCAATACAATTGTCTCTTCCCTCCCTTTCTGGCATTCTTTAAAATGAAGCCGAGAAATGATGTCTTCAGGCTTCCACTATTTTTTTTTGACTCGAGGTTGTTTATTTGCCGATTAATCTTTTATTTAAGGTGTTCATTAAAATTTGCCTAAACTGCTATTTATTACAATGCTCTTTAATTTTACTTCTATCTTGCTTTTCTTTACAGATTAGCATTAACAACAATTTTGTCCATACTTTATATTATACTTTTTCTGTCGCATTATTAGATAGTCTCATTATTTCTCCAATCAATCTATCATTTTCAGGACTGCTGACTTTCAATTTATTCATTGTTCTTTCAGTTAAAAAATCATCACTTTTAAGATGATGCTACAATTTTAGTACATTTTTAAAATTAATTTTACTGATTTTCTTAAAAATTTCATTCTTTCTAGTAAACATTTTGTCATGCTTATTTTTTTTTTATCTTCTGTTTTGATAGCCATTTCTGTTAGGATTTTTAAAAATCATTTTGCATGCTTCTTTATTTCATTCTCTATTATTTAATACAATGGTGCCATGCTATCTGCTATATTTTGCCCCCCCCCCCCCAACATTCACTGTTCATCATGTATAATAGCTTATATTTTGTTGATAAGCTTTGATTGCAATAGAATATGTATTGATTACTGAACTATTTGTGTACAATTCTTTCAACATAGTATGCTTATATAAATCAAGTTTATAGTATAAACAAAATTTAAAGAAAATAATGCAATTATTAATAAATTAAGAGCGCACATTTACATATATATTTGCTATATGTGTATTCACTCATACAATTCTTTCAACATAGTATGCTTATATAAATCAAGTTTATAGTATAAACAAAATTTAAAGAAAATAATGCAATTATTAATAAATTAAGAGCGCACATTTACATATATATTTGCTATATGTGTATTCACTCATTTGCATTCATTCAAAAAGAAAAATAATGACAACTTGTTATATTGCATATTAATTTTTTAAAATAAAATAAACATCTGGCAGATATCTTTTTTCTTCAGTAATTTTTTTTCCCCCTTATGGGAAATTGTAATAGCATTCTTATGGCCTTTCATTGTTTTGATGTTTTTAAGTTCATAGTGATTTTGGAATCTCTACACTCATCCCTATTTGCCTTTATAGATTTCAGACTATCATTTAAACTCTTATAACTTTAAGCCTTCTGATGCATTACAAGAAAGATTCATAGTTTTTTTTCTATCATTACTAAATCAATAACTGTAATTTTATCACTTAAGAAAGATATTTTACACATTTTATTAAATTTTGTAAACATTTTATTATGTGAAATACTGTACACATCCAATTTGGAAAGGGCACTAAAACAAAGAATAAAATGGAAGTGCTTTCAATTTAAGCTGAAGAAATATTGTTAATAAACGTGATCACATACATGCTTCAAGACAGAAAAATGTTTGCTGCCATATTGTAAAATTTATTAAATTTACAAGTTTTAGTGTTTTTATTTTATATTTATATACACCTGGGTCTCGTTTTATGCGGTAGATAGGTGAAAATGCACACAAAAGAAATCACACAAAAATAAACGTAACTTACCTTGAAAATAGGGGATAGGTTCCCATAATATTCAGAAATTGGCATAAAAGCAAAGCAACAAGGAAAAATTACTTTAAAAATCGCATTAAAAAAATAAGGACATAAAGTATGACAAATAAAAAATTTCAAATTTATGAAAAAAATTAATATAAGACAAACTTTTTTTACATTTTTTATTAACTACAGTATTTAATTTTACATTTTTTCATATATATTTTAATCATTACCGCTATTTTACAAGATCGTTCATTTGTGAACTAATAAGAAATCAGATTCATGACATGTTGTACAACTAGCTCCACTTCCAGACTTGTGCTGTGTTAATAAGTTTTCTGTTTCTATATTAAAAAATGAAATCACAATCAAAACAAAAAGATTATACATTATCATTAGAAAGATTATTTTCAGTTTATAAAATCAATAAAATCTTCATTATTATTTATTTTAAAAATCTAAAAAAATATTTATTTCTGTTAATATCTAACAAAATACATTTTAAAAGTTTAAAATTTTTGAATATTTATTGCGATATTTTTATACATATGTATAAATCTATTATTATTATTTACTCATTAGTCTAAGTAGGTTATTTATATAGAAGCTAAGATTCTAAATACAGCTTTATGCCATATTCACGTAAGCTGCTAATATAATGTTATATTGTTGAAAAAAAAAAAAGTATTTCAAGTCAAAGTAAGTTATTAATAATTTAAATTTCTTGATATCTAATAAATATAGTGAAATATGAAGGATATTAAGAAGAAACATGAATCGCATAACTTCAAAATCGCATTAAAATAATCCGCATAAAACGAGACCTAGGTGTATATATATTTTGGATAGCATATAATTGAAATAGTATATATTAATACAGCATGCACCATGACTTTATTATATTGTTATTCTGCAAGTTTTGAATTGTCCCTTCTGTCTTTCAATATTTATTTATTTTTACATCATTTTAACTGTTGCTTGTTTGATCTAATTTTGTCAAATTTTAAGAAAGCTTCTTTCATAATCTTAAGGTATTCTATTTTTGAATTTTGTTAAAAATCTTGCAGTTCAAATAGTAGCAATTTTTACCAATTAAAAAAGATAATATATCAAAAATAAAAATGCTTTGAATTGTATCTCACACTAATTTTAATGTAATGGGCACATACTATCTTGTCTTTTAAAGTCATTAATCTTGTGTTAAGATTTGTAGAGGTCTCTACTGTCGCATTTAGGCGCATAGTCTTAAGGTTATAGCCTTAATATATATTACTTAAAATGATTAAGTTGTTAAAAAAATTTTTTTTTCTTAGGTCTATTTTTAGTGCTTAAATTTTCTACAGTGACCCATGAGTTTTAATATTGGAGGAAAGTTGCCATGACAAACCATTGGTTTTTGCACTTTTGAATCAATATATCAGTGTGGATTACTATGGGACCAGTAGTGGCTCAATCTGTTTACCTCATCATTTTTATAACGGTTTCATGACTAAACATAAATTCAGCAAAAGTAATTTTGACCAAAGATTGAATTTTGTAAATGACTAAACAGCAATATATTCCAAATAAAATGATGAGGTAAATAGATTGAGCCATTATAGATCCTACCATAATTCACACTGATATTTTGAATCAAAGGTAGTATATTTGTATTTGATTTTTTTTTTTTCATATGTTACTCATAACCTGTAAAAATATATAAATTGTACATTTATTTTATGGTGTGGGACCTATTTTTTTATCTGTCATGATTGCAAATATCTATTAGAAAAACAAATTTATTCTCACACACATTCATTCTGCCTTCAAGGAAACTCAACTGATTATGTTAATTGCTGTCAGGCAACTGAGAAGAAAGACCATGGTGTTTCTTGAAACTCTGAGGTAAAAAGCCAATAAACTCGTCGCATATGTGTTGGTGAGTCATGTTTGTATCTTAAATGAATAATCTCATAATAATAACAACTGCAATGACAAAAACATATGGAGTGGAAACATGAAATATGGAGAAGAAAGGGTAGAGATTGGAGAAGAATGGATTGAACTTGGAGAGACCTTCACCCTGCAGTGAATCGATAATTGTTGAAAATGATGATGAGACCTATAGGATGCTCCTAATAAATGAATCCTTAGATATTTAATTATAATGCATAAATGTGTGTGTGTATGATTATTTGTATTTATATTATGTTTGATGTTCTTGATGAGTTTTTTAGCTGAGTTTAAATAATATAAAAACTCTTGATTTTTTAGCTTATTGCTTTCTATCTACCTTTAAAAAAAGTGGTTCAAAATTTATGATGCTTATATTTGAGATGCATATTGCTGTTTTGATTTTATTAAATGCTCCACTTGTATATAGCAAGTATATATATTGCAATACATATACATATTATAGGGACCTGCACATCGTCTTTTAATAAAAGGTGGAACAGTAGTTAATGATGATTACATGCAAGAAGCTGATGTTTACATAGAAGATGGAATTATCAAGTAAGATTACCTAAATATTTATAGTAATTTGATTTTTTAAATGTGTTATTTTAATATGAAGAAATAAATTAGAGATATTAAACTTATTTTGTTTGTTGTTTTTGCAGTTGTAATAATTTTATTAATTAAAAACCAACCAGTAACCACCTAAACATTCACAATAAAGATAGTAATCAATATTTCTCACTGCTATCAAGGCAACCTTCTCACCTTTTAATAGCAAGAATGGAAATCCACTCTTACTAATGGTCCGTTGAATATATATGGACACTTAAAGATTGCAACTTGACCACAGAGAATGAAATGTTGATACAGTGAAGTTTAAATAAACATCCTTAAACATGAAATAAACATGTCCATGTAATGCAGACTAATAAATAGTCAATATAACATTACAAACTGCAATACTTTAAATTGCTCATGTATTATTTAAATAATAATAAAAGCCATTATGCATTTTATACTTTTTTAAAAATCATTTTTAGGATTGTTTTATAACTAAATTTTTTTTCCTTGTTATCCTTTTGATATCTATATTTTTGAGTGCACATTTTCTTTATTTTATACATCTATTCATTTTTTGGATCTTATCTTATTATTTTTTTTCTTGTAATTCATCTATATTCACAGTTTTTAATCTTTATATGATCTATCTAAAATAAGGCTGATCAGGATTTCTTTTTATTCAAAATTCTTATGAATGATGAAGAATTGGATCAGCATTTCAATTTTGAATTTGGAAGTTGAGGACTGGAGAATTAAAAAATATCTTTGTTCATCTATTCATTCACCTTAGATCTTTTCTGCTTGGGAAGCCTTACTAGTAGTAAGATTCTTTAAGATATGAAATATATCAAGGAAGTTTATTTCATTTTTAATAAATGTTTTTTTATGGATGTAAATGAGAAATCATGAATAATAAATATTAGATAAGCAAGGATGATTCATCTTAAGAAATTGTCCAATTCAATAAAATTCGATCAAATGATTCTATTTTTAGATTTAGTGTTGTTTTGAGTTGCTTACTATATCTATTATTGTTTTATACTTTCTTAAAGTATTCAAAAGATCAACAAAGTGGCTTTGACTTTTGAAAAAAATCAAATCATCTAATAAATTCAAAGGATTTTGATAATTGAAAATGTTGACTTTCATGATTATAATATTATGATAACTTTTTTGTTCTTTTGAAAAAGAACTGGAAAAACCCTTTACTGATAAAATTATTTTAATATCTTACAATTATTAAGATAAAAGCTATTTTGGTAGATCTTATTATTGTGCATTGACAATGATCTGGGATCCAAATTCTGAATGAAGTCTGAAAACATTCCAAATGTGCTGGATTTTTTTTCAGAAAGTCAATCCAGCTAGTTGTCTCATATGGAAAATCGTTCGCTAACTTTTCTTATCTGGACAGTTTTTGTTTTTTTCTGCCTTCTTATTTATGTGTTTGGGAAATATCTGATATGCAATAGCTTGTTTGGATGAAGTGTAATGGTTTTTGTATTTAGGCCTAGCAGGATTCTTGAAAAATAACAACTAAGAGTTAAACAAAGAAAAAATATGCTTAGATTTTTTAAAATGGAACCTACTACTTGCCTAATTGATAATTTTATGTTTTATAGTTTGAGTCTGGAATATATCATACAACTTATAAGCCATAGAAAGAAGTAAAGAAGGAAGAAATTTAATTTAATGATTGATGAGTTTTAATACTTTTAGTAATTGATAGGTTTAATTAAATATTCTTAATGTAATTTGTAGAATTTAAAAACAAATAAAAGTGAGGGGAAAAACAAACAAGCCACTATTATTCTAGTTAAGCATGAACAAATACTAATAAAATATTTAAAATTTCAAACTTTCTTTTTAAATTCAACACATATCTAAATATTCACACATAAGATCATATCCAAATTAAGAAGAGTGTGTCATTTATAAAAAAAAGAGAGAGATGAGGTGAATCCAAGTGTAAAATGAGTCATAATATAGTTAAATTGATATTGAGTCATTCTGATAGGATCACTCATGAATGATCTGTCACATGTAATGAATGAAGTTGCAAATCATTTTAACTGGTCAGAAAAACTACAATAATGATTATAAAAATGACATTTAAAATTTTCAAAAATAAGGAAGTCTTATGTATATGAGAACATTTGTCCCTGGCTTTAAATTATTACATATATTTTGTCATATCGTTTGAGAAAAGATTTGTGCTTATATATAGACCAAAATAGTTTGCTGTGCATAATACAAGAAAAAAGTGTCAGTCAGATGGTGGAGTGAAAACAAATACAAGAATGATCCAAATATTCATCCTTCCTTTTATTATTGTTTTTGTATAATTATTATCATATAGATTGTATTTTTTTTTAAACAGTAACATAAATCTAAAAATTATTTACAAAATTGCATCTTTTGCCATTTTGTTTTTAGCATCTTCAAATTCATTAGGGAATTAAAATATAAAATGGTAACATTGATATAAAATGAAAGCTTTGTAAATAAATTTTGTCAATCTTGGCTCATAGTGAAAACATAGCAGTTGACACTTGAATTGAAAAAATATTATTTTTATGTGTTGCTGGAAATGTTTTTTTTTTTTTAGATAGTGTTGCATATTATTTTTATTTGATTTTGGATGGATTTGTATGAGTTTTTTTAGTCAACTCTACATCAAAATTTATTTATATATTCTGGCTTATTCCGTTTTTTTTTTGTTTGTTGAGAAATCCTAAGTATATATTTTTTTTTGCGATATTAATTAAACAGTTAAAATTGGGAGATATTGTTGAATGCTTATACGCAGACTAGGTTAGAATGTGAATACTTTAAAAAAAAAAAAAAATTTAAATATTAAGTAATATATATTGTAGTGGAATCTCATTAACACCCTTATGTACATTTTTAGAATGTAGGAGGACTTACATCCTAGTATTAATGGGTGTTAAGAATGACAACACTGAATACATTTAAAGGGAACATTCTAACTAATTATGATGATCAGATTAGGTCTCTATTAAGTTTATTTATTCTCAGCAGTAATACTAGCTATATTTCCTGACCATCATTCCCATAAAATAGATTCAATCAAAGAGAGCGTCCATGTCAGGTCACTATAGACATTTTTTTATTTATAATAGATCTATCATATTGCAGACTAGCACACCTATCTCTACAATGAGGAACAAACTGTAGAACAGGCTCAAACCTCTTTCTCTTTTTTTTGAAATTAAACTCCTCCATTCATCCACAATCAGCTCAGGAGAACATAGCAATACTTCACAGGATAATCACCTTTGTTGATATATCAAACATGAATAATAATAAAAACAATAACAACTAACATCTGTCTGTGTATCATAGTTAGGTAGATACTAATGTGAGAATTTCATAGAATAAAGACTAGAAGCTACTCGTAATGAATCAATAAATCAAATTTATTTTATTTTCATAATTGGATTAGACCTCAATATTTACACACACTATAATTGTTCAACCTATGACATAATGAAAAAATAAATAAATAAATAAAATACATTAAAATAAAAAATATAAAAAAATAATGATTGATGGTATTTGTGAAATATAGAATTAGTTATAATATTTACAAAAATATATAGTTGAATTATTTACTTCATTAAATTGTAAAATACTATATATATGTGCTGTGCACACAGATAATGAAGCTAGTATATATAATTGAAAGCAAATATAAAATAATATTTTAGCTGAGAGAGCAAGAAGTCTCTTGGAAGCGTTCAGCTAAAACATTATTTTATATTTGCTTTCGATTATATATACTAGCTTCATAATCTGTGCATACAGCACATATATATATATAGTAAAAATATATAGTATCATTTGATTTTAGTGAATTCTAATATTTTATATTTATTTTAGGTGTATTTTATTTTAGACCTGCTAATAAAAATGGAATAACAAAATCTTACCCATTTCTTAATTATTTTGTGATCACATTTTGTATTCTTTGGGATTCTTATTTTGAGTTCATGTATTTGGAGACTTGATTTCACATGGCTAATGTGACTTATTAAAATATTTCATTTGTCCAGTTTCCAATTACTTTTAATTCACAAGGACATTAGATAATGTGTAGTTGTAACGGGCTATTGAACTAATGTAGCTTCAAACTGCAACCATTCATTTTGATCAGCTTCCTGGTCCACTTTCTGTTGATATGTTTTTAAAGATTTAACGGCTAAGACTGCATTAATTTTAGATACATCTTTAATGTTAGCTATTCAAAGATCCAATGTTACTCTCTTATTTTTCTTATTTTATACACACATATATTATTTTAGCAGATTAGCCTTTCATAGACAGATGTCATGGATAATAAAGCAAATATCTTTCAAAAGTGACAGGCTTACTTTCAAGTTTTTGTTACATTATAGGACAGATTTAGGGCATTCTCTTACTACTTGATTGCTATATCATGGAAGCTCAGAACAATCACACACTGGAGATTTAACTGCACATGACAAAGATTTATATAAGTGACCTTATTTATCATCTTTATGGGATATTACCATTCTTTTCTGGCTAATGTATCAGCATTACATTTGTATGATTCAGCTTTTGATGTTTTCATTCATGATTTAAAGAGAAGATGGAAAAAACAAGCAAACGACTTTTATATAAAAGATTTTAGTTCTTTTATATCTTTTTCTTGTCACTGATTTTTGAAAGATATTTTCTAATCCAATATCTGTCTGACACATAAATTCTTGACTTATCTGGGTTTTTTTTTCTTATAAGTACTTTTATCTCCTGAATTGCATTGCTAATTACACTTCTAATATTTGCTAATCATATTAATAAAATTTGGACAATTAATCAAATTTTAACAAATAACAAATATTCAGGATTAATTAAATATTTTTCTAGTTATTTAATTAAATCAATCTATATTTTTCTGTTTCAATTTTATTTTATCTCAGAATTTTTTTATTTCATTTAATTTAATTAAAATAAAACTTATTTTTTTCTTTCTTTTTTCTATTTATTTATTTTATATATATATACATTTGTGGCCAGCTTTCTGTTTAGTTATATATTTGGATAGCTTCAAAAACACTCTATATTGCTCCATCCCCAGTTCATTTTTACTTTCACCTCTACTGATTTTATTTCTTTAAGTTACTTTGTTTTTAAAATTTGGTGCGCTTAGCCACAGTTTGTCAATTACTTGCTGGTCAATTTACAAGTTATGATCATTTAAATTAAATAATTACTATTTGTATAACAAACTTAATATAGTTATTCCTTTTAGAGATTTGACTGGAATATAATGATTGAATGGCTTTAAAACTAATTCATAATTCTGGGATAGATAAAGAAGCCAATCACTGGACAATGAATTCATAATGCAGGAGGAATCCTCATTTAAGTATCATAAGCAACTTGACACCCTGTATATAAAATAATAGTAATACTATCATTCTGAAGTCTTGCTCAATCTTGAGGCTTAGAAATGGCTCATGACTACAGGAGTACATTAACTGATACGAAAAATAACCACAAAATTATTTCTTTCTCATTTTGACTTAGAGACTAATAAATATAAACATAAAACTTATGCTTTGCTCATTTTCGAAACTTAGAGGTTGGTCCAGGCCACAATCTCTTACATATATCTTTAGCGTAGGCTTTAAGAAGTATCTTGCATATGCTTATTTCACTGTTTCACACTAAGATATAATTGTCTTTGCCAGAGCTGATGGGTTTTTGACAATCATTTTAAATGTGCATCTACTTATTATTTGAAATTAATATTTTTATTATGACATCAAATGCACTACATACTATGTTCATTTTTTGCTACAAATGATGAAATTAAGAAATAACTTTGATTACTGATTATAGACTTCACTAACTCTAACTTTATTGGTAAGCAGACCTAAGTTATAACACTGCAATATATATTTACATAAACATATCACAGACAAATCATTAAAACATTATGCCTTATTTAATATACAGAAATGTATCTGTGGACTATCACTAAGTAAGCATAGGTAAATCTTATTCCTATACAGCTTAAAGATTCTAGTGTGATTATGATTTATATGTACATTTAGTCAAACAGATAAAATCATATCTCTGTATAGAGTATTACAAAATTTTATGACTATTTTAAATATGCAAAGCTTAAGCAAAATATCATTAAGTATATTTAATTATATAAACTAAAATACTTCAGGTATATCTAGGTATATATCATATTTATCTAACAATTCCTATCTCACTGATGATTCACTCACAATTTTAATTAATACACCACTTTTCATAAAGTTATAATAAGCAATTGGTATATTATAACTGGATATCTGTGATCTATAATGCTTTTACTTTTATATATCTCGATCCAAATTATTATAATTTTTGAAAAATTACTTAAGATATTATAATTATTTTTCTGAAATATTAAATTCTTAACTGACTTTAACTTAATTTGGGGATTTCTTTATATAATTTAGAACTTGAATATCTAATATATATCTTATTTTTATTTTATCTTTTTCTTTTTCGATTTAATATTTTTAATTTTACAAATATCTTGTATTTGAATTGTTAATTCTGAAATTTTTGCCTTTATCAATTTTGAAATAAGAAAATGGAATTTGCCTAAGCAAAACTAAAATAAACTTAATTGAGTAAACAGTTTTTGTTTATTTTTAACAACAATTGTATTTTATTAAGAAATTATTACTTCATAGTGATTTACACAGAACTTCCCTTATTTGACATTTAAATCCACTAATACATAAAAAAATCATAATTATTAACAGTAGCAAACTCTTCAAACAGTAATGCCAATCAGTTCAAGCCTTAGTAATCAATGGCTGCAGGAAGATTTATGCTTAAAATCTCCATCTAGTGCCTACTCATTCAATATCCCCAGACTAGTTTTTAGCTTGTGGTTTTCACCAATGAGAATCTTTGGATCTTACAGCACTGCACGCAGATCTAAGGATCTAATGCAATCCTCCAGCAGCCACCTTTTTAATTAATTATAAAGCTAGGAACTAGAAATAAAAGCACTAATGGTTTCAATCCAAGCTCATTCGCCTGTATAGTCATATAGATCTGAACCTAGTTTAGCATTTATACATTTTGATGTCCCTGGTTTATCAAAAACTGCTATCACTATCATCCCATAGGCAGTAATGGTATAAAACCAACAACATCATGTGATCACCATTTCCTATGCTTACACAAGCTATTATTAGCAGTAGCAAACTCTCCAGACAGTAGTGCCACACAGTGCAAGCTTTAATTAATAATCAATGGATGCAGGAAGGTTTGTGCATAAATTCCCATCTAGTGCATACTTATCCAATATCCCCAGACTAATTCATAGCTTGTAGCTTTCATCATTGAGCTTTGGATCTGAGAGCACTGCATCTAGATCTAAGGATCTAATGCAACCCTCTAGCAGCCACATTTACTTATTTAGTTAACTATAAAGCTAGGAATTCAAGATAAAAACATTATTAACATTTTCATTCCAAGCTCATAAGCCTGCATAGTCATATATATATGCACCAAATTCAGCATCTATTCATTTTGGTGTCCTTGAGTTTATCAAAAACCATAGTCACCATATCTCCCATGGGCAGGAATGGTATAAAATCAACAAAACATCTTATGATTACCATTTGCTATATTTACACAAGCTGTTATTAATAGTAGCAAACTCTCTAGACAGTAGTGCCACCAGTGCAAGCCTTAGTAATCAGTGGATGCAGGAAGGTTTGTACATAAAATCCCCATCTAGTGCCTACTCATCCAATATCTCCAGATTAGTTTCTAGCTTGTAGTTTTCGTCAGTGAGGAGCTTTGGATTTGAGAGTTTGCTACTGCTAATGGTAATCATATGATGTTTTATTGGTTTTATAATTATTAACATTATATAAATATAAATTGTTAATATTATATGAATATAAATGAAAAATTCTACTTTTAATTAAAAGTTTGTAGACTTTAAAAATTTATAAATTTCATATCACTTTTTCATTTCCTCCTTTTTGAAAAAAAAATAAAAAAATGGTCTGTTCTCTTACACTTCCTAGAGGTAAAGATCAGATTTTTTTTTTTTCTGAATTTGAATAAAGTTCTATGTGTTGATTGATCTTTTAGCAGTATATTTAAATTTTATAGAAATAATAATTTCCCTATTTATAAATGCTGAATAGGTAAGCCTTAGTTGCACATTTTGGTTGATCATTATTTTTGAAAAGGAGGGGAAACACATATTTAAGGTATCTTTTTTCTTTTTTTTTTTTGAGATAAGGTTCATACTTGAAAATTGGATTTTTTTTTTTAGCTCATCCTTATTTCGCTGTCCTATAATGCAGTGCTTGCAGTAAATCATAATTTAGAAAGATGGAGATTTTTGAAGCACAAATTTGATATTTTCACTTCAGAAGAGCTTTTCTTTCCTGCACAGAATCTCAGCTTAGAATAACTTTTTTCTTCAAAAAACAGTTCTATATATGAATTAATACAATAGGATAAAAGATTTAATTACAAGATGCAAAATTTGTTTTACAGAAATAATCTTTACATTCATTAAAATTATTTTTATGTTTTGTTCCCCACTTTTATTTTTAATTCCAATTCTTAATAATTAATTTGGAGATTTGATTTAGCATTATTTGACTTTTACTTAATATTATTTATTTATTAAAACATCCTATTTATTCATATTATTTTCAATATCAAACAAGAAAATGGATACTATTTTATGATAATAAAATTGCAAAATTTATACAAAAAGCTAAATTTTTTAACTTTATGAAATTCTCTTAAAAGAGAATAAGATTTTTAACTACCTGATTATTTAAAAATGTTCCTCATCTATATTGCAACTATAACAATCACAAAACACTATTGTCTTTTTAGTCCCTTGGATAATGGTAATTATTATACTTGAACACTGGTGGTGTTAGAGAGAATAAATACAGCAGCACTGGTGATGTTATATGAAGTATAATATCAGTAGGTCGTGGGTAATTTATACGACATTGTCCATTCTTCCTTTATGGCATTACAGAGGCATTGCACAGACTGATTTTGCAAACTTCAGCATCAGATTCTAGATCTGACTGTATTTTCTGGGCATATTCATGAACATATAAAATAAAATATATATGTAATCAAATTATCTTTTTTTATTTTTAAACTAATAATATTATTCACTTGTGATCTTTCTTTCTCACTAATGATTTTATTATCTTCCAAATGTTATCCCCTCAATTTGTTTCCAAATACATATTGCTTAAATGAAATTATTTCATTATTCTATATGCAAATAATAAATATTACAGAGCTGAGAACTTTTTTACTTTTTGGAATGAGATTAACACTATTTGATTTGGACTTGTGCTGAAGCTCTTATTCCTGGATTTAGATTAGTCATCATTCTATTATATTAAAATGTATGCATATGTTTAGATTTAGTATGACTAGCTAATGGAGCTAATATTTATGTTTAAGCTGACCACCTAAATTCAATCTTTTATGCTTTTTTTTTTTGTGTGTATATATATATGCACACATACAAATTTGTATTAAACTAAAGTCTGTGATTGATGTTGGATCTTTGTAAACTTTGTACTGATGAAGATATGTAATTAAACAATAGAAATATGGAAGTGTGTTAGAGGGAAGATAAGAAAGAAGTTGATAAATGATTTTTGAATAGAGATCATTTATAAATATTTGAAGAATAGAGTGAGAGATAAGAGAAGCTTGCAGGGTGAAATGCAATGATATAGGATCTGCAAATATATGATGGTGATATCTGTGTAGTTAAATCATTCACTAGATACAGTATAAATATATATTAATAGAAAATGTTCACAAACTTTATCAATGTAAATATTGAAAGCTTAATGAGATTTTCCATGCATTTTTAAAAAAATTAAAAATTCTGCCAAATAATCAATTAAAAACTGGTCCAGCAAACTGAAATCACATCATCCTACAATAATATTTGTACTAATATGACCATTGTAAGCCAAAAGTGGGAAATCACTTTCGGTTACGGAGATTAGACTAATACAAAGGCTGTTTCTGAATGATGATTTTCAGTTTACTAATCTAGTTTTTAATTGGTGGCTTGCTTAATTGCATCTTGATTGAGTTCTAATTAAAAAAAAATCTCATTAAACTTTTATTATTTACAAGTATATAAATAAATTAATAGTTTAGTGTTGTATGTATATGTAACTAAGTAGAAGGAAATTAACCTTTACTGCACTGTCCATTTTATTTGCACATAAATTTATACATTAAAATGAACAGCCCAGGTCTGAAGGTTAACTTCCTTCTACGTAATTATTTACAAGTATATAAATATGTGTGTATGTTGTTTTTGAGCAAATATTTTCATGGATGAAAGATATAGCATAATCCATTATAATTGTCAGGATGATCTCGAAATGGATTAGTTGACTTTTTTCATATATTAATAATATTTAAATAATAATATTATAAATGCATTACATATTTTTATGTTTTTAACATGCACATATGCCTGTATATGAGGCATATCATCTCTTTTATATATTATTCATTTTTAAAAAATTGGTTCATTTACATAGGCAAGTTGGTAAAGATCTTACAATATCAGGAAATGTTCGAACAATTAATGCCAAAGATAAGTTTGTCATGCCAGGTATTTATTTTTCTTACTATTTTTATTGTAAAAAAAAAAACTCATCTAAATATAAACTTTAGTAATAATTTTAAATATTATTTTTGATAACATCTATTAATTATAGCAATGAAATTTGAAAAAATACAATAGTGCTTTCTATAGTAAGATTTTTTATAAAAGTAAATTTTGACTAAATATAAGTTAGTTATTTTTATTCTTAAAGCTGTAATTATAATAATTAAATATAATTTGTTGCTTTTTTTTTTTTTGTTTCCAATCAAACTGTTTTTGATTATTTAAAATCCAATAAGATATATTTAATAATACAATTTAAAAGTATTATATGTGATGCTAAAGTTTAATCAGTCTTGTTATTACATAAGTAAATATAATTGTAGATATATATATACCATTTTTATTTGCTGTTAACTGTTATTTATATTTAGGTGGCATTGATGCTCATACTCATATGGAAGTTGTTTTTATGGGAACAAGAACTGCAGATGATTTTCATTCAGGAACATTGTCTGCTTTGGCAGGGGGAACTACTATGATAAGTATGTATTTGCGTATTATTTATTACGTATTATGAAATAATCTTAAATAGTTTCTCTTTCCTTCTTTATTTTTGCTTTTCTAATATATAACATATAATAACCACATTCCACTCATTTTACACTTTAAAGCAAAATATATTTATTAATTTTACAGTTTTGACTGTTCCTAGCAGTCTTCATCAGATCTACAAAAATTTAAACATTATATCAATACAACCATACTATTAAATTTTTACAATTTTACCAACTTAATTATTAACATCATTTTATACATAAAACTTACTATTATATAACTTTAAAATCTACTTTACCCTTTACTTCTATTCTTAATTATTATCATATTTTCTTTTGCCATAATTTTATAAATTCAATGTAATATTTATGAAATCTTTCTTATATTACTATATTCATATATTTAACCTTATTTTACATTTCATCTATTATCTTAATTTTTAATTATCTTATTCCATTCCTTAATTCCATTTTACCCAT
The DNA here is from genome assembly GCA_028023455.1 of Epiperipatus broadwayi. Classification (NCBI taxonomy): domain Eukaryota; kingdom Metazoa; phylum Onychophora; class Udeonychophora; order Euonychophora; family Peripatidae; genus Epiperipatus; species Epiperipatus broadwayi. The sequence continues at coordinate 6,966,001 of JAQFVV010006230.1, forward strand.
ATTTTATTCCTGTTTCTTCCATTTACTTATTTTTTATATAAAATTATTTTAATTCTTGTATGTATTTTTATTTCTTACCTTATTATCTACTAAAACTTTTTCTCCTCCACCATTTTTTATCCCATCATACACTCTAGGTCTCTTCCCCCCCCCTCCCCAAACCCCAACCCCTCCCCCAAAAATTTTAATCAAACCTTTTATAAACCCCCCTTTTTTTTTCAAACCCACAAAAACCAATAATTCACTTTCTGTATAACACCCTTTTCAAATTTTTTTTTCCCCACTTCAATATTTCCCTTCTTTTAAAATTTAATTAATTAATCTTTTATCTATATACAGCTTCCTCTATTATCTATTATACAAACTACTTATTTATTTTATTTCTTATTAGTTTTCACTGTTTATTTTATTTATTTTTATACTAAGATAATTTTTAAACCACTTTCTCTATTAATATTTGGATTTATCTTCTTTATTAAAATTGCCTACCTTAATTTTCTATCCCTCCTACTACTTGCATAACTTATCATTTTAATATTCTCTTTTTCTAGTTTATGATCTGTCTCCATAAAATGCATATACACCTGGGTCTCATTTTACGCGATAGATAGGTTCCTCAGAAAACATGCGCAAACGAAATCGCGCAAAAATAGACGTAACTTACCTTGAAAAAGGGGGGATACGGACTGTGATTTTTCAAAACTCGCGTAAAAGCAAAGCACCAACGTAAAATTTACTTAAAAATTCGTGCAAAAAAAAAAAATAAGGAAATAAAATATGACTAATAAAAAATTTCAAATTTGAAAAAAATTGATACAAGACAAACTTTTTTTAACTATAATATTTAATTTTATTCAAAATAATATATTTTTATGCATAATTTACAGTACAGTAATTTACATTTTTTTATACACGTTTTAATTATTATCGTCATTTGCTGATAAATAGTTTCGTTTGCAAACTGCTAAAAAATAGATTCTTCACAAGAGGAAATACAACTAGCGCCAAGTTCTCTCTCACATTGTGTTAATGGTTTTCTGTTGACAACGTAATTAATAATTAATCTTTGAGACGATGATTTTATTAATTGTTTATGAACTTAGACTTATGATAATAAAAAGACATTTATTCACCACTGCTGGGAAAAATTTAATTAAAACTAACAACTAAAAATTAAATTCTTATTTTTGTCTTTAATTTTTTAATTTTCAATTCCGTTTAAAAATCAAATTTCGTTTTACATCACATTAATTTCAAGTCGCCGTAAGTAATTTTTAAATTGTTAATTACAATTAAAAATCAGATTTTAATTTTTAATTGTCAAATTTAATTGTGCCCACTGCTATTACTCACCTTTTAAAAATAAACTTGTGGACACTAAATGATTAATAATTGATTACGTTCTTTTTTAAAAAGCAAAAACAGAATGTGATTTAAAATGCAAAATTAACATGGACAATGTTTGAACAAATTTACATTATAATCTTGTAAAATTTAATGTGTGTATACATAAAATGTGGAAATCATGATTTTAATTTCATTATTGCATAAAATCTTACTATTATAAAGCACTGAAAATATTGAAATTACTAAGATGAAAGTCGAATTCCAATTATGTGCTATTACTTTCAATATAACGTAAGTGCGCGAAATTTATTATTTAAAGTAATATCGCATTATCTGAGTTCGACTTCCGGTGAAACATATGAATCGCGTAACTTCAAAATCGTGTTAAATAAGTTCACGTGAAAAGAGACTCAGGTGTATACTGATGATCCTCTATTATATTTATGTTGTTTTAACCTAGTATATATTGAATTTTTCATCTCACCAACATATTTATTTGTAATCCCTTTATCCTTACATTTTCTACATTCTATCTCGTAAACCCCATTTATATATTTCTTCTCCCCACTTATATTAAATATAAAGTAGTGAATAAAAGGAAGAAAAATGTGGTGGATATTTTAGATATTAGGTATATAATTGGGGAGAAGAAATATATAAATGGGGTTTACGAGATAGAATGTAGAAAATATAAGGATAAAGGGATTACAAATAAATATGTTGGTGAGACAAAAAATTCAATATATACTAGGTTAAAATAACATAAATATGATAGAGGGTCACCGGTATATATGCATTTTATGGAGACAGGTCATAAACTAGAAAAAGAGAACTTTAAAATGATAAGTTATTAGTAGGAGGGATAGAAAAATAAGGGAGGCAATTTTAATAAAGAAGATAAATCAAAATATTAATAGAGAAAGTGGTTTAAAAACTATCTTAGTATAAAAATAAATAAAATAAACAGTGAAAACTAATAAGAAATAAAATAAATAAGTAGTTTGTATAATAGATAATAGAGGGAGCTGTATATAGATAAAAGATTAGAGTGTATGATGGGATAGAAAATGGTGGAGGAGAGAAAGTTTTAGTAGATAATAAGACAAGAAATAAAAATAAAAATACATAAGAATTAAAATAATTAAAATAATTTTATATAAAAAATAAGTAAATGGAAGAAGCAAAAAATATAGGTAAAATGAAATTAAAGAATGGAATAAGATAATTAAAAATTAAGATAATAGATGAAATGTAAAATAAGGTTAAATTAATGAATATAGTAATATGTTAGATAAGGTTAAATATATGAATATAGTAATATAAGAAAGATTTCATAAATATTACATTGAATTTATAAAATTATGGCAAAGGAAAAAGGTGAATAAATATAAATATGATAATAATTAAGAATAGAAATAAAGGGTAAAGTAGATTTTAAAGTTATATAGTAGTAAATTTTATGTATAAAATGATGTTAATAATTAAGTTGGTAAAATTGTAAAAATTTAATAGATATATGTATGAAATATAATTGTATTGATATAATGTTTAAATTTTTGTAGATCTGACGAAGACTGTAACTGTAAAATTAATAAATATATTTTGCTTTAAAGTGTAAAAAGAATGAAATGTGGTTATTATATGTTATATATGTATTATGAATAAAACATATTATAAAATGTATTTGTATTAAGTTTTTATATTATCAAATTTAATGACAGTAAATTAGATTCAAGCAAAAATTTAGAATTAAAATCATTGTTAAAAAAACATTTTTTGTTGGATCATACTTAAGAAATTGTTGAACAATGGTTTATAAAAATGCCAGTAAATATATTATAGACAAAAAATGATAATATTTAACTCTCTTATAGATTATGTCAAAGGTAACATCATGAGAGTTATTAATCCTAGAAGTATTTTAATATTATTTAGATGACAACTTATTATTATATATGATTGTTCCAATATGACTACATAATTTTGGATACTGAGATTAACTCATTGCTGTTATATCATTTACGTGTTATAATTTTTTAAAAGATTTTTCTTGAGCAGTTTGAGTATTTATGAATAATAAATATCAATTGGTGTATTCTTTGTGAAAATAAATTATAAAATGAATAGATTGTTTGAATTTTTTTTTCTATTTGTTTATCAACCTATCTCCGTTTCAAAAACTGGCAATATCCAAGTCCTGTAACAACTTGTATATTTTCAAAAATTCATGAAAATATTACCTTTTATTCATTTTAAAATTTCATAACTTAGCTGTAAATTATTCTGGCTGTGACAATTTGTAAGTCTTATTTTGATTTGAATAGTTTGAAAACTTGAACCAGAGTGTCAATAGTTTTTTTGTGTGTGTGTGATATGATGTAATGTAAAATAGTTTCTCCTTAAACAGTCAAGGTTCTATTCATAGGCTATGTGTCTAGAAACATTATTAACCGGTTATATATTTCCTCCATCCAAACTCCTTACATTACAGTGGTTCATATTTTCTTTCTTCCATCACATTTTAATAAAGTTATTTCAATAGTTCCACTACTCTGTCCTTAAATTTCTTAATTTCAGTATAAGTCTAAACAAAAAAAAAACATAAAATTTTTACCTCTTTCATTCTTTTTTTCTTAAAATTTTCCCCACTTTCCATACAATTTATTCTTAGTCTCTTTTAACATCCTACATTCCAAAAATAAGTGTTGAATACTCTCTTCCATCTTCACATCTACAATTTAAGTCCTTCTTTCATTTTTGACTTCTTTCCTCTTAATGTTGCAGGAATAATAATAAGTTCCCTTTAGATTTTCATACATACTTTCATAAATGTAATTTTTTTAAATTCATGTTTTGATTTTTCACAACTCCATTTTTTTTTCCTCTAACGAACTTATCTATCCTCATTATCGATTCGCCTTAATTATGTACATGTAATAATTCTATAACATACTTGTTCCATTTCGTAAACAAATATCTGAAAATAAACTGTCTATCATTTTGCCTATTTTTTATAATCCATTTAAACACTGTTTTTACTAATTTATTTTCTTTTATATGTTAATACCTTCCAAAATATTTTATGTTTGTGTTTGATTTTTCTTAAAAAAGAAGTCTATCCTATTTCACCTTGAATAACTTCATAGACTATTCACAATCCATACATTGTATTCTTTATAAAAATTTTTTAGTTATCAGTCCATTACAAAACACATCATTTTCAAATATTAGAGCTGGTTACGTTATATAATTCTATTATAACTAAATATCTGTTGGATGTTTTTTTAAATAATATTCTTAAATCAATTTTGGATCATTAATTTAAATACATTTGAAATTTATTACTATCAGTTTGTATAAATTTTTTCTTTGTAATTTTTAAGATATGTAGGCAAATATTATTATGTCATTTAAAAAAAAAAATTGCCAATTTTTCATTTCTTATCCCTAATCTGTAATGCCTGACATTTTTTTATTCCTTGGGTTAACACAGCTTTCTATTATCTCATTATGATTTCTGGAAATCATTTCTGTCATCATTTTATTTATTTATTTTGATGATCAACATGTATACCTGAATAATCAATAGATCTTTCATAACAGCTTTCATCTTTCATAAACAATCTTAAAGGAATTTTTTTGTTTTTGTAAAATCTGTTTTTAGATAGAAATAGCTCATGAGTTTCAAATGCTACTTCATTATCAATGGCCACATAATTAAAAGTAGCTCCTTCAGATCAATCTAGATAATCTTTTCCAATCTTTGTATCTTTCTATCAAATATTCAAACAATCTTAGCTATCATTTTTACTTTCTTAACACTTTAATTATTGGTCTTCACTCTCTGTCTTCTTCAGTGATCATATCTTTTTAGCATCAAGTATCTCTTTTTTAAAAACTTTCTTTATTAATTCAATTAATTAGATCTTTCAATAGTATTGTATGATTTTTTGGTTAATTATTTTGAATTTATATAAATACAGTCAACTTCAGGCACACAGAACAAGGATAAAATATAATCAAAGCACACAATAAAGAATTTTTTTTCTTACTTAAGATCCTTCCATTCAATGTATTAAAATGGCAAACAAAATCACCCAATAAAGTAATAATGTTAAAGATATTTTTAAAATTAATTTACCACATTAATATTTACATAATCTGTATTAAAGAATAGGAATTCTTTAATTTGCTTTGATTAAAATTTAACTGGTTTTCCGTATTCTGTATATTAATCATTAAACATACCCCTTTAAAAAAAATGTCTTACTTAAAGATGGGCTTGAACATTTTTTACTTTAGTAAATTTATTTTTAAAATTATTCAGTTTTAATTTTTGCTGTGTACAGCCACCACGAATATTACAATCAGGGATAAAGATGGTCAGACCAACAGAAATAAAAGCAATTTGGAATCAAGGTTTTATAACTAAATACTGACTTTATTTGCCGCAAGTTGCTAATAGTAAGGATTTACTAACATGCTTAAATATGTTTACAATTTATACATATTACTTACGAAATTCCAATGAGGCATACATAAATTTATAATAAGGCCAATGTGGCCTGTATAGTCCCTAGGTCCACTTTGGTACATTCAATGGTGGAGTTCACTCGCTTACTCCCTAGTCCTCATTACACTCAGTTACTTTTATCTTCTCTAGCACAAGCAACTCTCATGATGGAAGTGTGTATAAAAAGTCCTTGATTTTCCTTATCTTCCAGTTTTTATATATTTTCTCATAATGTGGAATGTTCTAGAATATAACTAATTATAATTGTTCTTTATCTTTTAATTAATCATTTGCCAATCCGGTAACGTTTATCATTTATTTTATCTCTAATTATGCTATTTCTTTGAGTTCTAAATGTATACACATAAAGCTCCTCCACTTCAAAAACCATAATTTTTGAAGTCTAACATAGTCTTCCAGATAACTCAGTTCCTACCTGATTCTTTATGACCCATGCAGGATTGCATCCTTTTCAACAGTAATGTCCTTGTCTGTTTTGTGCTCTTCATTTACTTCCAGCAAGTCTGTCTCTTTCTACATAATTTGGAATGTCTGGCACTGCATTACTTACAGTTCGCTCAATTTCTTCTTCCCGTTGTCTGACATGATTTAGATGTTTTCGCATGCTTTTCCCTGTTTCTGTCTCGACTACTATTATTTGTTTTGATAGATGTTCTTTAATTATGCCTTTCACCCATTATTTTGTGAACACATCTCTCACCCAGACTTTTTCTCCCACTGCATATTGCCATTCTGTGCTGTTGTTTTCATTACTCAAAAAAATTTTGATCTGGGAGAATCAGCAATAACTTTGTGCAGATCTTCCGTCATAATATTATTTCAGCTGGAGATTTTCCCTTACTACTTGTTGGTTTACTGTGCTGATACAATAAAGCAGAATATAATGTTTTTTGTATATTTTCAGTACCTTCCTTCCTTAGCATTTGCTTTAGCATTTGTACTGCCTTTTCTGCAATCCCATTGGACTTTGGATGATATGGAGGCATGACTATTTGTCTAATTCTCTATTCCTTCAGAAAATCCTCAAATTTAGTGGATGTGAAACTGGTTCCATTGTCTGATACTATAATTTCATAGAAAGCAAAAATTTCCTAAGTTTTCTGATTGTTTCTTCGGTGCTTGTATTTCTAACAATTCTATATTCAGACCACTTTGAATATGAATTGATCACTATTAAAAAAATGTAACCATGGAATGGTCCAGCATGGTCAATGTGAATACGGCTCCAAGCTTTTTCGACTACAGGCCAGGCCATATAATTTCTCTTTGGAATATTTGCATTCACTTGGCAATTCTTGCAGGTTTTCACGAATTGTTCTATCTTAGATTAATTCCGGGACACCGAACATAATTTCGTGCAAGTGCTTTAGCCCAGACAAAACCGGGATAGTCTTGATGAATAAGCTGCAGAATTTGGCGTCGACTACTACTAGGTATTAATACTCTATCATCCATTAACACACATCACTTATTTGTAGACAGTTTTTCTCTTCCCATATAACTTTATGCAGTATCTCAGGCTGACTTCTAGGCCAGCCCTTGCTGATCCATTCTATTAACAAGTTGTAACCATGCTCAGCTTTTGTCCAACTCGCTACCTTTTTGTTGTCTCTTACTACTTTTGATGCATTTCTTGTGTAGCTGATTGAATTGGGATTCTTGACAGCATGTCTGCATGCTTAATGACATTTTCCTTTTTAATATTTAGCTCAAAATCATAACATGCTAATAAATTTAATCAACACAACATTCTAGGGCTCAAGTGATCCGGTGCATTTTTATTTTTTAGCTAATATCCCTAATAGCAGCTTGTGATCCATAAAAATCTTGAATGGCTGCCCATATAAGTATCAGTGAAATTTTTTCACTGCAAAGATAATAGCCAATGCTTTTTTATTCAACTGACTGTAGTTTTGCTCTGCTTTGGTTAATGTTCTCGAAGTGAAAACTATTGGTCACTCACCCTCAGACACGGTATGACTTAATACCGCTCCAACCCCAAAATCCGATGCATCCGTTGTTAATATCAATTCAAGACTGCTGCCATAGGGTTCTAATAAACTGTCTGACATAATTGTAACACTAAATGATTTTTCTTGGGTTTGATCCCAATGCCATTTTTGGCATTTTCTTAACAAATTATACAGTGGTCATGCTATATGTGCTTTTCCCTTCAGAAAAGTTTCAAAATAATTAAGTAGGCCCTGAAAATTCTGTAGTTTTCGTACATTTATGGGTCTTAGGGCTTCTTTTATGGCTTTAATCTTTTGAGAGTTGGGACTTCCTTTCCCTTTCTCGATATGATATGCTCCAGGAACTTTATTTTGGTCATCATCCAGATACATTTTTCTGGGTTTATTGTAGCTCTGAATCTAGCTAATTTATTGCAAACTTTAAAAAGTAGCTCATGTAATTTTCTTCTGAATTAGTGAGTATTAAAATTTATCATCAAAATAGGGTATTATATCCTCCATTTGTTGGAACAGTAAGTCCATCTTGGCTTGTAAGATATTTGGTGCTACGGTAATTCCAAAAGGCAGCCTATTGTAGTTAAACAATCCCTTGTGGGTAGTGATAGTTAACAATTCCGAGATGCATTTAGAAACTAATCTGATGGAATTCAGATCTCAAATCAATTTTATCGAAATAATTTGACATTTCCATATTAGCCTGATGTTGGGCACCAGATATTGACTTTTTGTAAGGTTCTTATTTATTGTAATATGGTAATCTGCACAAATGCGGATTTGTCCGTTTGGTTTAGATATCATTACAATCGGAGTGGTCCAATCTGGCTTCTCGACCAGTGATGACACTCCCTTACAAACTAAATCATTTAACTTTTGTTCCACTTTAGCTTGTAATGCAAAAGGAACTTTTCTAGGTTAGCAAATCACGGGAGTTGCTCCATCTTGAAAGACTATATTGACTGGCTTAGTACTGAATTGGCTTTCCACACTATTAAATAAACTTGTGTATTTATTTCTTCGTCAATAGCAGTCTTGTTCACCATACATATTTCTATCCCTAGGGCATCAAATCATTCCTACCTATAATAGGCTTGAGACCGCCTTATACTATATACGATGGTAATCTACAGGCTCTTTTTTTAAAATTCCTACACTTAACTTCTACTTTCCCTAATATTTTCATAATATTACCACTAGGATCTTTTGCTTTTAAACTAGTTCTCATTAATGTAGGGGGGGTTCTGTCTTCATACGCCCGATCCGCTGTCGATTTCTATTTTCAAATTCGTATTTAATTATTTCACTGACATTATATATTGATTGCAATGAGCTCCCTGGGAATTATGGATCTCACATTTCTGTTTGTTTCCCTTTGGAAAAGTGGACGATACATTGTGATCTTTTTCCCCATTCAACCTACATGCTTTCACTAAATGACCTACTTTGCCATAGGTTCTACAATGCTCTTTGTTAAATCTACACTTACATGACTTGTGAAATATTTTTTCACAACAGTAGCAAATAATTTCTTTCAGTTTGCTCTTAGCAGACTGATATTTATTTTCAGTTTTGCATATAAACACACTACATTCTTTCTTATTGGTAAAATTTCGAAATTCCCCTGATTGGTTAAGCACTATTTCATGGGCTATTCCCATTTTGATTGCTTCATTATATGACAAGTCTCTTGAGGCCAGTAACTGCTGTCTCAGCTTATTGTCACACATTCCTCCAAAGTAATTATTCCAGTAGAGCATCCTCTAATGCATGGCCATAACTACAGCTCTTAGCAAGTTCAGACCCATATGACTATATAAGCGATTGAGCTTGGATTGAAAATATTGTTTTCAATTTCATTCTCATAGTTTTGTAGTTAAGTAGAGTTAAAAGCTGGCTGCTGGAGGGTTGCATTAGATCCTAAGATCTAGGTGCAGTGCTCCCACATCCAAGGCTCCTCACTGACGAAGGCCACAAGCCAGAAACTAGTCTGGGGATATTGGATGAGTAGGCACTAGATAGGGATTTTATGCACAAGCTTTCTGGCATCCGTTGATTGCTCTTGTTAGCACAAGATGGCACTACTGTATGGAGAATTTTGCTTTGTTTTGAATTATTCATTTTTGTTTTATATAAATGAAATATAATTTCCAATCAAATTATATACTGCTCTTGTTTTCTTGAAAGTTTGTGGATGATGGTATTTTAGTAGTAGTATTATATATTGGACTATTTCCATCATCTAATATAAGGATTGAATGTCTTTAGAAAAATTTAACTTTATTTAAATATTCCAAATACATTCAACTATTAATAATAGCACACAGGTATATTAATCTGTGTATTATTACTAACAGTTAAATGTATTTGGAATATTTAAATAAAGTTAAATTTTCCTAACTTATGGTAGATGATGGAAATAATCCAATATATAAATATACTGCTCTTATTTATTATTACACACATTTTTGACATAACTAAAAAAAATTTTGAAAGTAAATAACTGTTTAATATTTGAATACAAAAAATATTTACAAATCAACTGGAATCTTGTTTATATTTATCTATAAAGAAAACGCATTTTTAACCAAATTATTTATTTACAGGAAATTATTGATATTATGAATATTATTGTGATTGACATTCTATAAGAATCCTATTCAAAAGCTCAAATGTTTAAAATTATTTATTATGTACTTTTTATCTTAATATTATCTAAATTTATTTATGAGTTTGAATTCAATATATTTCAAGGAACAATTAATCATTTTGTATATTTCTATTTACTGTAACTTTTCTAAAGTTGTGAGATTAATGAAAAATGATACATTAAATATCAATGAACTTTTCTAAAAATCTCAAATCTAATGTAAGTATATATCTTTTATATTCTTTTTATCTTTGCTAATATTTGCTAGTTTTGTAGCATGTAAGATTTTTACATAAATTTCATTGTTAAAATACTGTTTATTAACTATATAACAGCAATTAAGATTTTTTTTTTTTTTGCACAAGCCCTTGGGCACTAAGAAAGCAATGATAGAGAAAGGTTAGTAGATCAGAAATCTTTAGTTATATTCTTGAGGCAGTATGATCACTAGTGAATTGTGTTGAAACTGGATTTGGGACAAGAGTTTAAGCTTGGAAAATATTGAATGTATAAGCAATCCTATTAGTGGATCATTCTGTCTGTTACATAAGTGAAAGGACCTAGAAAATTGACCTAAAATGGTTGGTGCCACATAGTTTGGCATGGTTTTTGTTTCTGGTGGATTGCTCGTTAAAATGATAGAAATAATTGTAATATTATGAATAGTAGTAAAACAGGAAGTAGTGGTAGTAATAAAAGTATTTTAATTCAAATTTTTTCGAAGTATGAGTAACTTGATACAAACTCTTCAAGATATAAATAGAAGATAACATTTGTTGTATTGTAACTAAGAAAATTAAAACAGGCAAAACTCTCCATACAGTAGTGCCACTCAGTGCAAGCCAGAGTAATCAATAGATGCCAGAAGGCTTGTGCATAAAATCCCTAACTAGTGCCCACTCATCCAATATCCCTAGACTAGTTTCTGGCTTGTGGCCTTCGTCAGTGAGGAGCATTGGATCTGACAGCACTGCACCTAGATCTTAGGATCTAATGCAACCCTCCAACAGCCACCTTTTATATCTACTTAACTACAAAACCATGAGAATAAAATTGAAAGCTCAATAATATTTTCAATCTAAGCTCATTAGTCTATATAGTCATCGGTCTGAACTCAATTCAGTACCCATATATTTTGGTGCTTTTGGTTCTTTAATAACCATAGCCACTACTATCCTACTAGGCAGGATTGGTATTAAACCACCACACATCACATGATCACCATTTCTTATGCTTGCTCATAACTGTTATTAAAACAGGCAAAACTCTCCATACAGTAGTGCCACTCAGTGCAAAACAGAAACTAGTCTGGGGATATTTGCTGAGTAGGCACTAGATCTCCATACAGTAGTGCCACTCAGTGCAAGCCAGAAACTAGTTTGGGGGATATTTGATGAATAGGCACTAGATCTCCATACAGTAGTGCCACTCAGTGCAAGCCAGAAACTAGTTTGGGGGATATTTGATGAATAGGCACTAGATCTCCATACAGTAGTGCCACTCAGTGCAAGCCAGAAACTAGTCTGGAGATATTGGATAAATAGGCACTAGATAGGGATTTTATGCACAAGCCTTCTGGCATCCATTGATTACTCTGGCTTGCACTGAGTGGCACTACTGTATGGAGAGTTTTGCCTGTTTTAATAACAGTTATGAGCAAGCATAAGAAATGGTGATCATGTGATGTTTAGTGGTAACTAAGGAAATGTTATTGCTTTAAGGTTGATCTTAATGAATCTTCCAGAGATAAGTTTAATAGAACAGAGAGATGGCTATAAATTTTTTGGAAGGATATATGGTATTGGATTTGTTATAAGGTCTAATTTAGTAACTTTTATTTGGATGGGATAATATAAAGTCTACTATGTAAAATCACAACATTGTTGATGTTAGATTCGACAAGTTAAACGAATAACACTAAACTTTCTAAAAACTATTTTATAGTGAACTTAAGTATAATTTTCTTGAGAGTCGGACACATTGTAAAGAGATTTTAAAGAAGTGCAATATTTATTGATTTCATTGGGAAGATAAGACCAAGGATAAAATACATAGACAGTTACAATTAAAGAAGTCTTGAATTGTTTCAGAAAGAGTTTTTTCTGTGTGAAGAAATTAAAAGACAATATCACCAAATTTCACATAAACACGATAATGAGCCAGTACGTTCTATATGTGAATGTATTTGTGTTTATGGATTGGTTTGTTTAGGCATTGCAAAACTCTTCTCTAAATATTATTGTTATTATTACTATTTTGGAGTTGAAAAGATGATATTTGTTTGTGAATGACTGTTGGTAATTAATTAATAAATGATAGAAAGAAATAAGATCTGATATGTGACTTTATTATATTATATGATAATGAAATATAATTTTTATTAATGGCAATTACATTAGTAAAATTATTATGGTCATTACCCTTTTTTATATTAGTATTACTATAAATTAAGTAGCTCAAATCTTTTAACTATAAATGTAGGTTAATAACAAAGATAATGGCATTTGATAAAAGGATTTAATTACTGGTAATTCTTCCACTTCTTCTTCTTCCTCACATAAGACGCTTTTTAAAATCTATACATTTATTCTTTTAAATTAATTAATTGTTTATAAAATTATATTTTTATTTGTAAAACCGATAATATATTTTTAAATATTTTTTCGTTTTTGTAGTTGACTTTGTGATTCCAGCTAAAGGGGAATCTATCGCAGCTGCTTATGAAGAATGGCGAAGAAAAGCTGACGAAAAAGTATGTTGTGATTATGGTTTACATATGGCTGTTACATGGTGGAGTCCATCTGTTTCTCAAGAGATGGAGACACTTGTCAAAGATAAAGGTAGAGACCTGTATTAATGAAGTAATCTTTTTTTTTTATTGAGGAAATTATAACAAATTAAAAATATTTAGAAGGCTACAAATATATGAATGAAAACAGATATATAAAAATAGTGTTCAATTAGATTATATTGAGAAGCCAGCAAAATATTGAAAACGAAAGGTTCTATGATATGTAAATTTTATATATATAGAATTTATTTTAATGCATAATATAAGAAAGAGTATAAATATGTAGAGAATATGTTGTAAATACTTAATTATAATTGATGGTAAATGAGGATATATAAGTTGATTAGCAAAAAAAGGTAATGTTATAGAAAATAAATATGAATAAGGAAAGATAGTTTGAAGTTATATGAAAAATAAAAAAATATATTATGCATGTTGAAAGATACTTTTAGGTATTTGGTGCAAGGACACGAACATTGGATACCTGGAAAAATAAACAAAAGTGAAATAAGAATATGGATTGTAGATATGGTTTATGTGGAGATGTGGAAAAAATATTGAATATTTATTTTTGGAGTGGAGAATATTAAAAGAAGATTAGTATAAATTGTATTGAGAATGGTAGTGTTTTTTTTGTAAAAAATTAGATCTTTGTGATCAAGAATGAAAAATATGAAAATAGAATATTGGAATTAACAAAATAGTTTTTATTAAATGAATAGGAGAAGAAAAATTGAGTCAGTATGGTGTCAATGATTTGATAACAGGGGATTAAGAAGGAAATGAGTTTTTTTATAATATTTGATGGCTTTGGAGGAGAAAATATTTAATGAACAAGGTTTCCTGGTATATGCGCAGACATTTTTGACTTTTAGGAGAAGCCAATTTACATCATATCACATTTAGACATTGATAAGATTGAAAACAATTATTAAATTTTAATTAATTTATACTTTCATTTTGTACATCCTTAAAAATAATAATATATTGGGTTATATATCAATTAGTGCTCTCATTCAAAACTTATAATTCTGCCTATTTTCTTAAATGTTTACACATAAATTGTAGTATGCACAAGTGGTAATGTGACAAATTATATATAAATTATTTCACAATATTATGAATGAATGCATTTAACTGCTTTTTATTAACTCATTATTTAATTAAGATATGCAATGGTAGATAACAGCCAAATTTTGAATTATAAATTATGACAATACATCTTAATTAAATTACATAATACATTATATTATTTTAATATGTTTTAGCACATTTGAATTGAATAATCATTTTAATTTCTGTGTGTTTCTAGGTATATTTTTATACCTATTTACATTTGTGTAATTGTCAATACTACAATATCAAAGGCATATAAATAGTTTTGAAAGCTGCTAAAATCATATAAGGTAATTTGATAAGAAAATCAATGAATTTATTATTTTTATAATATTTGAATACCCCCCCCCCCCATTCAAATTAAAAATAAAGTTATACATTATATGATCATATGGGTCTTAGTAGAAATTAGTTAATCTAAGTAGTCTGTTATTTGTTTTGAACTGTTTATTTGTTTATTATTTGGTCAGTAGATTGAGTGATCAAGGAAGTGATGTTTGAATACAAAGTGGTTTACAGCTTTTTGGCTGGCCACTCTTACTACAGGGATAGATTATTAAGAATGTTTTGAATAATTAATTGTAGTTAGTTCACTGCCTTATTATGTACATGTTATTTCTGATTATTAAGTCATGTTTGGTCTTATCATGAAAAACATTTTAAAACTTTGTTTTACTTGTTATAGTACAGTTATTATAATAATTGTTAGTAATATTTACTGAGGCTATAACTTCGATAATATGTGTATAAAATGCGATAGTAGGGACCTCTACAGGTGTTTTAACCACAAGCTTACGCTATGGAAGAAAAGAGGTCCCTACTATCGCATTTTATACGCATATTATCAAGGTTATAGCCTCAGTAAATATTACTTACGTAATCAATGTGCGTTTAATAAATTTATAATTATAATAATTGTTGTTATTACTTCAAACTTTTGTTTTATTAAATATATGAGCATATAAAAGAATAAAACAATATACAATAAAATGTTAAAATGATGATATTTTAAATAACAGAGAATTCAGCTCAGATGTCTGTTGAAAATACCAAGAAATTGATACACATTTCTTGATACTAGATAATGCATAAATTATAGAGACATATATGTAGAAGATAAATAGTTTTGATAATTTGTAAATTTAAAAATATATTTACTTTTTCTGGTTTAATACATTAAAGATCAGCCTTTTCAAGCATGCGCTTTTTAAGGTAAAGAAAATGTTTACAAATATTTATATCAGAAATATTTTTGAAACATGTTTATATTAAAGGATTTATTTGAAAATATTTATAAATGCTGAATTTTGCTAATACTTATGAAAGTCTTTCTTTGATAAAATTGTAAATCTTAATTATTATTATAAAAAAAAAATAAAGGTTTTTTTGTTTGTTGTTGTTTTGTAAACACATTATGTATACTTATATATGCATATGTACCTATATATTTAGTCTTATAATTATTTTATTAAATACATTAAATTTAAACTATTTTGATGTCAAAAACACTGTTATTTAAATATATATTTCCACTTTCTATATTAAAATAATTTTTCATAGTGCATTAATACAGAAGTATTGATAAGAATAGTTAAAGGAAAATTGCTGCATGATAAATTACCATACTTTGGATTTAGAAATGGATGTAGAGGGAATGAGATGATCATAAATTTAAAATAAGTTTTGGTATTGAAATAATAAAATAAGATATAGAACAGTTTCCAGGAAAAAATTTTAGATCTACTTTTTAGCATATACTGTAACTAATGATGATTAAATGTTCTTTTTTACATGCTCAGGATAAATTTGGACATGGAATGAGGGAGAACATAGATTTGTGAAATTTGCAGAAATAGAAAAGTTGTATATATGAATCTTTTTTTGAGAAAAATTCAAAATAGAAATGGATTTTGAAACATTTATATAAAAACATGGTAGAGTTAATTATATTTTAACTAACAGAAAGTATGTCTTTAAAGACTATAATTTTCTTTCGCTACAAGAAGATATTATTGACCCACGAGATGGAAGAAATATAATGCAAAACTAAAGACAAAAGCTATTAAGAAATTAGTATTATTAATTGATATCCCCTTTTGAAATATACCCGTTCAGCTAGAATTTACAAATTGTTTTAGTGTTAACAAATTTTTGAAAACGATTCAGACTTGAATGAGATCAATATGAAAATGACAAATATTCCACCAGGACATTTACACAGATAACATGAACAAAAAACAATAATTCATCAGTAAATTATCAATAAAGGTAAGGCAATGTATAATGAAATAAAGAATATGAAAATGTTTAGAAGTGACTCATTGAGAAGAACTAAATATCTGGAATTCTGAAAGTAGTATGAAAAAGATTTTATGATGACTTAATAAAATGGCAAAAAAATAAAAAAAAAGCTATAGAAGAAGATATTAACACTATAAAAAATGATATCTTGATATTCATAGAAACAATACTAAGAAGAAAAATAAAGTGACATCATGAAATGTGTGAAAGAATTCTATAAAGAACTACATAGTAATAAAGAACAAGAAATGTAAATAGCTCCTGCTGTTACTGTTTGAAATGCAAATATTTTAGTGAAGAGGGAAGACTAACAAGTCTACGAAAAGCAAGTGAAGAAAAATAGAAATTGTTAGAAAGCTGAATACTAAATGTTTAAATTGTAAAAACATATCAGATGATTGGAAAATTGCAAGAATGATAATGGTATTTAAGAAAGATGAAAGAAAAAAGATACTGGAAAATTCAAGATTATTTATTCTTTATAGGATTTTTGCTAAGATCATTACAACTTTTTTACTTTTAATTCAAGCCAAACAAACTGATTTAAAAGTGGTTATAGCACAGTTGATGACATCCAAGTATTAAGAGAAGTTATCGAAAGGATCATTAAATATGAGTTGATATTTTGCATTGAATTTATAGTTTGTGAAAAGGCATTTGACTTTCTGATGTGCAAGCTTTGAAATATCAAGACATAAACCCACAGTATTGTCAGTGGTGACATTAAGAAGATTAACTTTATAATTATGTATGAAGATGTTTCCTTTTCTAAAACTTTTTACATAAGTTTTACAAAAAGTATTTTGTTTTGTGGATTAAAATGGAAAGCTAAGAATAAAAATAAATCTAATTAATTTAAGTCATTACAAATGACATAGTTGCTTTATTAATTAATGATGTAGAGCTTTAGGAAATATTATAAGAGGTATTGGATGAAAGCAGGAAAATAAGATTAAAGATAAATGCTAAGAAAGAATAAAGTAATGATTTTTTTAAAAAGGAGAAAGATTGGTTGTAATGAATTAGAAGAAAATACCAACTGTAATACTGAGGACAAATTATTGTGAATTGAAACATGATAATCATAGAATTAAACTTGGATGGAGTGCTTTTGAAAAACTTAACTTACAATATGCAAATGTGCCTGAAAAGAAAGTTTTTTTTAAAAAAATAAATAAATAAATGTATTATGCCAGCGTGTATAGATTCAGAATAGTCTGTAGAATAGTCGTCCAAAAATTGCAGACAGTAGAATAGCAATCCAAAGACTGCAGACCAAACAGTAAAGTATGGACAGATGTATGTTGGGATTAACAAAGAGAGATCTAAAATGAAATTCATATGTGAGAGAATAAAAAAGTATCACTGATATCATTCCAAAGAATTAAGAAACCACAATTTCATTAGGCTAGACATGTCATATAACTGAATTCTCAAGTTAGATCCCAAAATATTATACGAGATTTAGAAAGAGAGTACATGCTAGATGGATGGATGGATGGATGGATAAAAAAGTTTGCTGAAGTTGTTTGGATAAATTATGAATCTGAAAAACTAGATTAAATTCAAAGAGATCTGCATCCTACAGTGGATTTGTAGTTATCGAAAATGTTGATAATGAGGACTTAATTGCATTTTTTTTAAAAAAAAAGATTTATATTGGTGTTAAGTTTTGTTAAAATATTAACTGTGGATTTTTTTTTTATATAATATATTCAGCCCCTCACCACCCTAAGTTATCATTAAGAAAATTCACATGTAACTTCCTGAGGGTCTCCAAATACCAGTCAGGGAACTAAATAAAGAAACAATGTACTTCAAAATATATATATAAAACAAGATTTATTTAATAACAAATAATAATGTGATAAAAACAACATAAAAAGGTAATAGTCCGTTGATATTCATACGCTGTTTATTTTCCTCGGGTGAAAATAGTCTTGTTCCAAACCAAAAGTAATCCAGTAGTTATATTTTTTGTGCTTCTAAATCAAATGTCAGTTGGAACACAAATAAGCATATGTAATTTCACATATAGAATAAATCTCTTAAAGTTCGCAATATCAGTGCTTACTTTGGCACATACAATTTAACGTTATATATTAACCATCTCTGTTTTCCAACTTGTCTCTTGCAGTTTGGATAAGCTTCAGTTAATTACTCTTCACTGAGAGTAACTGCTTCTTGCTTGCCACTCTTTCATTTTAGACTTAATCACAGCTAGTCGATCCACTAGTCTACCATTGATCATTGTTTACTGCTGATCTGTTATCACTTCAAATCAACACTAATTTTAATCCAGTCTAACCATTTTAGTTTCTTCCCTTTTTTTTATTTACTGGGGGATAAATTTATACGATCTAATTTATATATAAATAGCTTTATTTGCATACAAATTCTATTCTAATTTAATCTATAATTTTGGGACGATCTCTCCAGTGAATTTCTAGAGTAAATTTTTCCAATAAAGGGAGTTTTATTAAAGTGAAGAAATCTATGCATATTACAAAAATAAATAATCTTTTATTTACATATACAGTTTTTATACATGCGAACATTTCATTCCTCTCTCTACTCTAGAAATAGGGATTTAATTTATTACTATATCTTTAAACTTGTCAGGTGGTTTACTTTTACTTTTACACAGAGTTTTGGTAATAAGAACGTTTCTTTTTCTTTTGAAATAATTCTACCTTCATTTTCCTCTTGTACAAACATTTGTTTGTCACTAAGTGCTTTAACTTGGTTTGAATCAGTAATTAAATCCTCCCAATAAAAATTCTTTTCTCTCTAATTCTTTCTCTAAAGATTTATTTAGATGAATGTTCCAGGTGTCCATTTACAATTAAGTAAGTCACATATCCATGTTTTTTCTCTACTAAGAACTTGTCACAATTTTTATCTTCATTATTTTTACAAGTTGATGGTACTAGCTTTGTTAATTGAATCCGAGAAGTCCTAGATTTTTTCCTCATCCAATTTGCTATACCCGCATTACCAGTATTTAAAGTTCTGGAGCAACTTATTATTCACATTTATGTGAATACCCAGTGATTGGAACCAATTTCTTCCTAACAATGGTCTGAAATTTTTATTTACTATGTAAAGTATCGGCTAAGTTACCCTAGAAATTAATTTTACAGGCACTACAACTTTTTCTCGCATATCAATTTTATTGTTGTTTATATTTATAGTTATCACATCTGTATCTTGAAGTGTTATTTTCCTTTTACATTTTCTGCTAATTTTAATCCAATCTCTGTGAGATATCATTGACAAACAGATCAGCTCTGCAGTCCACTTACATTTTTACTGTTTGACTACAAATAACTTTGTCTAAAAATATGTGGTCCATTTCTCTGTCATATAGTCTCTTTATATTAACATTCTCATAATTTAATCTGCCTTCAGATTTATAGTCTGGTTTTACAAAATCAATAGCTCTGCTCTTCCTAAGATAACAGACTGCTGCTAAATGACTTTCACAGCTTCTATGTTTACACTTATTTTTAAAATGTCTGGGTTTACCACAGTAGCACTTTCACTCTTTTCTATCACTACAGGACTCCGCAATAAATTTCGCTACTCCTTGATTTATTAATGATACTTTCCTCAATTGTTGTAGCTCCATAAACTCCAAGGCCTTATTTTGTAATTTCTTTATACATTTCTCCACAGCTCTTTTATAACTTAGGTCAGAATCAATGAGCAATACTTTTTCAGAAATTATCATCCTCTATGCCGTATAGGAGTTGTTCCAATAATATGCCATTTATTTTCAGACCGAAATCACAGTGTTTAGCCAGATTCCTTAGAGTTAAATCATAGTCCACATATTTTTCATACGGTAGTTGTTTTTGGTTTCTCGATCTCAGCCACGCTACTCATTACGATATTCTCGGAGCAAAATATTCATTTAAAATTTCTACAACTTCATTATATGAAAGTTCCTCCGGATGTTTGGGATCAATAACTCTATTTGCAAGCTGTATAATGTCTTGACCTACAAAATAGTGAAAGATTGACACTTTGAGATGCTCATCTTCCACATATTCCACGTGTTCTATATAAATTTTCCATGAATCTATGTTGGTTATATCAAATTCATGGATTACAGAACTTAGTGCCGCCATGTTTTATTTATTTGCAGTAGAAGTTATCCTGTGTCGAATCCTGTTGTTACTGTGCCAACTGCTGTGTCCTGAGGGTCTTTAAAGACCAGTCAGGAAGCTAAATAAATAAACACTATACTTTGAAATGTATATTTCAAGATATATTTAATAAGAAATGATAATGTGGTAAAAACAACATAAAAAAGTATTAGTCCATTAATATTCGTATGCTGTTTATTTTCCTCGGGTGAAAATAGTCTTGTTCCACACCAGGAGTAATCCAGTTGTTATATTTTTTATGTTTCCAAATCAAATGTCTGTTGAAACACAAATAAGCATATATAATTTCACATATAGAATAAATCACTTAAAGTTTGCAGTATCAGTGCTTACTTTGGCACAAGCAATTTAACATTGTATATGAACCATCTTTGTTTCCAATTTGTCTCTTGCAATTTAATTACTCTCCGCTGAGAATAATCTTTTCAATACACAAACAAGTAACTACTTCTGGCTTGCCACTGTTCCATTTTAGACTTAATCACTGCTAGTCAATCTACTAGTTTACCATTGATTATTGTTTACTGCTGATTTGTTATCACTTCAAATCAACACTAACTTTAATCCAGTCTAACCATTTTAGTTGCTTCCTCCCCTCTTCTTCATTTATCAAGTGATAAATATATATGATCTAATTTGTATGCATCTAGTTTTATATGCATACAAATTCTATTCTAATTTAATTTATAATTTTGGGACCATCTCTCCAGCAAATTTCTAGAGTAAATTTTTCTAATAAAGGGAATTTTATTAAAGTGAAGAAATCCATGCGTAGTACAAAAATAAATAATCTTTTATTTATATATACAGTTTTATATGCATGAACATTTCAGTAGGATTAAATATTACGTTGACTGAGTAATTGAATATATATTTAAGAGATAAATAAATTTGTTTTATCAAGGTGGTAAATAAATTTGTTTTATTAAGATGAATCTCAATTTAACTGTTTTAGCCATAATGTTAATCCAGTTTCATAAAATCTTTTCTTGATTTAACTTGAAGTATATTTATATTCAGTAGCCATCTTGGTGATTGAATTCACATAATTTCAGTAATTTAGAAATTGACATTAAGCAACAATGTTGATGGGTTAGCCTCCCAGTTGAAAGAACCAAATCACTAATTAGTGATATGAGACTGATGTTGGTGCTTTTGTTAACTTGTGCTTTATTACATTACTCATAAAATAGATTTCAGTTTATAAGTTAATTTTCCATCTAGTAGGAAAACAAATTTTATTGGTAATTTTAAAACTAAAGTCAAAAAATATAAATGGGTTAATAGCAAGAACAGAATTCTCTTAGTGATTGATGAAATTAGTGAACCTGGATATGTCTCATTATCATAATGACAATTGAACTTGTACTACACTATTCTTAGAAAAATGTTAAAGAATCAAAAGTGGCTGAGGGTAATAATGATCTCTGGCAGAATTAGCAATTCAACTCATAATAACAGTAGTAGAATATTCAGCCTGCAAGATTAAAGTCAAAACTGTTTGTCATATTGACACTGGAAATCAAACACAGTTATTTCTGAATGTAATATAACTAAATGTAATAAATAGTCTATTATTTATATAGCCCAG
The DNA here is from genome assembly GCA_028023455.1 of Epiperipatus broadwayi. NCBI lineage: Eukaryota > Metazoa > Onychophora > Udeonychophora > Euonychophora > Peripatidae > Epiperipatus > Epiperipatus broadwayi. The sequence continues at coordinate 6,988,470 of JAQFVV010006230.1, forward strand.
ACTGCATATATAATATAAAGAAGGAACAAACCTGCACTCGCCTGTGAGCATCGGTTTGAAAAACATAATTGTACTTTTATGCTTAGAGCTTATCTATATATAAGTCAACACTTGTTCACCATACTGAAATCAGGGCTTCAATCTATTGTGTTTCTGAGTTATAAATTATTAGTTGGAATTATACAGATCTATTCATTCTATAGCAGGAGAGAGATAGAATCTCATTTTTAACTATCTACAGTAAATTCAAAATTTACTATGTATTTCTAATCACAGGTAGTTAAAAATGAGATTCGGTCTCTCACTCTTGCTATAGAAGGAACAGGTTTGTACAGTTTTAATTAATAATTTATAACTCAGGCGAACAATAAATTGAAGCCCTGATTTCAGCACAATGAGCAAAGATTGGCTTATGTATAGATAAGCTCTAAGCATAAGTGTGCACTTATGCTTTTCAAACCGATGCTCATGGGCGAGGGTATGTAAATTCATAAAAGCGCATGATTGGAGGTTTATTCCTTCTTTATAATATTAATTGTAATAACTAATTAATGTTTTTTTTATTTTTATTTTTATCAGTGCATCTTTAATCTCAACTCTCATCTTTTCACAGAATCTCAGATCATCCCCTCTCAGTATGCATGCATTTTTTAAGCCTTTTATGAAAAGGCATCAAATTGCTAGATTGTTTAGTAAAATTGATAACATTTTCTCTCCATTTTCAAAAACATCAGTGCAAGCAAAGAATGAAATATTCATTGGTTTCTCTAAAGAGAAAAACAATGAATACTTATTAGTTTTTTTATTATCCTTGTTTTGTAAAGTCATAGATGTCTGTAGTTATTTTATAATTGAGATCACTAATATATATAGACATTAATTTTATTAAAACCACAAATTACAAACAATAATGAAGTACACTTGTTCACAAAATTTAGAAAATTGATATAGCTAATATGATATATGTTTTTTATTTTTTTTGGTTAATAATAATTATATTCATTTCTTTATATGGATTCAAAAACTAAATTAATGGTTTAAACTCATATTTTTTCATACACATAAAGAATCATGAAACTTTTTCAAGAAGTTTTCCCAGATAACAGTCTCATATTAATTAGTTATTCAGTATTAAATGACTGGAACATAACTAATAGAAATTATATGAAACTAAGAAAGAAAAATTCCAAAACTTTGTATTATTGATTTTTTTAAAAGACATTATATAAGCTGTTTATCTCTAGCATTAATGTAATTTTAGATTTACTAATTATATTTTTTTATTTCCAGTTTACTTTAGAATATACATGGAGTTGTGAACTATGCTATATTTTATTCCAAGACCCCCTAGTGTACAAATGTATATAGTGTATAACAGCTCATGTTTTGTTGATAAACATTGATTAGATTATGTTTTGTTGATAAACATTGATTAGATTAGAATACATATTGTTTATAATATAAACAGATTTTTTAAAAAAAATAATAATATAGTTATTAATAAGAAATTGAGAGTGCGCATTTATATATATTTTACTGTGTGTGTGTTCATTCATGTGTTTACTGAAACTAATAATAATAAAGAAAAACAATATCATATTTTTATTTTTAAAATAAAGTAAATAGCTAAATATTTGAATTTCATAGTTATTAAATATGTGCTAGACAATATTCTTTTTTGATCAATCTGTTTTCTCTTATAGAAACATAATAGTGATCTTGTTATTGAGAAATTAGAATTTCTCTAATTATTTATTTTAGTATTATGCTCAGAAAATATTTTATTACACAAAAATGCAGTCAAATTTGGAAAGGATAATGAAGGAAAAAAATAAAATATATGTGCTTTCAACAAGGCTAAACTTCCATACAGTAGTGCCATTCAGTGCAAGCCAGAGTAATCAATGGATGCAAGGTTTGTGCATAAAATCCCTATCTAATGCCCACTCATCTAATATCCCCAGACTAGTTTCTAGCTTGTGACTTTCATCAGTGAGGAGCATTGGATCTGAGAGCACTGCACCTAGATCTTAGGATCGAATGCAATCCTTCAGCAGCCACCTTTTACCTTATTAGCTAACTATAAAGCTTTGAGTCCAAAATGAAAATATAATAATATTTTCAATTCAAGTTCATTAGCTTGTATAGTCGTATAGATCTGAACTCAATTCAGCATCCATACTTTTTGGTATCTTTGGTTGTTTAATAATCACAGTCATTATAATCCTATTGGGTAGGTTTAGTATTAAATCACTAAACATCATATGATCACCATTCTTTATACTTACACAAGCTGTTTACACAGAAACTAAACTCCCATACAGTAGCGCCATTCAGTGCAAGCCAGAGTAATCAATGGATGCAAGAAGGTTTTTGCATAAAATCCCTATCTAGCGTCTACTCATCCAATATCCCCAGACTAGGTGCAGTATTCTTAGATCCAAGGCTTCTCATTGATGAAAGCCACAAGCTAGAAACTAATTTGGAGATATTGGATGAGTAAGGCACTAGATAGGGATTTTATGCACAAACCTTCTTACATCCATTGATTACTCTGGCTTGCACTGAATGGCGCTACTGTATGGGAGTTTAGCCTCTGCATAAACAGCTTGTGTAAGCATAAAGAATGGTGATCATGTGATGTTTAGTGGTTTATGAGCTTTCAGCATAAATGACATTTTTTTTATTAATATATATAATGACCCAGTGCTCAGAGAAGGAAAAATAGTTATCGAATATTGTAAAATTTGCTGATTTTAATGTTTTTTTGTTTGTTTGTTTACATTTTTCTTTGGATAGGTTATAATTGAAATCATGTAGTTAACAGCATATTTCAATTATATAAGCATTAAATCTATGTATAGACATAGTAATGTAAGCATCTTTGATTGGAAATGAATATTTTAAAATGACTTTAAAAAATTATTATAATGATACATTTTTTGATATAAAAATGTAAATTCTTGTATTGTTTTAAATCTAGGAATTAATTCATTTAAAATGTTCATGGCGTATAAAGGATTACTTCAGCTTTCGGATATGGAATTGTATCATGTTTTTGAAAAATGCAAGGCTTTAGGAGCTATTGCACAAGTTCATGCTGAGAATGGTGATGTCATTGATGAGGTAATTCATAGTTCTTATACTTAGAAAATGCCAAAATTGATGATCATTATTTTCTTTATGATAAACAAATTTTATTTTACTTTAGAATTCTAGAAAATTATTAAGTGCCGGAGTTACAGGACCAGAAGGTCATGAACAATGTAGACCAGAAGAGGTAAATGTTTTTGTGAATTTTAATGTGATTTCTATTCTCACACACACAGAGTTGTGTGTGTATGTGTTTAGTAGTATATATAATAATAGCACTCGTAATATATAATAGTTTATTGATTGTGAATTAATGTGATTTTGATTAAAGGTTGAAGCTGAAGCAACTCGTCGGGCCATCATGATTGCAAATCAAGTGAATTGTCCTTTATATGTAGTTCATGTTATGAGTAAAAGTGCAGCAGAAGAGATAAGTGAAGCTCGTAGGAAAGGTAATGTGACAGTCTAAATGGTATGTTTTTTTTTAAATAGATTTTTTTAAATATCTATTCATATTTTAATAATATAGTTATCTGAAGAAAAGTATATTATGTTAGACCATCTTTTTGAAGTCCTACCATCTTGTACTTTGCAAAACTTCTTATTCTCTCTACAGTTCCTTTAATGCCTAATATATTGTTCTATATCTACTTCATAATTTTTAAAAAAAATTTCCCTAATATTTCCACATTTTAAACTTGCATCAGTCATTTTTTTGTCTTTGTTATTTTTATATATTTATTCCATATATCAAAACATATATATTAACTTAAATGAACACAGAATATTATTAGCTAACCTTATTAAAAATGTACTTAGACATTGCAATTTTCACACTATAATTTCTAATTAAAGGAATATTTTATTAGTAATATTTAGACTTTTTTTACAAACAAAAATATCCATGGACAAAATATTTATTTCATTTTTTTGAAATTGTACGATTCCTTATTTATACTGATGTGCTAAAGTTTAAGATCATCTTGCTCAAACTTCTCATAAATTCCTTAGCATCTAACCATTCGCTTAAACTGTAGAGGTGCATAGCAATAGACTTAAGTTGCAGGGTTATTTGCTGATGCACTTATAGACAATTGTGAAATAACAGTTCTTGATCTACCACATTACAGTTTTTTTAAATCGCCTTAATATTTTATAATCAATATTAATATAAAATTATCTTTTAGAAATTTCTTCAGAATCTATTTCATCTAATATGAGATTTCATTATTAATCCCTAGAAGCAATTAATATCTTGTCAAGAGTTATAATTTCCAATTTCATGGAATTATTTTTCTTTTGGCTTAGACTGGCTAGTTTTGGAGCTTTTATTAATGTAACAAGCATACACATAGTTTCTAATGAAGTTCATGCTATCCTTTTCATAGAATTGCTATCAATGGCCTTTGAAATGATTATGATTTTTCTACTTTTTAAGAAACTCGATAATATGGCATGTTATTAAAGATAGTTCTCTTCTGTTCACACCAATGAAATCTTGCTATATCTGTCAGGCCAATTTAACTATGTATTTAATACTTATTAGTAATTGCAGATAAATATGACTTTTAGACAAATAAAATATAACAAAAGTAACATCAATTTGTGTATAATGTAATTCAAGTTAAATGTTTATAGCAATTGCTCAAGCTGACCAATATATAATTAATCAGTTGATAGAATCCAAGGTGTCTCTACGAGACTAATTACTGGTTAGAACAGGGTTCAGCAAACTTTTTAATATGAAAAGCGATTTTGTTTAAGCATCCTCCTCTCCTTAACATAAAAGAACCGCAAGGAGAGAGGTGAAAAACAGGTTTATTAAAAATATGAATTTCTGAATGGCTGTAGATATATTTGGGCATTTATTTTACTAATAGAATCTGTATACATTCTAATGAAAATAAAAATTCTCTTAAAAATAAAGAAACAAAAACAAAAAGCTATTTTGACAGTTTGATTTATTCAAAATTTTATAATATTTAAATATTCATCATATGTAATAATTACTATTCTATAATAAGGTTGAATTCAAGAAACAATGTTGTTAAGTGCATTTTTCCATTCTGGGATAATCAAAATATTTATTTACAAATTAGAAGAGAAAATGAAAAATATCCTTACATTTATTATGATAAAAAGAGCCATGAGATTAAGATCAAAGAACTGCATACAGCTTGTGACCTGCAGTTTGTCAACACCTGGATTAGAATGAGAAACAGCTCATTAATGGGATCAGATCTCTATTTGTGTATATCAAATCTTTATAGCAGTTTCTCAAGCTGAATAATGTGCAATTTGTCAGGTGATAGGATTCAAGGAACAAATTATTGTTTCTACTGAAATCATTTATGGATTAGAATGAGAAACAACTCATCAATGGGATCAGATCTCTGTATGTCCTAGGCATAAAATCCTAGGGAAATCAAAACTCAAGAGGAAGAATAATTCTGGAACTCGTCCAGAACACCTATTCTTCACAGGTTTAAATAGCTCAGGAACTATACAGCTCACACATACCTTTATTGTTATTTTTGTAAGCCTTTAAGCTAATAATGTCTATATACAGCTTAATATTATGCAAGGCGGTGCACTTTAAATTATATGAAACTTATTGAGGAACTGTATAGTTCACATGGATCCTTGTTATTATTTTTGTAAGCCTTTTAAGATAATATGTATGTATTCAACTTAATATTATGTAGATAGGTGCATTTAAAATTATATAGAACTGATGGATGGTATTCTTATTTATGTGATTAATGGCCTAATACTCCTACTTCACTATATTTAACTTCTGTATGACATCTTTTTACTTAATTTCTCAAATTCATAGCACATACCTAGCTAAATTATTGGAAAGTTATATTTTTTGTATACAAGTTGCTAAGGAAAATTATTGAAATGAATAAAACAAGAATTCAACAGACAAATAAAAAAAGCCAAGATTTGAATTCTATTTGTAGCCACATATCTGACTATTGTCATTATGTAGTTGAATTTTTAACTTTTATCAAAATTCAAACTATTTTTTGAAATACATTTAACTGTTGTTATTAATAGTTGAATGTCAGTAATATTGAGTAGGATTGGCAATTTGAATAGCCTAGTTTTATAGAGTGTTGTCTTAAAGTTACTATTCATGAATTTAAAAGTCACTAACTATCTTGGTATGCTAGACTGTGATTGGTCAAGTTAACAATATCTGAAAAAGAGGGTGAATAATATCACTTGAAATGTTGTATTCTATATCAATGGCACTCAACCTTTTGGATTCCTCATATTATCCAATGAACATCAAAATTTCTCCATACCACCATCTTTTATAAAAAAAATTTCACATCAAAAATAAAAAAATAGATAGTTTAAAATTATTTATACCAGTTCTACATTATTTGAATAAATTATTTAAATATAATTTTTTAATCTAAATTCATCTTTTGCATACCACCTGTTATTCCATCGCACACGTATAATAGGTTGATAATTGCTTTTCTATACTAACATGTATATTGTTACTAAATAGTTGAATGTATTTGGAAAAATCTAATTCAAATTAAATTTTCATCATCACAAATCTTCAGACAAACAATATCAATTACATGTAAATATAAACTAGTGTTTGGGAAAGAAAAAAATCACAATTGATGTACCTATACTGAACAATGGAATAAGTTTTGTATATTTTTAAATTAGCTTTAACAAGAATGTTTACAAACAATGGACAAGTATTGGAAAAGAAAAAAAAATCAGGATACAAATCATAATAGATATACTAAATGTATGCATATTTATTAGTCTGATGTACAGAAATAAACATGGGTATTAACCAAAGATTTGGTGAGAAGAAACTTGGCATTTCAAAAAACATGCTATAGAAAGTTGCTAAGAATTGGCTTGATGTAAAACATTTGTAATAATGAATTTAGAAAAAAAATGAATTAAAAAGACATTTTATTAAAGACAGTTATAAAATCGTAGCTATAAATGCAGAGAAATAGTCGTAAAATATAAAAACATATTCAACAGTTTTCATTTGGTCTGATTCCTTAATCCTTCTTATTATTGGAATTGCCCACATTTATTTAATATGAAGATAGTCAGTTTGATCTTGAAAGGCAAACCTTCCTCTCTACCCATCTTAAAATAAAATGTTCACACCTATACAAGCTTCTTATTAATGCATTTTATTTTTCTTACAGGTGACTTACTTACTTTCCACTTTCATCTTTCTCAGAATTCAACTGATTATCTGATTTATCTTTGAAATTATTGCAGAACTTTAATTGAATCTTTTACATAGATTCACTCATACATTTATAATCACTGTCTCACAGCCTGTGTTTTTCAATGGACAATATTAAAAATAATATTAATAGAGGAATTAACAGCATAATTTAAAAAGTTATTTCTATTATCTTTTTCACTCAAAGGCTCAATTATCAGTTCAGTGTGGACGTTCACCCCACAAGTTATAAGTTTTATCTGGATAGAACAGATCTATTTTACCTTCCTAGGTAGACCTCTTTTTTTCACATTACATCCTAATTAATTCTGGAAGCATTAATTGCAACTTTTGTTGTCATTTCCAGTGCTCAAACTTATTATGAACTCCCAAGCAATAAATCATTCAATTATTTATTTAACGAAAATATTTGCATATTTATCATATAAATATCATGCGATTTTTTAAAATTTTTTATAAAGATGTCTAAAAATATATTGTTCAATATTTTTTTTTATAAACTTGTGGAATGTGAATGGATCCAAGTGGAAGATTAATTTCAAAATATTATAATGTCTTAACATTTTAATTTAAAAGTAGGAAGAAATCATTCAAGATCAAGAGCAAAATTTTATTATATACATAATGCTTCAAATATCTATGATAATTTTAAAAATTAAAGGATTAAATTTAAATATGATCTGTAATTAGTTTAAAAAAAGAAATAAGAATTTTATTTAGTGTGCATTAAATTACATTTAAATGAGAACACTGGTAATTTTAATGAATAATACATATAATAGAGAAAGTATTTGATATTCTTATGTATGTATGTATGTATAGGTTGTGTTGTATTTGGAGAAGCTCTTGCTGCTGGTCTGGGAACTGATGGTTCTCATCAGTATCATAAATGTTGGCGCCATGCGGCTGGTTTCATCATGTCTCCTCCATTAAGAATAGACCCTTCCACCCCTTCTCATTTAATGGATTTATTAGCAAAGTAAGTTTTTATTTATTCTGTAATTCTATAAATCTTTTATTTATTTTATTAGAAAATGCTTATTTTATTCAAAGTGAATTTATTATTACAAACTTATATTTTTCCAATTCCTTCTGTTACTTTGGGATTTTCTAATTCTGGTATGCATAAATCAATTTGAAGATAAATTAAAAATATTGGAATCATTTTTACTTTAACTGTAGTATTATCTATTAAACAATTTATGAATTCCAGAAAGCTATTTCAAAAATAGATTGAGAATAAATTCGATGAATAACAGAGCAATGTTTGATGGATTTGTTTATAAAACTGTTAGCAATGAAAGCAAATGATACAGATATAAATATCAGTATAAGTAGCTTAAATGCTTTTAATGTTTTTTTTAAAAATTACTTATTTAACTTATTACTTTTGTTTTCATGAAAATTTTAAGAGTATAAATAAATGTGGCAGTATTCCATTGGGTAATTTAATTTATTTTTTCTAACTTCTCTAGGAAGTATTATAAGTATGTATGCATAGTTAAGTATTAATTGTATGGTTATATATATATTTGAATATTGTAGCTCTGATGATGATTGATGGACAGTTGAAACTGTAAGCAAGGAGAATTAAATTCTATTATATGAAATTGCCTTGAAAAGTGTTTATGTAAGATGTGTATGGTATTTTATTTTTTTAACTTCTAAAATTATTGATTTAACAATCTTTAAAATTAACTTTAACTGATTTCTTAAATAAATTGTTAACCTGGAAAGTTTTCAACTAAATTTTCCTTTTAAAGTAGCAGTAGCAGGAATAATATTCAATAGCACATAATTGTATTTATGGTTGACTGACAAGTAATTGTTGCTAGTTTTTAGTTGATTATAATGACCACAGATTGAACCTTGAAGTTTACTAATAGTGTCTGATTTCTCTTGGAGTCAGAACTTGCAAAATGACTATTTATCTTGATAATTGAGTTTTATTTTTTTATAATACAGAAGATAATCTCTGCTGAGAGATTTTAAAGACCAAGTCTCATTGATTTGTATCATTAATTAGTAATAATTATTGATATTAGTCAGTTAATTAACTTGAATTCTTGTTGAAGTTTAGACCATTTCCCAATTCAAGTTACTTTCAATTTAAGATTGTTATTCATAATCTTCCATTCAATTTCATGAGTGACATATTTTTTCTGAACAATTGCATTTAAGCCTTGTCTTTGTTTGAATATTTATATTCTCATAGATATCTTTTTTGTTTATTTTTTTTTAGTAGGAGTCTCAAGTTGTTTATATGGAAACACTGCTATCATAGATATTTTTTTTATAAGTGCTGTGTCTAGCTGTCAATTTTAATGACTGCTAGTAGCATGGTCTGGAATGAGACTACTGCTCTGCAGACTGATGAATCTAAGAGGGCATCTCAAAAGTACAAACCACACCTAAAACAGTTAATATCATAATTAACAGAGGTTTAACTATTTACATATATACAAATTATATATATAAGAAGGCTCGAAGGCATACATAAATTATAATAAAAAGTTTATTATAAGATATATAAAATATCTATATATACAACAAAAAACATGAAAATAACAAATTTTCAATAAAAAAGCTTTTTTCGATACATATAATTTGTATCCTTTTCAATATGTCTACTCACGATTACCGTAAAACATACATATAGCGACATCTATTTATAATACAACCAACAAAAAACAATTATTATCATCAATTATTTCATGAATACATACAATACAATATAAAAAATAAAAATAAAAATATATAAAATATATTCCTTCATTAATTATAGTACATTCATATATACTCAAAAACACACAAAAAACACACAAAACATTAAAATATTAACATCCTTCATATTTATCTATCCAATCATCTAATTTTAGCCAATTATTAGTCAAATTAATTGAACCCTTATAAATGTTCATACAATTATTACTATTATTTTTAATATAACTAGTTTCATATACTTTTCACCTATTAACATTTTTCAAGTAATTTAATGCTAGTATATTTTTAGTACAATCTATTTTATGACCATATTCTAAATAATGTATAAACAAAGCAGATTTATCATCTCTCCTATTTATTGCAGCGTTATGTTCTTTAGCTCTTATTTCTAATTGTTTACTTGTATGTCCATAGTATACTCTTTTACAAATTCCACATATAATTTTATAAACCATACCTTTCTTATATTTTAAATCATCTAATATTTTATAGTTACCTATTAATTTATCTAAATCTTTACTGTTTGCCCAACCTATATTTGTATCTTTTTTACTATTTACATAATTTTTTTTTTAATAATGCATTATATATCTTAGGATGATATGAAATTTTTATCCATTTATTATCAGATTTGTTATTTCTATTATATTTATTTTTATAAAAAATATTATCTATACATTTACTTTTATAACCATACTTAATATATAAATTTTTAAATTGCTCTTTATGTAATTTAGCTATATTTCCATATGTATTATATTTGTCGTTTTTAATTGTGAAATTTTTAATAACTGCCATTTTTTGGGTCCATGCTTGTTGTGAATCGACAGCAATTATTTTCCTCATATTATCTTCTTTTATAAAATGATTTAATACAATTTTTTTATTATCATCTAAACTAAGCTCTATGTCTAAATATTTTATTTTTTGTTTAATTTCTGAAATTGTAAATTTTATATTATATATATTTTTATTAAAATCATTATACATATTATTTATTATTCTTTTATTACCAATTATTAGAGTATCATCCACATAACGAAAATAATGTGTTATATCCATATTAATCAATTTATTTTTAACTATATTAATCTCTAACTCATCAATAAATATTGATGAAATAAGACCACTAATAGCACAACCCATCACCCATCCTTTATTTATATACCAATATTTATTATTATACTTAAAATATAAATTACTATGTATTAACATTAAACTTTCTTCAATTATTTTTACTATTTTCATATCTTTAATTTTCCCATGTAATTTCTTTATTAATATTTCAATACTTTTTATCCTTGGTATACTAGGATACATTTGTTCAATGTCCATTACAAAAATACTATGACATCTATTTAATTGTATATTACCTAATTTATCTACTATATCATCTGTATTTTTAATACAATATTCACCATAACCTAATTTCTCTGCTAACCATTTATTTAAATAACTACTAAATTTTTGTAATATAAAATTACTAAAATTGAATAATAATCTAATGGGATTATTATCTTTATGAGTTTTTATTTTAGCAAAAATATAAGGATTTTCAAAAGACGAAGGGTATAAAAATCTATATCTTTCCATATCGATAATATTATTATCCCTCATCTTTATCAACAATTTTATATATTTACTTTTTATACATCCAATGGGGTCCTTGTTTAAAACCTCATAACCTTCTTTTTTTATCTCATAATCTATTTTATATATATATTCATCCTTATCTATAACCACAAATCTACAACCTTTATCCTCTTTACATATGACAATATTTTCGTTAATACATATATCTTTTATCTCTTTAGTAATGCGTCTATAACTATAGGTTCTTTTTTGATCATTTATATTATTATTATTATTATACAACTGATTAGCTACTATACAATACAATTTCTTCTTTTCATCCGTAGATATATTTGCAAGTTCTATATCTGTTATAATTTTCTTTTTTATATCTTTATCCATAAATGGTATAAATCCAGGATTTTTACTCAATAACATATTTTGTTCATTTGAAAAGTTATAATTTGTTAAATTTATATTCTTTTTATATGGATTATATGTATTTTTTAAATTTACGATCTTGCTTATATTGTAACTGCGATTAAATTACGTTATGGCGTATCTATGAATTATTATCGGGATTAATGTGTTTATATCTGGAATTGTTGTTTTATAAATTGAATCATTTAAAATATTTAACAAAATGTATGGTTTGTGGCAATATCTGAAAACAAATTTGAATTTGGATATAATAAAAAAACTAAAGGATTTAACAAGATTATGTTTGTATATAGAGAGAATAAAAGGTCAATTGACATTTTTGAACAACTGCAGAGTATATAAATTGGTTCCTAAATCTTGTATTATTGGAATAAAAGGTAATAAAAAGATTGGTAATAATTCAAAATTGGTAACAAAACTACAGATGTATATTTTAATAGGTTTTATTAATCAAAAATATATTATTTTAAAAAATAATATAAATAAATTTAAAAGATTAAGAAGGCATGTCAAATTGTCATTGGAAAAAATAAACATGTGGGATATTTTTATGGATTTTTTATATAATTACAGATTTAAATGGAACAATAAAATATATGTAAAATATAATCGAAAATGGAATTGGATGATGCAGAAATATTGGAATACTTCTTCTTTGAATATAATTAATAATGAACATGTTGATTATAGATATAATTATTATAATAAAACAATTTTAAACAATTTTATAAATTTAACAAATTATAACTTTTCAAATGAACAAAATATGTTATTGAGTAAAAATCCTGGATTTATACCATTTATGGATAAAGATATAAAAAAGAAAATTATAACAGATATAGAACTTGCAAATATATCTACGGATGAAAAGAAGAAATTGTATTGTATAGTAGCTAATCAGTTGTATAATAATAATAATATAAATGATCAAAAAAGAACCTATAGTTATAGACGCATTACTAAAGAGATAAAAGATATATGTATTAACGAAAATATTGTCATATGTAAAGAGGATAAAGGTTGTAGATTTGTGGTTATAGATAAGGATGAATATATATATAAAATAGATTATGAGATAAAAAAAGAAGGTTATGAGGTTTTAAACAAGGACCCCATTGGATGTATAAAAAGTAAATATATAAAATTGTTGATAAAGATGAGGGATAATAATATTATCGATATGGAAAGATATAGATTTTTATACCCTTCGTCTTTTGAAAATCCTTATATTTTTGCTAAAATAAAAACTCATAAAGATAATAATCCCATTAGATTATTATTCAATTTTAGTAATTTTATATTACAAAAATTTAGTAGTTATTTAAATAAATGGTTAGCAGAGAAATTAGGTTATGGTGAATATTGTATTAAAAATACAGATGATATAGTAGATAAATTAGGTAATATACAATTAAATAGATGTCATAGTATTTTTGTAATGGACATTGAACAAATGTATCCTAGTATACCAAGGATAAAAAGTATTGAAATATTAATAAAGAAATTACATGGGAAAATTAAAGATATGAAAATAGTAAAAATAATTGAAGAAAGTTTAATGTTAATACATAGTAATTTATATTTTAAGTATAATAATAAATATTGGTATATAAATAAAGGATGGGTGATGGGTTGTGCTATTAGTGGTCTTATTTCATCAATATTTATTGATGAGTTAGAGATTAATATAGTTAAAAATAAATTGATTAATATGGATATAACACATTATTTTCATTATGTGGATGATACTCTAATAATTGGTAATAAAAGAATAATAAATAATATGTATAATGATTTTAATAAAAATATATATAATATAAAATTTACAATTTCAGAAATTAAACAAAAAATAAAATATTTAGACATAGAGCTTAGTTTAGATGATAATAAAAAAATTGTATTAAATCATTTTATAAAAGAAGATAATATGAGGAAAATAATTGCTGTCGATTCACAACAAGCATGGACCCAAAAAATGGCAGTTATTAAAAATTTCACAATTAAAAACGACAAATATAATACATATGGAAATATAGCTAAATTACATAAAGAGCAATTTAAAAATTTATATATTAAGTATGGTTATAAAAGTAAATGTATAGATAATATTTTTTATAAAAATAAATATAATAGAAATAACAAATCTGATAATAAATGGATAAAAATTTCATATCATCCTAAGATATATAATGCATTATTAAAAAAAAAATTATGTAAATAGTAAAAAAGATACAAATATAGGTTGGGCAAACAGTAAAGATTTAGATAAATTAATAGGTAACTATAAAATATTAGATGATTTAAAATATAAGAAAGGTATGGTTTATAAAATTATATGTGGAATTTGTAAAAGAGTATACTATGGACATACAAGTAAACAATTAGAAATAAGAGCTAAAGAACATAACGCTGCAATAAATAGGAGAGATGATAAATCTGCTTTGTTTATACATTATTTAGAATATGGTCATAAAATTGATTGTACTAAAAATATACTAGCATTAAATTACTTGAAAAATGTTAATAGGTGAAAAGTATATGAAACTAGTTATATTAAAAATAATAGTAATAATTGTATGAACATTTATAAGGGTTCAATTAATTTGACTAATAATTGGCTAAAATTAGATGATTGGATAGATAAATAAGAAGGATGTTAATATTTTAATGTTTTGTGTGTTTTTGAGTATATATGAATGTACTATAATTAATGAAGGAATATATTTTATATATTTTATATTTTTTATTTTTTATATTGTATTGTATGTATTCATGAAATAATTGATGATAATAATTGTTTTTTGTTGGTTGTATTATAAATAGATGTCGCTATATGTATGTTTTACGGTAATCGTGAGTAGACATATTGAAAAGGATACAAATTATATGTATCGATAAAAGCTTTTTTATTGAAAATTTGTTATTTTCATGTTTTTTGTTGTATATATAGATATTTTATATATTTTATAATAAACTTTTTATATTTTAAAATAACAACATAAAGAAGTATTTTTATATTCTTTTTATATGGATTATAAATTATAATATAGGTCAATATGACCTATATTGTCCCTAGCTTGCTTTGGTATCTTGGGAGGCAAGCTCTCTGCAGTATAAGCTCTCTGTGCATGCAGTGACATCCAGCACTGATGATTAAAAATCCATCTGCACTCAGTGAACTCCAAACAGCAAATGTTCGTTTTATTTTGTTTCTGGTACTCTATAATTGAGGTTCACTTATGCTGCTGATTGGTTCATCTTCAGATCCAGCTGTTAGGTAGTTATTTCTCTTTTTCTATGCATCCTGGATTGGAAAATTTGATGTTTTGTTTTATACAAGCAAAAAGTTATTTTTAAGTCTATTGGATTTTGAAACGTGAAATGTTTTGGTTTCAAATCCTATTTGTCTATGGATAGCTTTTGTTATCATTAATATTATTCATTCATCTCCATTTCTTTTTGTTCATTGCCCAGGTCTTCAATTCTACATTTCTTATCTTATCCAGAAAAGTTATTTTTCTCTGTCTTTTCATCTTGGTTTCCATTCACCATTCTCTCAAAAATATTCCTATATGTCTGATCCAGTTCCTCTTTCTATCTCTAATTTCCTCAGCCAATCTTCTTTTTTCATTCACTCTTTCTAAAATTTTGTCATTTTATTTTTCCATTTAATTTTCTCCATGATCATATGTCAAAGGCCTCCAATCTGTTAGTAATTTCTTTTACTCATTGTCCACTTTTTACAACTTCATCTTCGTTTCTTCCACCCTCATTCAATCAATTACACAAATATCTAAATCCATTCATCTGTTGAACTTCATTATCATGAATATCAACTTGTATTCTTTTTATATTCCTTCTTGTTCATAAACACATGATCTTCTTAATATTAATCTTCATTTCATATTCCATACATCCTTCTTTTAATTTATTCAACATATTTTGGAGATTTTTTTCATTGTTAACTATAAGAGCCATATCATCTGCAAATCTTATATTTTATAATTCTACTTTCAATATTACCTTCTCCACAGTCTAACTATTTATCTAATATATTTTTAAAATAAACATTAAAAAGCAAGGTGTGTGACATGCAGCACTCTTGTCTAATTCCTTTTTCTATATTTACATCTACATTTTCATTATTCTCCAATTTGATTCTTATTTTTTGCCCAATATACATATTTCAATTCTAGACTACTTTATTAAATGTTTTTTCCAAATCCGCAAAACATATACTTATTCCATTATCTTTTTCAATACATCTCTCTGCAATCGTTCTAATAACATTAATAGCATTTCTTGTAATTTTACCTCTCTTGAAACCAAACTGTTCTCCAATATAATACTCCATCTTCCCATAAATTCTTTAAGTTAAAATTTCAATAATATTTTTGAAGCATGAGATAACCTATAATAATCATTATAGTTCTCAATCAATATTCTCAGTATCATTATTATTTATCTGCCAAAAGATGAATTCAACATATCAAAACAAACAACTTTCTACAAACCTTTTCATTTAATTCTTGATTCTTTAAATATATGATGTAATGGTTCGGATTTTCCACCAGAAGAGGGGGAACACATCTCACTAGGGTCTTCGGGTAGGATGCTGTGAATGACGCGATGAAGTTCCTAGCCTACAATCATATCTACCTCCAGTGGGCTAGCTCTAAGTTTACGCATTAAATTTAGATACAATTTGGGCTAGTTCATCTATACCTCACCCCTGTTTCTTACGCATTAAATTTAGATACAATTTGGGCTAGTTCATCTATACCTCACCCTCTTTCGGATTCTATTATGCCTCAGTATTCAAACTCGGAGAAATTTGCCTTCAGCTCTCTTTAGGGGTGAATTTGTACTGGATAGCAACTACCTCACCTCTAAACAGGTTCCAATTAAATATTCATCCAATCATATTTTATTACCATATAAGAATAAAATGTGTATGTGGGTATATACATCCGGTTATAAGTTGATGAGTGAAGGTGTAAAATATTTTGATAAACTAGAGATCAATTTAATGAAAAACAAGTTAATAATGTTTAATGATAACAAAATAAAAATTCAAAACTATTTAACATGATAAATAAAAAAATTATAATTGGGTCACGGATGTATTTCTACCATAGCAATGATTAATATATTTACTATTCCAATCCTTAACCCATGGTAAAAGTACATAATAAACCATTAATTATTTATAACACAAAATAAAAAAAAAATCTTTAATCAAATTGACTGCAAAGCTGACTAAGACTAATTTATGATTTTGTAGGAGTACATCCATGATAGCCTCGTCGTTCAATTCCAGTTTTTCAATCTTGTTTGGGGACCCCCTACCCCCATGCATGCAAATTTCCCTACAGTTGATAGAAAAGAGTATCCACACAAGAAGATTAATCATTTATATCGAAAAAATAAACATAAATAATTGTTAAAGAAATAAAATACAAATTCTGTCCTGTAGTAGTGAATGTACTTAATATGGAATAGTATAAAAAAATCTTACTCATTCCATATCATAATGATGGTGATGATGAAATGTCAAATCACTATGAAGGGAGAGCTGACCTAAACTTTATTTTATGTAAAAAAAATATTTTGTCTAACTTAATAAATTTTCACCCCTATTTTATGTAAAAAAAATATTTTGTCTAACTTAATAAATTTTCACCCCTTTATTTTCTTGCTTTCAATCACAATGGAATCTTCCAAGTTCTAAGCAAGTTTAAGCTACCAAGTATGGAGATAGATAAAACTAGAATTTTTACAAAGTAATAAAAACACATATATATAATAAATCAAAACATTCATTAGTTCATTAATGTCTGTAAATTTGGCAATAATATCTCTTATAGATGCATTCTATTTCCCTTCAGATCAGCCTCCTTTGGTAAATCATTCATCACTCGCGAGAATTCTTTGGCAATGCGCTTGAAATGGTGTTGTTTCCATTTTCTGCAGTTGCTTTCCTTCTTGATCCATTTAGACACTTATTGTAGGACTTTTGATGTTTCTTTAGGCATCATATAGCACGTAGGTTAAATCATTGCGCTTCTATGGTAGGACTGTAGCAATCCAATCCTATGGCAATATTAATTTAGCTGGAGTACATTGGATAGCAGTTCATAATAGATTTGCCTTTTCTTAATTTATCATTTGGCATTTAATGATTTATATAAAAAAAAGTTATTTCATCCTTGATGTATATATGCTAGCGACTTCTCTTTTCTCAGTGTTCGAATTATAACGCAGTTTTTAATTTTTAAATATCAATTTAAAATTAATTCAGTTCTTTTATCAAATTGCATGAATTGATCAAACTTTCTTTGTTTAAATGTTGACTATAGTGTCTTATAATTTTATGCTACGAAGATTATACGAATAATTTGGAATATTCGAATGAGTCGTCCATTTTCTGTTGGATTCGAACATTCGATCTTCATAGTTGGTTTCATGCAGTTATTATAGTATTTGAAAAATAATAAAAGATGATGGAAATGAACTGGGTTTGCTTTTGTACTGGGCTTAGTTTCTGTTGTTTAGTATTCAAGCATTTCAATTTCCTTTTCTATGGCTGTAGCTGCTATTGTTGTGTGTATCGTATTGATTGTAAATAAAAATAAAATTACACAATAGAATGCTACTTTTGTCTTCCATACTTGGGTACCTAGTGATTGGCTTGACATTTTAGGTCATCATTATGTTTACTAGGTCTAAGTCTTTACTAATAACGTTCAACACATTAATAAATAACTCATTGTATATATAGGAAGGATTTATTTGTGTTTTTTATTTCTCATTTAACAAGGGAAATAGTTCATTGTGATATTTGTTGAATTCTGTATTTAATAAAATAAACATTTATCGTGTATATATATATTGTACCCTCACTTCCGGGAAATATAATATATCATAAAAATGGGTCTAGCTCAGATAATGATTAAGCTCGGCTAAAATGCATATAATTGACAATAGAAATATTCTACATTAATGTTAGTTTTACTAGCTCAAGTTAATAAAGTAATCATATGGCTCGGTTTATAAAATAAATAAATAAATATTTATTAAAATCATGAGACTAGGAAGTGAGATACAAGTGATAATAAAGAATTCATTGAGCCAATATCCTACAGGATACTACCTTAATGGCATAAGAACACTATCCCCCCTATTACTATCTCAAATAATAAATCTATAGTATTCTTATGACTTCAATAATACCTAATCATTAAGATTACACTAATAAATAAATTTTAATCTTTTTATTTAAAATAATTTAGCTAAAATGAATTCAGGTTCTTAAACTAATTTAAGTCAATCAAAATTACTGTAGTAAAGCATGATAAGGGATTTAACATCATACTCAACCACACCTAACTAATAACAAGGTAGGTTTACCCAACCTGCACGATGGCCGCTAGAGGCGCTGTTTCTGTGTTAGCACACAGAACATACAGGGTAGGAGCCCCAAAAGCAGAAATGCTTTTTCCAGCTGCTAGGTGACGCTGTTCACCATGCATATGCACGGGAACCTGCCACAAACTAGCTGGCAGGGTGGCGCTGATTGCCATGCGTAAGCCCATATATTTTACGTCGTCTGCTACCAGCAATTACCAAGAACCTAGGTGGCGCTGATTGCTGTAAACCCATCTAGCTTACGTCGTCTGCTACCAGCAACTACCAAGATTCTAGCCCACTAGGTGGCGCTCTTTCTCCACGTTACACAGAAAAACTGCTCTGTAAACGCATTACTAATGCCTGCTTGATAGCGTTTATGTATATACTACTTAAAAGATGGATGGTCTATAATAGACAGGTGTGATTAAATTTAGAAGCCACAACTATTTAAATATGCTTTCCCACTTTATAATGTTACATTCTATTTCACCTATTAATAAATCGATGTATTTTAAATTTATTTCTTTTTAAAATCTTTGTTTTTTAATTATTTACTCTAAAAGTGGTCTTTTTTTAAAATTAAAAAAAGGGTAATTTTTACGACAATCTTTATTTCAACACTGTTAAAAATCGGTCTGTGTTTTTTTTTTTTTTTAAAAAAAAAAAAGATAATTTTTTTTTCCTACGGCAGTATTTCTTTCAAAACTGTATTATTTTAAAAGATGATTGTTTGTAAACTTTTTTTTTTCCAATAACTTTGAAACTAATACAAATTATATTTCAGTTTATAGATCTTTCAATTACTTTTTCCTAAATGTGTTATTTTAAAAAGGGTAAATAGCGTCTCTAAATGAATTTTTAAATTAATAAATATTTTTAAATTACTGGAGAGAAAGCAAATCAAATTCTCCTTTAAATATATTAAAATATCTATTCAGTTCAAATTTAAAGGAAGTTTACAGTACAATTTATATATACACATACATCTATTATTTGTAATATAAGATCTAAATAAATCTATAAACCATTCAAGTTTTACTATCTTTGGTAAAAAATAAATTTATTAAAATATGTGTGCAAGCAATAAAACATCAAGCAGATTTAAGAGTACAACCCTTATAACATTGTAGACTTAATAAGATGTCGGAGAATTGCATAGTGTGTGGTGATTTATACATGAACTCTCTTCAGTGTAAAAATCGAGTTAAAAAATATATACATTTAATATCTTTATTGATGGTTGGAATTTAAAATGTCATGGTCTATAAAACAAACACAGATTGAGGAATTATTTTTGAAATTTGGATTATTTTGTTTAAAAGGTTAAGAAAAAAACATTGCACTCAACTGCATTTAAATTATTAAGAGCAACACTGAATGCATGAGGGTCCATTGAAATAGATATGAATGTTTGATGCTTATGTTAGGCTTGTATATTGTTAAAATTAAAATTATTAGTCCTCATAAATAATTTGGAAGACATTGCCTGTCAAAATTGGATGATTATTGAAAAATTATATATGATCTTAATAGCCTAAAATTCAGAAGCCTGATAGTACTGTCTTTGCCAGTGCGCTTTTTTTTCTTTCATTATTGAATTAGTAATATCACCACAGCTTGTAAAAGTAATGTTACTTATTATAAGAGCTTAACAATGAATTAATTTGTTTCATAATTACGCTGTTACAAGTTTTGTTAATTTTGATATAGGATATATCTAGATGAACATCTAAACATTATGAAAGAATTTTGAAAAAAGTAAAGGCACTACTTTTTTAGTAGATACTTTCCAAGCTAAGGATTTATCAATGAAAGCTGAAATATAATTAGAATTTTTGCAATAGGTCACTTTATTTACTTTATGATAGAACCATCAAAATGAGAGTCATGTGATGCTGGATACAGTTGGGAAATGATTAATTACTTGTTCAGTAATTGAAGGTTTATCATGAGATAAGTACATTATCTGCAATAGCTAATGAATACATATTTATTTTTAATAATGGTAGAAAAAGTTTAATTAAATTTGCATATTAAAGTAAAACAAGATCATCATCATCAATTATTATCAGTACACTGCAGGATGAACATCTCTCCAAGTTTAATCCACTCAGATCTTTAGCTTCTCTTCTCCACATCACCCCTGCACACTTTCTTATTTCATCTATCCATCTCATGTGGTCTCTTCCTGGGTCTTCTACAATCTCTTGGAATCCAGTTTAAGATTTCAATTGTCCATCTATTATCATCTCTTCTAGCAATATGTCCAGCCCAATTCCACTTTAATCTTTTAAATTTTTTCAATGAAATCAGTTACACCTTATTGTTCTCTTACCGGTATATTGTGTTTTCAATCTCTTCTTGTTACTCCCAACATGCATCTATTCACTGCTTCCACTTTTAAATTGCAGGTGATCAAATTTGAAAAATGAATCTTGAATATACAACAAAAAAAATTTACAATACATAAACTTTAAAACAGGCAAAACTCACTATATATATTGCCACACACAGTAAGCTAGAGTAATCAATGGATGCCAGAAGGCTTGTGCATAAAATCCCCATCTAGTGCCTACTCATCCAATATCCCGACTAGTTTCTGGCGTATGGCCTTTGTCAATGAAGAGCCTTGGATCTGAGAGCACTGCACCTAGATCTTAGGATCTAATGCAACCCTCTAGCAGCCACCTTTTATCTCTATTTAACTACAAAACTATGAACTAGCTTTGGAAGGTCCCACAGCATTGGTCCTTTACCCCACACACATTGTAATGATTCCTATATTATAAACTGTTATTTATAACATGGCTTCAGTATATATAAAAATAGCTTTTAAAGAAAACAGTCAATTTCTAGTAGTTTCACATTTCCTTTGCATCATTTTCATTCTAATGAATTCAATCTTGCAGAATAAATTAAATCACTAGTTCATTCCTGCTAATTATGAATTAAAGTTTAACTTTCCAGTTTTCTTCTATCCAAATTAAAAAGACTAGATTACTTTTAAAATAAAAGACTTTTTATTTTTATGTCTTGACCGTTCTGCCGTTTAAGTGACTGCAATAACTTTACTATTAGTCCATTGTATGCTGGTGGAAGATGGCTTGTATTTATAATTGAAAATTAGGCTGAAAAATGCCATATCGTGACAGTAGATAGTTTTTTTTATTTAATGTGGAGGATTTCTTGATCTGATATTTGTAAATAAATATAGTCAGCTCAGAAATATTTTCTAGAATGAAATAGTTTGGCATGTTGTGCTGGAGACCATAACAGATATTGCACAGGACTTATATATTTATGATTGCATCCACACTGATGTAAATAATCCCATGGTTCTCATCATGTTGAGATATTTGAAATATAGCTGCATAAAAGCCACTTTTTTTTAACAGATAGAAATATTTCTATTTAGACATCTCTAAAGTTGCATCCACCATTGAATAATAGTACATTTCTATAAATTCAATGAGCACACATTTTAACAAAACTTTTTTTGTCATTTTGTCATCCCTTATTTATTATGAAACATTATTTAGTTCTTCTCATTTAATCATTGAATCATAAAGTTTATAATCATATCGGAGATTTTATCAAAGCACTTCTAGGATTAAATTATTTGGAATGGATTTACTAGAATTAAAAATGCCTAATAGTGAATGATGATTGATGCATGCTCTGATATAGTTGTTGTAATTTTTATATTATTGTCAGTCCTATTATATTGACTTAGCTATAATTTTTTTCAACTAATGTTAAGCTATAAGAAACAATTGCAGTACTTAAAACAATATTATGTCTACAGTTATTCTCAGAGTTTCACGCATTGTAATATATAAATAATTTGTCTGAGGTCAGTACCAACCTGAAAGATTTTATTTACATATCTTATTTATCTCTCCATAACTATCTTTTTTTTTTAATAATTGAAGAATAAAGTATTGCAGGAAGCTCTTTTAATATAAATTTATTTTCTCCACTTTTTAATATTGACAGAAAGCATGGTATATTTGTGATTTTTTTTTTCTTTCTCTGATATAGATTGAATTTCATCAGAGGAAAATGATGTTAGTTATGAATTTAATTTTTTGATTTCGAATGGCTACTTATTTTTTATTAAGCTTTATTCCTATGCAATTGTTCCAAATCTTTTTGGTTAAGCCTAACTTTTATCTCTATTTATTTTATTACTGATGAGAATATAAAGAATGTCGGCTGATACGTTCTAAAGCAAGGCAGAAGTTGTGCATTGAAAGATATTAGAAAATGGCATTAGATCATATGGTAAATGATGGATTATCACAATGAGTATGTTTTTTTATGATTAATGATATTCAATATAAAACTGAATGTTAAGTTAGATTTTGCTAAATCTGACCTATGGTTAGATAATTGTTTATTGATTCCTTGACACAAAATATAATTCCTTGGTTAGCTACCATTCATTTATTTACCAAGGCATATGGTATCTGCATTTCTTTTAGAAATGGATGAGCTTATTGCTTTCTTCTAACAAATAGATAGGTTTTGAGTGATTGGTAGAGATGCATATATATGCTGACTCTTCTAAATCAACTTCTATTTTAATAGGAATATTTGTTGTTTTTATCCTAATGCAATTTTTTCAAAATGAGCATTGTGGTAGATAACTTGCTATTTTCTTTTTTAAACACTTCTATGAAAGAGCTAACAATTATTGGAGAGACATTTCATCTTGCATTGGATCAATTATAGAAGATCTAATATTGTAAATATGTGTATTGTTAAACTGTTCTTGTAATATTCTGCATATAGAATCTCTATTGTTATATATTGATATGTTCTCATTCAGAACTACTATTATGCCACCCCAAACTCATGTGCAGTCATTGAAATGTAAAAGAGCATAAAGTAATATCTATTTTGAATGCTGTCTAAGTGTTCCATTTTAAAAATATATTTTAAAACCTACATTGATTGCTCAATTGGATAAAAATAAAAGTAGCTTATTATTATGAACTATTATTATGTAGTTTATGTTGTTTTTATGTGAAATCTCAATGATAGTCAGTTTACTAGTTATTTAAATGCTTGCTTATCTTTATTTAATTTATAAATAAAGTATTAATTATTATTAATTATTTTTATTATTCACTAGTGGTGATTTACAAGTGACAGGATCTGACAACTGCACATTTAATGGTGACCAGAAAGCTTTAGGATGTAATGATTTTACAAAAATACCCAATGGAGTTAATGGTGTTGAGGATAGGATGTCAGTGATTTGGGAAAAAGGAGTGGTAAGTCATTCTTTACATGAATGTGTAAAGTAGAGTTTTAATATATATACATATGTAAACATAGTATGTATTAGAAGTAGATTGTTTGATTTTTGCAATTACTGCTTTAGAAAAGTGGAAGAATGATGTAAAATATTTGAATGGTTAATTGCTTGGTAGATCATATGATGCACCAAGAGAAGCAGATCGAACTTTGATCAAGGAGTTTTTGATCCATTACTCTTTCTTACCACACCGAACATATGGAAATAGTAGCATGTTTTTTTTTTTAAAAAAAATTATATATATTATTTTTTAATGACCTAAAAAAAACTAATTTCCAAAATTTTGTACATTATTTCATTATTATTGTTATTATTTTCAAATTTATTGCCAAGTTCTCTTGACAAAAATATTTAATTATTAAAAAAAAATTGTTATTTATCAGATTTTCAAAAAGATAAGTTTTAGTATTTAAAAAGATGTACACTAATTTCTTTTTCTGAAGGCAAGTTAATACTATTAGGAAACCGGAACAATGATTAAGTGATAATACTAGATCATCATCCATGATTCCTTTAAAACATTTTATTTTAGCTACATTGTAAACTTTAATTAAGATTTTTATATTGTTAATATCATATTTAAAAATAAATATATATTGAAAAAAAAAGCTATTTCCATTTTTCTTATTTTTTCATTTTTTTTTTTTGCTTCTCAGTTGTCATAGTGATGTATTTTTATTACTGTGTTAATTATATAAAGCATTTATTTGACAAACCCACAATAACCTGGATTTATAACTTTCAAAGTAGTATGCTAAATATATATTAATCTATGTTAGATAGCTGATTGGGTTACTAAGGGATAGCTAGTTAATTAGCTTATGCCTGCTTATATTTTGGAAATTTTTCCAAGATTTATTGAGATCATTCCTGGTCATGACATTGGTATGCAGAAATCATTATGTACATAATTTTTTTTTTCCTTTCATTTTGTTTGACATGGACTTATCTTTATTTTATGAAGTATTTCGACTTAGTACTACATAATCTTCATCAGTCAAATATTTTCAGAATAATACACACATACTTGTTATGATCATTTATATAAGTAACATTAAATGCATTTTTCTATATTTTATTATTGCATCGGATAATAATATAAAATATATAAAAATAAAGCAAAGCAAACCATAATACAAATATTTTTTTGTTTATTTTATTTTAATGTACACAGCATAATAATAAAGAAAATGATTAAAAATATAATTAAAAATATTCAAAAATATGTACATTTAAACAGCAAAACATTACTAATGGATATCAGATGGTAGTGCTATTATAGCCACAGTTCCTCTCTTAATAATGAAGGCCAAAAGACATAAACTAGTGAGGGGATTGTGAATGTAATAAGACTTCCAACCTTTGCCAATTGATTATTCAAGTTTATGATAGATAGCTTTGAAGTATTTTGTTGTGTAGACTGTTAAGACTTTCTTGTTATTAATATTTGGAGTATTTTGCTTAAAAAAAAGTACACACATAAACATTGTGAAAACTGCTATTGTTTAATACCAAAAAACATATTATATGACTTGCTCATTTGCTTCCAAGAAAAATAATTTTCACCATATTCCAAGCCATCTACTGTTGTAGGCGAGAAACAGTGTGGATACTAAATGAAAGTCTTGTGATATTGATGGTATTATATAATATTCCCATTCCCAATCTAGTAATTACCTAGGTTTACAATAGTTGATTCTGAATTAGGATGAAGAGAAGATATTGAGATCTTTTTAATGAAAGGATAGGTAAGACATTTAGTTAGTATAAAATAGGTCACTAAGATATATAATTAGTGACATACTATCTGATGTATAAAACTATACTATTTATTTTAATATACTATCTGATGTATAAAACTATGTAAGTGAGTTGATTTGGGTTTAAAATGTTAAACATTTTTTCGAATTTCAGTTTAATGAAAGATGATTTCTAAATGTATAAGTTCATTGGTGCCAGCAGCAAAGCAAGAAATTGGTCTAGGAATATGGATATTATATATATATACATACAGGATTATCTTTTAGTATCCATTATTTACTCGGACTATATACATATAGGATTATCTTTTAGTATCCATTAATTACTTGGACTTATAGTAGATGGCTTTGGAGGAAAGTGAAGAGTTCTACTGCTCTTGGAAACTTGTTATTTGACATGATTTTTTAATAATATAAAATATTAAACGGATGGCATTGGGTAATTAATATACTGTAGAGCTTATCAAACTTTAGTAGCTTTTTATTATATTAAAATAGGCCATTCTCTGAATTACTCTTTAGTGTTCATTGCCTGAATAAAACTTTCTACTTAGACTTTGAAAATTTTGGCATGCTTCATATTATCCACAGCTTAATGGGATTAATCTCTTTATTATTTATGTCAATGTTTAAATTTGCCACAAAAGGAAAATTGGCTTTGCAATAAATACAACGTCATCTTATCATGCATTTTTGGCATAGTGCATAGGACCTATAAATATTTTTTTAAGTTCTACAAAAACAATATTATCTAAAGGGATTTGAACCCAGATTTTCAATCTCTCTATAGTAATACACTCTATCTATTATAACAGATACACATGATTACATCCATGTGAAAAAAATAAATGATCTCCAAAATACATATTTCGTGCTGAACCAGCACTCATCAATTTGTTCGGATCATCATTTCCCACACATATATATAATCAGTGTGTGGTTTTATATTAAGGTAGCAAATCTACAAAACTTTAATCGATAGGCTTCAATCTTACTTTATTCTCCAACTCTTCAACCATTTGTAAAATCTGATGATGGAATGCTCAAAGCCCTTTGATAAGTAAATATTATAGTCATATCCATTTTGATCTTAAGCCAATCTGACGACTCCTCTTATGTAGGATCTTAATATGTCCATTGAAATACACAAAAGAGGGATAGGCAGGATACAGACTGAATATGTAATATTGAAATACAATTAAATATATATATACTTAACTTAGATGCAATAATGGTGATTTGAACCCAGACTTTCAAGCTTCCTAAAGTCATGAACTCTATCCAATGTAATTGATACACATGACCACATACATGTGAAAAAAATATATGATTTGCAATATCATATTTTGTGCTGAACCAGCACTCATCACTTGGTCCAGATCATCATCTCATGCATATATATTTAATCAGTGCACAATCCATCCAATATAACCGATACACATGACCAGATACATGTGAATAAGATAAATATGAAATATGTATATCAGAGATCATTTATCTTTTTAACATGTATGTTGTCATATGTATCAATTATATTGGATAGAATGGATGATTGTAGGGAGCTTGAAAGTCTGGGTTCAAATCTCCTTAATTACATCTAGGTTAAGTATATATATTATAATTGTATTTCAGTATTACATATTCAACCTGTATCCTGCCCATCCCTCTTCTATGTATTTAAGTGGATATATTAACATTCTACATATGAGGAATTGATTGATTTACGGTCAATGTGGTTATGACTATAATATTGACATTATCAAGAGATTTGAGCATTCCATCATCAGATTTTCAGTGATATGGATGGCTGAAGTGTTGGAGGGTGGAGAGGATTGAAGCCTGTCCATTAAAGTTTGTAAATTTGCTATCTTAATATAAAACCAAGCACTGATTAAATATGTGTATGGAAGGCGATGATCCAGACCAACTGATGAGTGCTGGTTCAGCAAGAAATACTATAATGGAGATCATTTATCTTTTTCACATGTATGTATCAGATACATTGGATAGAGTGGATGACTACAGGGAACTTGAAAGTTTGGGTTCAAACCCTCTTTAATTATATCAAGGTTAAGTATATGTATACATTATAATTGCATTTCAATATTAAAAACAGTATTAACAAAAAAAATTTCTGGAATTGGGAAGAAAAAAATAAAATTTAAAAATAGATATTATAACGGTCGGGGATGTTTGAGTCTTACCGTATTTGCCGAACAGGGCGCCACCAGGCTATTTGAACCTGGAAAATTTATATAGTAGGCAGATATGCACTGTTAAGATCTAATTTTTACATATATGTTTTATTCCGACTGTCAGCCCATGCCACTAGCTCAGTGAGACGCAGAGATTTATAAAATATAGATTCTTATTTAAAAATATATTTTCAATATTAAAAAAAATAAATAAAAGCCACTGCCAGTAATAACACACACAAACATTTATTAAAACATATAAAATTTAGCATTATTATTTTAGTAGGTTTACTTTAATTTTTTTATAAAACATTATAACTTTACTTTAGATTTTAATTTACAATTTAACTTTTTATTTTAGAAGTTCGCACAGATGAGTTTAATATTTTATTAGAGGGTCGAGTATGGATAGACTACATAGATTGCATTTGAAAAGAAAATATTCTATCCCTTATTTAACCTTAGGCCAAAAGTCTGTAGTCAAACTAACGTCAATCTATCTGATATATCAATGCTTACAATGCAGCATAAATACGACAGCACAATACCATACTGTCAGGAATGCTCATCTGAACAGCATGGTTAAGAGAAGAAATTGTCTCTCATCCAGTACAGGAATGTTACATCTGTCTGGCAAGAAGAACAATAAAAAAAGAAAACTCCATAGGAAGGGATTGTGGTCCTTTTTGCCGGCTTACGATCCCATTCCATAGGCAAAAAGGGTGATCCACAGAGCAGGGAATAACGTCAGTCTCCGATAGTCAATGAGAAATAGGCTTATTTCGCTCAAGTGCGGTGTATAATGTGATCCTGCACATAGTGGATCCTCATGCTATATTTACTAATAACACCAATATATCCAATCCATTAACCCAATTTAACTATGAAACAACCTAAGATTAACCCTCCCTTAATTAAACTAATATAACTTTACAAATCTATGCAGCCATACATGCTCGACTTAAATTTAACATTTATTAAAAGTTGTATAACAAAAAAAAAAAAATCATAATAAAAACTTAAAAGAACGAAAAAATAACTTAATGGAAATAATTTTAAAAAAATACATCAAATAAAATTAATTATTAATGATAATTTATGTTGGTCAGATAGGATTCTATTTTTATTAAATACTGAAAAGGTTTTGAAATTAAAGTTCCTACTATTTTGAAAATGTTCATTAGTTATATAGTTCTTACTGTTTTAAAAAGTCCGTAGTTTCTAATTGCTTTGTAATTTGGAAGGTGTTAATTCCCATGAAGTCCTGAGGAGATCGGTATGCAGTTAGCCTTGGTCCTTTATTGTAGCTGGTATTTTATTGTGGGCCCAGATGTCCTATAGTCCGCTATATGGGAAAATGATGTTTCATTTTTTTAGAACAACTGAAGGAATTGAAAGTGCGTCTTTCAATCCCTTCTCCTTCAACTCTCTCCGACTTAACACATATCACACCTCTCTCTGTCACATCTCTTTCTTTCTCCTAATTTATTTCCAAACTTTTACTTTTATAATAAACTTTTGGATCGAGTGGACATTATAACATCTCAATGATGATGATACTTCCGTTAAGGTCTGTTTCCTGAGGGATTTCTTTCATTGGCCATTCTGTTCCTATTGTTTTTTCTTCTATCTGACCTTTAATTATACATTTTGAGATGCCCAAGGGCTAGTTCACTTGGACTAATTAAAATAATCATTTCCATTTTACACAATAGAATTAATTAAATTTGTACGTTCTTAAATATATATTTTTATCTTTACATCTTTAAGTTTTTGTTGAAAATTTAGTCTAAAACTTTTTCTTTTTTTTAATAAAGTTTTCTTTTAATAATTTTTCATCTGTGTGATTTTATATATCTACGAGTTTAAGATGAATTAATTTTCAATTTTTAAAACAAAATTTTATTTGCGAACTTTTATTTTAATTTCTAATTTTATTTATAAAAATATAATGTGACGGCATGTGTGCCTGTTACAATATATTTTCATCCACAAAATTTATGAATAGAAAATAGGTTTATTAAAACAATAATTTTTGAAAATATAAATTATTATGAGTCACATTTACCATATAATATGAGTGACTTTTGATTGTTGGTTACAGTGATTATTTTAATTATAATGTACAAGGGATTCGAACTCAGACTTTCACATGACCCTCAACTCTCCATGCCATCTCATATTGCTGATCTACCTGATTACACACATGTTGAAAAGATAAATAATCACCAATATACATATTTCATACTAAACCAGCAATCATCAGTTGATCCAGATTACTATCTCCAACATATATACAATCAGTGCTCAGCTTTATATTAAGATAGCCAATCTTCATACTTTTATGGACAGGCTTCAAACTACTCCAGCCCACAACTCTTCAGCCATTCATTTCATTGAAAATCGGATGATGGAATGTTCAAAGCCCACGTTAGTGCCAAGGTTGTCATCCTACCTATGTTGATGTTAGTCCTGAGCACTGATTGTATATATGTGTGGAGATAGTAATCTTTGGACCAACTGATGATTGCTGGTTTAGCATGATATTGGTGATTATTTATCTTTTCAACATGTATGTAATCAGGTGGGTCAACAATATGAGATGGCATGGAGAGTTGAGGGTCGTGTGAAAGTCTTGAGTTCGAATCCCTTATATATTACAGTATATATGTGCAGGTGTGTTATAATCATAAAACATAACCAATACTATAATGGACCAATTGATATTCAAACTGAATACATTGAAAATATTGAGTCACTAGAATAGTTTTTGAAATTTTGAATGTGAAGTTTATAGTTCCATTTATTTAAATGCCCTGAAAGATATTAAATTGTTGTGTTGACTGTCTTTCATTTCTTAAAAACACAAAAATTAATTTCTTGGCATAGTAGCCAAAATTATTTCAAAATTTTTTGATCGGAAAACCAATAAATTGTGTAATAAACTTTGTTGTTCCTTTTAATTTCCAAAAGCAATAAAATAAAACCACTTCTGATTCACATGTATAAATTTTCTTATCTATGATGACAAAATCAACATATTCCATTCTCACTAACTTTGAGTATAACACTTCTGCTATGCAATGCAGTGAACATAATAAAACATTATCTGATATAATTTCATGCTGCTTAACTAATAAATGTACTTTTAAATATATTTATCTTTCCTGTCATTGCTATTGCAGTGATGCATATTAATTTTGATAATGGAAGGTTATATTTTTTTAGAAGTTAATATATTTTATATAAATAAAATAGAAATTCATATAACATTACAATTCTAGCCAAAAAAAAAAAAAAAACAACAACTAAGGATTTTTACTAAAATTCTTCCATAATCATGGTTTTATCTATTAACAAATACACCTTTTCAAGTATGTTTAGGTGAATTTCACTTGAAAAGGTCCATTTGTTAATAGATGAAACCATAGTTGTGGAAGAATTCTAGTAAAATTTGGTTTTTTTTCTGGCTAGTATTGTAATGTTATATGAATTTTTATTTTATTTATAATTACTAATATAGCATTAGGCAGTATTTAATCAGCTTTTGGCACATGCTTCAAAATTGGATGGAGTTGATTTAGCATACGACTGACAATTAAATTATTGCATTTCTTTATGTATTTTTCGATGTCTGCATTAATATTCTGCCAACATATTTAATTACGGGCTGGTGCCTTTGTCCGAACTGTGCCTGAATGACCCTCATACAGAAACTTTAATATTTGCTGTCTACCTATGACTGGTATTAGCACCTGGTCACTCCTCAGGATGCATCCTTTATAGACATCTGTTCATGGGCATTCCGGAGTTCCCTGTGGAGGAAGCTGGGGCATTGATTAGACCAGCCCTATCTGATTTGCCATCAACTTTTTCTTTCCAGCAAGCTATAATTTTGCTGTTAATGTTTTGATTTTTCAGCATGTCTATATAGTTGATTTCGGTTTCTTTGATTTTTCTTTCTGTGCAAACGGAACTTTTAGCAGTTTACAGATTATAGGTAGCATCTTCATACTTACTTTTAATGATACAGGCATTATTTTAATTATCCCTGGTGCTTCCTTCAACAAACTAGAAATTTATTTTCCATTTCTTTTTAAACCATAACCTTTTCACAAATGTAAGTTTTATTCTAACTTTCTGAACTATTCATGGCCAATTAGGGAGTTAATGGGGGTGAATATTATATATAATAGTAGTTCCACAACTTTACTCTCAATTCTACATACTGGGGCTTTAACTATGCCCTTAATTTTGATAATGTTACTATTTACATCTAATGCTTTCAAGTCTGTTTTAGTTACTACATAGATTTGTTTAAAATTTGATGATATGCCACTCCTACTGTCAATCTCCATGGATATAGGCTGATTTTAGATTTTAATATTCAGCATTATTTTATCATCAGGTACCGACCTTTTTAATGTTAGTAAACTGCTTTTCCTGACCCTGAAATATATGGTTATAATTAGTTAATTTATTACTGGTTACATTAATTTTTTTCTTGCACATTATTTCCATGTGACCTCTTTTTTTGCAAATTTTACATCACTTAAACCTATGAAAGCAGTTACTGACCTTGTGGCCATTTTTATCACTGCAAAAACAAATAAATAAGTTTTTGCTGTAATTTGTTCGATCATTACAGTTTGTAATTTCATGTTTTACAGGTTTACATGTTTTATAGATTTCTGTTTGCTTTTTTTCGATACCATGGCTTCACTGTAGTCTAAATTGATGACAGACAATAATTGTTGCCTTAAATTATTACTATTAATTCCCCTTAGGAATTGTTCAAGGAGGGCCTCATTTAGGAATATCTCAGAGACACAATTCTTTGCAATATTCTGCGAGAACAATCTTAATCCTTAATACCCTCTTCCCTACTCCTGTAGCGGTCATGGAAGTGCAGATGGGCAACATGTTAGAGGGATGGGGATTGAAATAGTTTGACAGGTGCTCTTTAAATTGACCGTAAGAGCATTCTTTGGGAAACAGAGACTCTGCAAGCCTGTTC
Organism: Epiperipatus broadwayi; assembly: GCA_028023455.1. Classification (NCBI taxonomy): domain Eukaryota; kingdom Metazoa; phylum Onychophora; class Udeonychophora; order Euonychophora; family Peripatidae; genus Epiperipatus; species Epiperipatus broadwayi. The sequence continues at coordinate 7,022,251 of JAQFVV010006230.1, forward strand.
ACAATCTCTATTACCCCTTTTCCAGCAAAACATAATACTGTTGCTATTTTGAACTTGTCATTTTCGATTTTATTTATGAAAAGATACTTTTCTATATGTCGGACATACAGGGGCAAGTTACTTCCTTGCTGACTTCAAATTCTCTATAGCAGATTGCATTTCAGCAAATCTCTCAATGCACATAAATCTAATGGATTTACATTGGTTTTTTAGTTTGAATTAAACTGGTGACTGTAAATTAACACATAACCACTGAAACAGTATGATTTCATCGTCATACGTTTCACCTATTTTAGAAATCAGTAGCCTTCATTTCCCTAGTTCAAACCCTAAAGGTACACATATATATAACTGTATACTTGGGAATTTAACATGTATAAAAACGTATGTTTACACGTATATGTGTGTAATTGTATATGCACACACGTCTGCTATAATTGTATATATTTTGTAATAATTCTATTTGCTAAAAATGGTATATTCACATCTGAATGATATTATCATTATATAACGTACACACCTTATAATTTTATAAATATTCATCTTATGATTTTAAATAATTGAATTGGTTTCAAGCTGGGAAAATTATATTAGATAAGAACAGAATTCTCTAAAGTATTTCAAACTGGCTTTAAAGTACCCAATTACTTAATCATGTAGAGCAACTAAAAACAAAGGTAGATGTCTCACGTCTAGGATAAAACGCTAGCAGCTTAAATCTCTTTCAGTAAAAGAAAAGGAGAAGCAATCCAATGTTTAAAAAAAGAACTTTACCAATCTCATGAGACACTGCCGGTACAAATCCAGATTTTAGGATTCTTAATAAAATAAAAGTTGGACAATTAAACCTGCACTGAAATCCAGATTGGAACTGGAATCTGAGAAAAATAAAAGGAACAATGAATAAACCTGAAATCAATCAACCGATTCGTTTGAAGCTGATGCAATTAAGACTTCTTAGGTTTTGATGTCTAAAAATAAAGATTGTGAATAAACTGTAAGAGGGGGGGGGTGTTAAAGAAATATAAAAAGGCCAGTTGAAAAGAAATCGTCATCCATTTTTGCTTTACTCGCGTTTCAACTTATATCCAGGCAGTGAGCCCAGTTTCTACCATGCAAATAAGTGGCTAGAAAAGCTAAGGCCATCTCCCCGATGGTCAAGAACCGTTTATGGAGCCCGGAGACCCAAACCACAGCCCTACTTAAAGAATAGCCAACGATGAACCACCTCAGATAAATCAGTCCATGCGTGTATTTCATACTTTCAAGCTGCAAGCCTCCAGATAAATAACCGGTAACCACTTCTCAATCAAACTAAATCTTAAAGCTATAGTCATCTATAAATCTTTCCTAAAGCTAGCTATATAATAAGTAATGTGCACAAACTCTTCCATTCAAATCTTATAAATTAATCACACTATGTTTAAAAGGTGTATTCTCTCTTAAAGTAATTAACTGTATTAGATAAACGTATCTCAACCTGTATAAGTTTAAAATACTTTAAAAGTTAAATGTAAATCTTGCCTGATCGCAAATTCTTAAATCTCTTTTTTAAATTCAACTTACAAGAGCTTATTTGCCTTATTATTTTCTCTATTTGCGTCTATACTTTTGCATCTATATATATATATTTTGTTAAAATGCATTTATTGATTTATGCTTTGCCTTCGAGCAGAGACTAGTAATTATTATAACTTAAAGAGACGTTTTGTTCTCAAGTAAAGTAATTATGCTGTTTGGCATATCTCTAGATTGTCTCTGGTCCGAAACCTACTTTGATATATTATTTGAACGGCTATGCGTAGCTTAATATCACATATGTTGCTTATTAAAAGGTTTGTTTGGTTAAATAAAAGAGTGATAATTTAAGGCATATTCAGTAGTTAGCCAAGTTTAAGCCCCAGATATGCTTTAGACCCCCTTAATGTAATTGCATATAATATGTAGTTAATTAATAAACTAGACCAATTTTAATAAAGTCCTCTTTAGCACAATTTCAGTGTTTATTTAACTAACTGGCGTAGGGTAGTTTGCAGAAGAAACTATAGATTTCGTGCTTTACTAGTTGTTATAATTAAGATTCCAAAAGCGCTGTGAATGAGTTTTTACGAAGCACTGAGGTGCATTCCGCCTTGCTATCATATAATTATTAAGATAAGATTAGGTTTTAAGGGCTATCTTATCATCCTTAGTTCGGACAGCCTTCTCTTGAATGGGATAATGATTTTAAGGGTCATTCCCATTTCCTCCTTTAAAAACTGGAACACCGGAATCCAGCATCTTATATCGTGGCTGTTCGAGCATCCGAACTAAAAGTTCATGTATAGCAGGCGAGCGGTATCTGAGAACCGAGCAAACGTTGCTGAATCTCATGAGTAAAAGCGCATTCAAGACGCATCTGATGTAATTTGCATAGCGCCATAGCCTCAGAAATTATGCTACAAAACGCCAGTTCATCTGCTGTACATTAATTGTTCAGCATTGATCTGAACCTAAGATCTAGTTTATCTAAGAATACCTACATAAAGAGCACATTGTCTGCTCATCGCGTAATGATAAATTTAAGTACACATTGTATAAAGTTCCCACTCTCTTAGAGTTTAACCCTTAACATACTGAGTAGGAATGGCAAAACATGGTTTAGACATCAGTATAGACGTAAAATAATTATTAACGTATAAACGATATAATAGAATAATGATCGTTAAGTACAATTGATTACAGAACGTGTAGTTCGTATTTTCACCATCCCACCTGCGAGTGGAATATTCAGTATATTTAATTGTTATTGTTTGTGTTTTGTCAATATTAAATAATTTTAAAATCTATTAACGCCTGCAGTATTATTCACTTTATTTATATTAAATCACCATCCATAATGAATTTATATGCATGAGATAATCAGCCATAGGTTGTGTGAGTGTGTTTGGTTAAGCTATAAAACATTTAGTTAAATATCCCCGAGTCTCTCGTTTTACCCTTTGCTATTGCCGGCGCGGAAATTGAGAGATTACGAGTGTAACTTCATATATGTCATTCATAAGGTAGCAAGTCAGGGAGTGTTGGTGAAGGAGCTGAGGTGCGGTCAGATTTGGTCTCAAACCCTCATCTAGATCAGCCTTGGTATAATTTACCAAAACTCTGGATTTTGTTGCGTGGATGTTCAAATATGACTGTTACATAGTATTTTTTTTTTTTCCGGGAATGTCGCGCCAACTGGGGCCTTCGAATATAAACCTACATACCTGAGAGGGGATGTTAACATAGATGTGTTTTCATATCATTCGTTATGTATGTGTATATTTTTTTTTCCGAATATGAACGCCAAACGTGGAGTTTCGTTAATTTTCTCCACGCCCTGAAATAAATGCGTGTTGAGGGAAGGGGGAGAAGGGAAAAGATAGATATATAAATTTTTTCACAGATATAGACGCACAAATCATAGATTTATGTTGAAAGTTCAATTTTATATTGTGTCGAATTATATTTCATATTTACGATATACGTAGAATTTATATATATGTATAATGCACGCATTGGTAGTGAAAATTTTATTTTGTCTAAGAGAAACGTTTGATTATTATATTTTGATATTTTATTGATTTTGTTTTGATTGATTGTTATTTAAAGGCAGTGGCAATTAATTTCACATTTTATCAATTTTATATATATATGCGTGTGAAAAAGTAAAATTTCGTTTAGATTATAGAATTCGTAAAAAGATTTCTAAACGCCAACGCAAATGTTAAAATCAGTAGTACTGCCGCAAGTAATTTCGCCTTTTGTCAAGTATATATATGCGTGTGAAAAATAAAGTTTTGTTTTAGATCATATGATTTGTAATATTTCTAAACATAAATGCTAAAATCGGCAGGTAGCATGAAAGATTTTTTTAAAAAGATTATTTTATATGTGCGTATTGATAATAAACTTTTTTCCCAATTGTAATTAAAAACAGTAGCTAAATAGGAAAGAGAAATTTTACATTATTTTATATATGTAGTGATAATGGATTTTTCCAATTGTAATTAAAAGATGTAAATAAATAAGAAAGCAGTCTTTTTTTTTTTTTTTTGTTGAAATAATTTATATATATACGCGTGTCGAGAATAGTTTTAATAGTTAAATAGGAAGAATTTTTTTGGAAATATTTTGTACATATATACACGTGTTGATGGTAAAATTTTTTTTTGTTTGTCACAAAAGGACATTCAATTGTGATTAAAGACAGTGACTGAGATGGATTTCGAATTTTATATGGAAGTAAAACGTTTTGAAATATTTTATATATATGTATGCGTGTCAATAGTAAATTTTTTTTTTTGCCACAAAAGAGCGGTCAATTATGATCGAAAGTAGTGACTAAAATTGTTATAATTTTATCCACAGTTATGTATATATGTATGGGTGAAAAATGTAAATTTCTAGTCTATGTTATGTGTTGTATAACACACTTTCTCAAATCAAATTCGCTAGAGTTGGAATGTAAACACACTGTGGCTGATAAAAATTATTTTTGTAATGAGAAATAAACGAAAAATTTTAAATTTTGTTATATAAACAGCAATGCATATTGTGAGGTCCAATACCGTTTATAGATAGATACGGGTATCTCATCCACTGGCAACTGGCGCCCAGGGCTCTTAAATAGCTGAGAGTTTCTCATATAAATTTGTTGTCAGGGTGAGACAATTGAAAGGACTCACTGTTGGAAAGTTTGGTTGGTGATTCATTTGTGCTAGATAGAGTGAATAAACAAACGATCAGGCAAGATTGTTCTATATGTATGTGTGTACTTAAAAGGGGAATGAAGTTCAAAAAAAAAAAAGCGATCATAGTTAAAAAGAAATAGTAATGGCAGCTCTGCAGTGTTGGAAAGAAAACACAGTGGAAGACGAGCATGGGTAAGAACAATTTTATTATTATTAGTTAAAATTTTTTTTTTGGTTGTTGTTGTAATCTCATATGCTAGATAAATTAAGGGCTTGGTTCAGTTCTAAGTAGTTACTAGTGGTAGGGCAGAATCCATAGACGATCTTTTCATTGGGGAGGATGGCAATGCGCTGTTGAGAATAAATTAGAGTACATTTAGCAAATTTCTCTAAAATGGGTCTCAGTCCAGAAGAGAAGAAATTGTTAGCCACCCTATTTAGCAGGATAGAACAAAGAGACAAGGAAAGAGAAAAAAAAGACAGGGAAAGAGACAAGGAAAGAGAAAGAAGAGACGGGGAAAGAGACAAGGAGAGAGAAAAAAGGGCTGATAGGTTATATGCCATATGGAGGGAGATAGAAGAAAGTGACCAAAAGATTAAGAAGGAAAAGGAAGCCAGGGACAAGGTAGCCAAGCAGGAACAGGAGAGACTATCAAAAGCTAGAGAAGAGAGTAGAGTTACTGAGAAAGACAAAGAAGCTGTAATATGGTATCCAGAAGAGGTTGAACTAAGAGAAACTAAGGGTGAAATGGTGGAAGAAGTTGTAGAGATAGGTAGAGAAACTGAGAACAAGGAGAGTAACCATGAGGATATAGATACAGAGGAAGTAGAAAAGACAGAATCTCCTTTTGAAATAAGATCGAAAGGGCAAAGAAGTGAGTCAGGGGTTGTAGAAGAAATGTTGCAAGGTAGTATTCAAAAAGAGATGTGGGAAATGAGTGAAAAAAATAGTTTAGTGGAGGAACATGTTAAAACAGAAAGGAAGCCAGAGGATACCATTGAGATAAATCAAGTTGAAGGAACTTTAGAAGTTTCAACCAAAGATATTTCAGGGGAATCACAGGTTGAAAATCCTATTACTGAAGAAGCAAAAATCGAGATTATTAAAGAGGAAGAAATTGAAATTAGGAAGAGTGATATGGAAATTGCCAATCCACCTTCAGGAAAGCTGCTAATTGTGGAATATATCTCTAAAACTGCAAAAGGAGAGGTAGTACATACAGAAGTCGAGACAGACATAGTATTAAACACCGAAAAAGAATGTAAAATGGATGTGGAGGTAATAGAAGACTCCAAAATAGTTGTAGGGATTGAGGGGTTTAACTTTGATATAAAAACTGAGGAAGAGTTGAGACTTGATGAAGAAACTGTAGAAGAGTTTAAAAGGGATACAAAGACTGCTGAGGAGTCGCAAGCTGATTTAATAAAATCTAAAATTGATGTAAAATTCATAACAGAGTCCAACATCAGTGGTGAGATCAGGGAAAAGTATAAAATCGATGCTGTGAATATTGATAATTGTAATATCAATATGGAGATATCAGAAGATTCAAAAATCTATTCAGAGACTGAAATTGATATCGAAAACATGGAAGGGATGAAACCTGATGAAATCATGCAGGGATCTTTTGAACAACAAAAGATAGTTCAGAATATTGAGGGCTCTATAGATGTGGAAGGAAATGACGAAGAATACAAAGTAAATCTTCTTTCAACCTCATCGAATCATGTTATTTTTATTGAAGGAATTAAGCCAAAATCTTACCCAGAAGTACCAAAACTAAAGGCAATTGAGGTTACCGAAACTTACATAGATAGGAATGTTTTAGAAGACAGACCTTTCTCAGAAATTTCCAAAATGAATAAGTTTGATCGAGGGGCAGAAGATAGTGGAGCTAAGTCTGAGATCAAGGCCTGGGGGGATGGAATGATTTTTGATGGTGAGAGTAGCCCAGATACGGCCAGAACCCAAATGGGAAAGACAGGGTGGAAAAGGAAGAGGAGAAAAGAAAATACTTACGTCGTTAGTAGGAGAAAATCATATGGTTCGAATATGAGAAAGTGGATAAGGTTTCGAGGAACAAGGTTTCGAGAGATTAATGATAATGTTCCAAAGAATAAGGTTGCAAAGCTGACAAGGTTTCTAATGCTTATAGCCAAAGGTGAAATAGACTGTAAAACAAACCCCCCAGATACATCAGGATAGCTAGTTGATATCTACGGATCGGGTCACATTTTACCAGTAAAAATATATATAGGTATGGTGATAAGCCTATTGGTAGAGGTAGTTTTTTTTTATATATTGTTTTTTATTATTATTATTATTTCACCAATATAAATAATCACAGAGGTGGTAGCACATTTAGTAGATATAGAGGAATGATTATATATATATATAGGTAAGAGTAAGGCATAGGTATATTTTATCCCTATGAACAATGAGGTATTAGATGTAGTGAGAAATGGATTAGATTTTAGATTGAAAGGATTCATTTGTTTGTCATGTGTTTTGTTTTTGTTTATGTGCTGGGTAGACCAAAGTTAGGATGGGAGGTGCGGATACGACGTGAGAAATAAATTTCATAAATCTTATACACAGAAAATGACTTATGATTGCTCATTTAAATAATAAGTAAATTCTTTTTTTTTATTGTTTTTTTTGTTTCCGGACTTCACTGATATGAAACAGTATGATTTCATCGTCATACATTTCACCTATTCTAGAAATCAGTAGCCTTCATTTCCCTAGTTCAAACCCTAAAGGTACACATATATATAACTGTATACTTGGGAATTTAACATGTATAAAAACGTATGTTTACACGTATATGTGTGTAATTGTATATGCACACACGTCTGCTATAATTGTATATATTTTGTAATAATTTTATTTGCTAAAAATGGTATATTCACATCTGAATGATATTATCATTATATAACGTACACACCTTATAATTTTATAAATATTCATCTTATGATTTTAAATAATTGAATTGGTTTCAAGCTGGGAAAATTATATTAGATAAGAACAGAATTCTCTAAAGTATTTCAAACTGGCTTTAAAGTACCCAATTACTTAATCATGTAGAGCAACTAAAAACAAAGGTAGATGTCTCACGTCTAGGATAAAACGCTAGCAGCTTAAATCTCTTTCAGTAAAAGAAAAGGAGAAGCAATCCAATGTTTAAAAAAAGAACTTTACCAATCTCATGAGACACCGCCGGTACAAATCCAGATTTTAGGATTCTTAATAAAATAAAAGTTGGACAATTAAACCTGCACTGAAATCCAGATTGGAACTGGAATCTGAGAAAAATAAAAGGAACAATGAATAAACCTGAAATCAATCAACCGATTCGTTTGAAGCTGATGCAATTAAGACTTCTTAGGTTTTAATGTCTAAAAATAAAGATTGTGAATGAACTGTAAGAGGGGGGGGTAAAGAAATATAAAAAGGCCGGTTGAAAAGAAATCATCATCCATTTTTGCTTTACTCGCGTTTCAACTTATATCCAGGCAGTGAGCCCAGTTTCTACCATGCAAATAAGTGGCTAGAAAAGCTAAGGCCATCTCCCCGATGGTCAAGAACCGTTTATGGAGCCCGGAGACCCAAACCACAGCCCTACTTAAAGAATAGCCAACAATGAACCAGCTCAGATAAATCAGTCCATGCGTGTATTTCATACTTTCAAGCTGCAAGCCTCCAGATAAATAACCGGTAACCACTTCTCAATCAAACTAAATCTTAAAGCTATAGCCATCTATAAATCTTTCCTAAAGCTAGCTATATAATAAGTAATGTGCACAAACTCTTCCATTCAAATCTTATAAATTAATCACACTATGTTTAAAAGGTGTATTCTCTCTTAAAGTAATTAACTGTATTAGATAAACGTATCTCAACCTGTATAATTTTAAAATACTTTAAACGTTAAATGTAAATCTTGCCTGATCGCAAATTCTTAAATCTCTTTTTTAAATTCAACTTACAAAAGCTTATTTGCCTTATTATTTTCTCTATTTGCGTCTATACTTTTGCATCTATATATATATTTTGTTAAAATGCATTTATTGATTTATGCTTTGCCTTCGGAGCAGAGACTATTAATTATTATAACTTAAAGAGACGTTTTGTTCTCAAGTAAAGTAATTATGCTGTTTGGCATATCTATAGATTGTCTCTGGTCCGAAACCTACTTTGATGTATTATTTGAACTGCTATGCGTAGCTTAATATCACAGATGTTGCTTATTAAAAGGTTTGTTTGGTTAAATAAAAGAGTGATAATTTAAGGCATATTCAGTAGTTAGCCAAGTTTAAGCCCCAGATATGCTTTAGACCCCCTTAATGTAATTGCATATAATATGTAGTTAATTAATAAACTAGACCAATTTTAATAAAGTCCTCTTTAGCACAATTTCAGTGTTTATTTAACTAACTGGCGTAGGGTAGTTTGCAGAAGAAACTATAGATTTTGCGCTTTACTAGTTATTATAATTAAGATTCCAAAAGCGCTGTGAATGAGTTTTTACGAAGCACTGAGGTGCATTCCGCCTTGCTATCATATAATTATTAAGATAAGATTAGGTTTTAAAGGCTATCTTATCATCCTTAGTTCGGACAGCCTTCTCTTGAATGGGATAATGATTTTAAGGGTCATTCCCATTTCCTCCTTTAAAAACTGGAACACCGGAATCCAGCATCTTATATCGTGGCTGTTCGAGCATCCGAACTAAAAGTTCATGTATAGCAGGCGAGCGGTATCGGAGAACCGAGCAAACGTTGCTGAATCTCATGAGTAAAAGCGCATTCAAGACGCATCTGATGTAATTTGCATAGCGCCATAGCCTCAGAAGTTATGCTACAAAACGCCAGTTCATCTGCTGTATATTAATTGTTCAGCATTGATCTGAACCTAAGATCTAGTTTATCTAAGAATACCTACATAAAGAGCACATTGTCTGCTCATTGCGTAATGATAAATTTAAGTACACATTGTATAAACATGGTTTCTCTTAGAGTTTAATGATAAATTTAAGTACACATTGTATAAACATGGTTTAGACATCAGTATAGACGTAAAATAATTATTAACGTATAAACGATATAATAGAATAATGATAATGATCGTTAAGTACAATTGATTACAGAATGTGTAGTTCGTATTTTCACCATCCCACCTGCGAGTGGAATATTCAGTATATTTAATTGTTATTGTTTGTGTTTTGTCAATATTAAATAATTTTAAAATCTATTAACGTCTGCAGTATTATTCACTTTATTTATATTAAATCACCATCCATAATGATTTTATATGCATGAGATAATCAGCCATAGGTTGTGTGAGTGTGTTTGGTTAAGCTATAAAACATTTAGTTAAATATCCCCGAGTCTCTCGTTTTACCCTTTGCTATTGCCGGCGCGGAAATTGAGAGATTACGAGTGTAACTTCATATATGTCATTCATAAGGTAGTAAGTCAGGGAGTGTTGGTGAAGGAGCTGAGGTGCGGTCAGATTTGGTCTCAAACCCTCATCTAGATCAGCCTTGGTATAATTTACCAAAACTCTGGATTTTGTTGCATGGATGTTCAAATATGACTGTTACACCACTAAGTGTTGGAGTCTGTTTCGACTGTGACTGTGTCAATTGCTATGTCCGCATCTTACTAAATCTTATGGCCTGGATCCTTATTGGGGAGCTTACTGTTTCAGATAAATTCAGTGCATTTAATAAATTTAACTCTCTATAATTTAGTACATTAACTGACAATAAATATTAGAGTAATTTTACATTTTATATACATTTATACACATAGGACCATAGGCGTTCAAAATAATAATAAAGATCATTCCAATGTTTAGTCCCTAGCTTGCTTTCTCACATCTGGAGGCAAGCTCTCCATTCTAGAAGCTACTGGGCAAAGGGTGACATTCAGCACCCAAATTTTAGTCCATCTGCCAGTTGAGCTCTTAGTTAACTCCCTTTTTTCCCTCCAATTTCCATGTCTTCTTTCACTGTTTTTCTAATTGCATAGTTGTTGGATTCCAGAATGTTTTACTTTTTGTTAACTTTAATTAACAGATTATTATGAGATTCAAATTCTTGTTATCAATGACAGAAAAGTCATTCCTTTAATTATTATAAGTACATTAATCTTTTTTCTAATATTACAACTCTAATTATTTTTTAGTTCCATATTTAAACGATAAATCTTTTACTTCTACAATTATGTTTATATGTATGTGCATGTATCCACACACATATATATCATAGGTAAATTATATTTGTATTATTTTGTTTTTTTAATTAAATTTAGTATTATTTGAACAGCATGTGGAAGGGTTGTATGTAGTTTGTAAGCCATGTATTGATTCCTCTGATATAAAATATATTTCTTACAAAAATTCACATTTGCAATTTATTATTTAAAATAAACGAATAAATCATTTTAATAGAGGATTCCATCTTGCTGAATAAGCTATGAAATCGTTTATAATTTTTCTGACTGATTAAAATATATATACATAACAAATTCCTAAATCTATCTCATTTTGAAACAAAAAAAAAATTATCGTAATTAAAATTAACTAACTGATCCATAAAATAATTTAAATATAGAGACTCAGTTTAGTCATCATATCTATTTTTTTTTCTATTTACAAAGAATTAGTACTTATAGTAATTAAACAACAAATTATATTTTATGTATGGCAATTCATACATATTCTATTTTATGCTATGCTTCTTAACAATTTTCTCTGATGATTGTTATTATAACAAAGATTCTTATTTCTCTTGCCATTAATAAATGAAATTGAGTACATTCATACATAGTATCCTTTATTGAATAGAAATCAATTTACGTAATATATATATTGTAACAAACGGGGTTCGAATACAAGCGTATGTAATATATTACTAATTGCGAGTGTTAATGTTGAGCGACTATATACGAAAAGATATATATGTAAATAGTCATTCGAACCCTGTTACAAAGAGTGTGAATGTTAGGTGGGTATGCTTATATAAATATATTTGTATATGTGAGTATAAAATGTGTGTATGTATTAACGGTGATGGTTACAAGCAATTATATACGGAGCTGTATAAGTTGTAATTGATTATTCGTATATATTTTATCCGTTAAAATTTTTCTTTAAGTCTGGTTAATAATGTTGTCGGTAACACGTGTTTTCTTTTGCTAATTAATCTTTTGAACATATGAAGATAGAAATAGAAATAAATCAATTGCTGTAGGCGGTTTAGTAATAACTGGCGTCAAGAAGTCTGAAAACGGGTCAGGTGGGTATCTTTGGAAAACAATAGAAGAACGGGACAGTGGCGTAGGGATATTGGAAGAAAATTTTACAAAGTTAAAGAGTGAAAACAAAAGAACTTTTTTTTGTGGGCTGGAGAGTGGAGAAAAAAAAGAAAAAAACGCGGCTTGGACTACGGAGTGTGTGGACGTATAAAATTTTCTTAAGTTTATTAATATTTCTCACCCAAAATGTCGGGGTAATTCAATAGTGCTAGTTTCGTTAACCGATCCAGTCGACAGTTGTCGTGGAACCCATCTGAAATGGACCTACGAATTTCGCTATACAAAAGAGTTGTTGTTCATCAAGTGTAATGGCGACGAAAGATCTATGAAATGGGACCCTTTCATAAAGTGAGTGAATCATCTACTCCACCTCCAGAATAAGCTATTCGATATACCATATTGGAAATCCTTGCCATCCGTTATATCAACCAGACCAATATTCGTGAACTATAAATGCGGACTTGTCTTTGACCGTGTGAACGGTCGACGGTACTTAAGGTAATTGACGTTTACGCTAAATATATGTTCAATGAATGCGTCTTGGTAAAGAAACTAGTGTTACCTCAATATTAATTGCTATAATAAATCTCTTTTAAATTAAATAAAATAACAACTTTAAATAAACAGCTCTGATGTATAATTGCACTATTTTGATGCGTATATGAATTATATATGTGTGTATCAGGGTAAATGGGCTGTGCACTTGAATATTGATATATTTATATGCGTGGATAAATGAGATTTTATCGGTATTAAGTATGGTAATAAATAGAGTGAATTGTATGATAACATTCGGGTTGTATAACGGATTAATTATCGGACAGAATAGATAGACACATAAGACTTAGTTGGGTAGTGTTTGGCTTTGTTCTCTAGTTAGACTATAGTCCCCAAACCCTGAGATTGAGCTGGTACGGATGCGCTACCATAAATAGAGGTATATATATATACCCGAACCCTTATTTACGTTTTTGAGGAGATAATTCTTATCCATGTGTAAGATTGGCGCGTGAGATGGAATCAGACCATGCTCACAAATATCCTCACTCGAAGCTACGGGTAAAAGCGTACAATGGCGATATAAAATATAAAGGGTGGTATTATAATGGCGTCCCAACTAACGGGGCTGCAAATGTTAGAGAACGGGCATTTAAAAGGGCATCCTAACGTAACGTAAAAAGAGCGTACAAACGAGAGTTGGAGATTTTTTTTTTAAAAAAAAAAAAAAGAGAAAAAGGGAAAAATAAAAGCGATAGTTTGTTATAAATCAGAAAGAGTTTGAATACATATTGGTAATATAGTAGATGGGCATATTTGGCGATGTGAATATACGGATAGAAAAGTTCTCGAGTGGTCAAGGGGGAAAATAGCGTTGAGGTATGTCCTGTGTGTATATATAAAGTCATAGTTTATAAAGCGAGGTTGAAGAATTTATCTAACATTGGGATATTATAAAACAATATTGTTCAATATGATAATGAGGGGCAAAGGGTCTATCGGGTGGGTCATGCAGTAGACCACTGGAAACCGGGGTGATGAACCTGGCACGTAATTAAAATAGTAATAGAGAGAAAATGAAACCAAAAAATAAACAGAATGGGGAAAAGCAGAAGGCGACGGAAGAGAAGGAAGTAAATGTATTGGAGAGGATTTTAGAAAGATTAGAAGGTCTAGAACTCCGATTTCAGGAAATGGACGAGAGGTTCGAACGGAGATTTCAGGAGATAGAACGGAGACTAGGGATAGAAAGCAAGGAAAGGGCGGAGAAGTCTGACGATAAAGAAGTAAAAGGAAGTTTAGATGAAGGAGAGAAGAATATAAAACAGGGATCGAAGTCTAGTGAGACAGAAAGACCGGAGCATATGGGTAAATGTAGGGGTGTGGCGGTACACACCCACGTGAACCATTTTTTAAAGATACGACAGTTTGAAGGCCAAATGGGGGAAGCTCCCGTGGAACATGTACAAAGCCTATGAAGATACTTTGGCATGAATCCCATGCCAGAGGAAGGTAAATTGGTGGTAGCGTACAGCCATCTAAGTGGGAATGCCCAAGAGTGGTGGGACTCATTGGCATTCCCAAGAGTGGTGGGACTCATTGTCCCCAACAGCCCACAACCTTCGAGGAGTACCAGAAGAAGATACGAGAGACTTTCTGGTCGGAAGACCGCCAGGAACTCGTGCAGTACCACGTGATGCGAGAGAAATATGAGGAAGGAAAGGAAGAAAATTTCTCTCAATTTTTTCATCGCCAAGTGGCGAGACTAAGGACACTGGATGCGTGTCACCTATCTGAAAGCCACATCATTCGAATTGTAAGGCACAATATGCCGATGAATGTGGAAAGAATGAAGTTGGGGGTGAGGAAGGCATCCATCGGAGAAGTGGCAGAGCTGCTTAATGCTCTGGATATGAGTATATATGACCATAACACACCGTTGGAGCGAGGGAAGGAAGTTAAAGATATGCCAAATATTAAATTTGGGATGGAAGAAGGACACACCAGCGGGAATGCCACGCATAGAAAAGGTGGGGATGATAGTCACAGACCGAGATGGCAATATGAACCGGAAGCTCGACGTCCGCCAGATAAGCCAAAGTTCGTCCAAGAAAAGGGACCGTGGTCACCGAAACAGAAAGGTGGTACCGAGGGGAACAAAGGATAAGGAAAAGTCGTTTAAGGAGCCGTTCAAATACACAGAAGGTATTTGAAGGCTATCGCACCAGGGGGGTATGTAACAAACGGGGTTCGAATACAAGCGTATGTAATATATTACTAATTGCGAGTGTTAATGTTGAGCGACTATATACGAAAAGATATATATGTAAATAGTCATTCGAACCCTGTTACAAAGAGTGTGAATGTTAGGTGGGTATGCTTATATAAATATATTTGTATATGTGAGTATAAAATGTGTGTATGTATTGAAGCAATGGATCTGAAGCCCGATCCATGCTTCACATCTTCCTATAAACTTAATTAGTAGTGTAGACCTGAATTAAGTTTATAGTTCAATATCAGCAGGGTTGTGCATTAGAGTTAAAAATAATTATGCTTATCAAATGTGTATTACATTTAAATATTTTGTTTTAAATAAATTTCATTCTATTAATAAAAATTGCTTAACCTATTAGTCAAACATATATATACATCTAGCGTATATATATGAGTTAATGTAAAATTCTGCTGAAATAAAATGCTTATTCTACTATAAAAAAATAATAATATATTGTTGTTAAAATTTTGTTAAAATATTTAGTATGATTTGATTTTGAGATAAGCCCACCAACATTTTCTAAAAGAATGTATAGTTTTGATTAGTGAGCCATTCAAGTCTAATTAAAGATGGCCTTCTCTTTCTTTCTTTTTAATTAATAGAATTCAAACTTTAAAGAAAGAAATCTAGAGTAAAAAAAGTAAAAGTTATTTTTAGAAAATGTTATTTTGAAACAAAGGAGCATGGGGAGGCTTATCAAGATCTCAGATCGTACAAACAATAGAAGGTAGCTGACAGAGAGGGTATAAATAGAAGTGAGAACAAAAGACTAGATTATTCAGATTTTTCTTTTTGAAGGAGTCAGATTATTCAGATTTTGCCTTTGGAAGGATTCAGTATTCAGATTTTCCCTTTGAAGGATTCATTTATTCATATTTTCCTTTCGAAGGATTCCGTTGATTCAGATTTTGCTTTTGAAGGATTCATTCAGAGTTTTCTTGCTGGTTATTCCAAGTTTCCTTGAGAGTGCATTCATATTTCTTTTTGGAGAACTCTCTCCGATTTGCTTCACATTTAGCTTGTGCTCCAAAAAGTTATGCAGCTGTCGTTTTCAAATAATGGAGAAGTTTGAACATGCTCCAGTTAAAAGCCATAGTATTTTGAAGGAAATGAATATGCTCGGCTAGGCAAATAAATAGCTTTGCCTATCGCCGAGGTTCCTGAATACCATCCAAAATGCCATAGTATCCACTCAATAGTCATCTGAACTCTGTGCCGTGTCTGGAGAACTTTTCGTGAAACCATACTACATATTTTCATTGTCCGGACAAATCCCTAATCGACGGTCAGATCAAGCCACGAACGCCGGAGGGAACATGACCAAGGAAAAAAAAGGACGGTAATCGTATCTCCTCTATTGAACTATTTCTTATGCTACCTTTTGTTCATATTTTTTTAATTGCTTCATTGAATTATATGTATTTGTTGATGTAACCATTTTTATTAGACTAGTCTTAATTATATATATTATGTGATCATCTATCTATATTTAACCTTTTCCCTTCGCTATTCTTCCTTACTAACCTGTGTAAATATTTAATATTCCATTGCGGTTAAGTTTAATAGTTAATTTTTGTTCATTTAAAATCTCTTTCCAGTTTTATTTATGTTTGTTAATTAAATACGAGTCAGTTTCTTTTGTGTGCCAACTTGATCTCTATGATAACGCCTCTTTTGTCCGCCATGAGCTTTACGTAATAATTTTTAAACACTGTTTGTAGCGCAAAGCAATTAGAAATGCTTTGCGAAAGATTCTTTTTTTATCGTACTTTATCGAGAAGATCGAGTTGACAATTTTATTACAATTGGGAAAAGATTTAGACCGCAAACCTATTAATCCGTTTTTATTGTCTAATTAGTTTGTTTCATTAATTTAGAGGAATAGCGGAGGCTATTAAATCATTATTCATATTTTAAAGCCATTAATTAAACATATTATTTAACTATCAAAAGCTTGAGTTTCCTAATTTTATTATAATGCTTTATTTTACTTTTCTAATGATCCAGGCACGCAAAACACATATTTCTTAGTACTTTTGCACATTTAACTATTTAGTTCCGTAAGTTTCCTGTCCATGTTTCTTTCCGCTGATGCTAAGCTGTCGCCGGTTGAAAAATAATTTATGCATGGCTCAGATAGTGTTGTTTGTTTGTGATCAGGCCTCGAGAATAGGCAAATGGGCAGAGGTCATAGTATTCTTTGATTTAATATCTCGCGTATGGGTGGCCTCGAGGTATTTTCGCCTAGTATTCGAACTGGGTTAAACCAACATACATCATCTGACTGTCACAGTATTAACGGTGATGGTTACAAGCAATTATATACAGAGCTGTATAAGTTGTAATTGATTATTCGTATATATTTTATCCGTTAAAATTTTTCTTTAAGTCTGGTTAATAATGTTGTCGGTAACACGTGTTTTCTTTTGCTAATTAATCTTTTGAACATATGAAGATAGAAATAGAAATAAATCAGTTGCTGTAGGCGGTTTAGTAATAACTGGCGTCAAGAAGTCTGAAAACGGGTCAGGTGGGTATCTTTGGAAAACAATAGAAGAACGGGACAGTGGCGTAGGGATATTGGAAGAAAATTTTACAAAGTTAAAGAGTGAAAACAAAAGAACTTTTTTTTGTGGGCTGGAGAGTGGAGAAAAAAAAAAAAAAGAAAAAACGCGGCTTGGACTACGGAGTGTGTGGACGTATAAAATTTTCTTAAGAAGTTTATTAATATTTCTCACCCAAAATGTCGGGGTAATTCAATAGCACTAGTTTCGTTAACCGATCCAGTCGACAGTTGTCGTGGAACCCATCTGAAATGGACCTATGAATTTCGCTATACAAAAGAGTTGTTGTTCATCAAGTGTAATGGCGACGAAAGATCTATGAAATGGGACCCTTTCATAAAGTGAGTGAATCATCTACTCCACCTCCAGAATAAGCTATTCGATATACCATATTGGAAATCCTTGCCATCCGTTATATCAACCAGACCAGTATTCGTGGAGAACTATAAATGCGGACTTGTCTTTGACCGTGTGAACGGTCGACGGTACTTAAGGTAATTGACGTTTACGCTAAATATATGTTCAATGAATGCGTCTTGGTAAAGAAACTAGTGTTACCTCAATATTAATTGCTATAATAAATCTCTTTTAAATTAAATAAAATAACAACTTTAAATAAACAGCTCTGATGTATAATTGCACTATTTTGATGCGTATATGAATTATATATGTGTGTATCAGGGTAAATGGGCTGTGCACTTGAATATTGATATATTTATATGCGTGGATAAATGAGATTTTATCGGTATTAAGTATGGTAATAAATAGAGTGAATTGTATGATAACATTCGGGTTGTATAACGGATAAATTATCGGACAGAATAGATAGACACATAAGACTTAGTTGGGTAGTGTTTGGCTTTGTTCTCTAGTTAGACTATAGTCCCCAAACCCTGAGATTGAGCTGGTACGGATGCGCTACCATAAATAGAGGTATATATATATACCCGAACCCTTATTTACGTTTTTGAGGAGATAATTCTTATCCATGTGTAAGATTGGCGCGTGAGATGGAATCAGACCATGCTCACAAATATCCTCACTCGAAGCTACGGGTAGAAGCGTACAATGGCGATATAAAACATAAAGGTTGGTAGTATAATATATATACAATCATTCTAAGATATATAGATTCATATGCATTTTTGGAATATTAATTTAGTTCACATGTGTTGTAATAGTGCAGCGACAGTGGGAAACTCTAGAACTAAAAATTCCTGGATCAATTCTCAGCTGAGTACAATTTAAAAAAAACAAACAAACTTTAGTTCGATCATACTCAAACATCACACGACTTCCTGAGCAATTAACTATACGATTATTTTGTATTATTCATTAATGTATTATATATTTTGTTAATATTGAATATTTTTATAATATATTCTTATACTAATATTAAATATTGCTATTTTTTTAAAGTGTAATTTTACATTTTAGGCATCAGGCAAAATGGATCCTTGTCGATTTGTTGCAGTAACCAGTAGTAATGCAGCTAGAGTATTTAATATTTATCCTAAAAAGGTATGAAACAAATTAATTTTTGAATGAGAATTATTTTGTTTGGTAGAATATATATATATAAATTATATATAGATAAAAAAAACAATCTATTAAATAGCTCACTGCAGGGCAAAAGTATTTTCAGTGACTCCCCATAGAGGAACATTAAAAGAGAAGACAATATTTATTAGGCTTTCCAATTTCCAAGGAGTGAGATATTAAAAATTTAGTTTTTCATCCTTGTTTTATTTTTTTGTGATGAATATTTAGAGAGTAATTTATCAAAGCAAGATGGTTTATTTATTTGACTATGGGCTAATTACCCGAATGAAAAATCCTGAGCATATTGACAAAATTTTCAACTTTATTGATACCCATTTGAACAAGAGTCATAGGAAAGGCAAACTTGCTACCACATTTTTTATATATATATATAAAGTATAATAATATGAGAGAAGCTTCATATTATAGTGAACAGCAAAATCAATCTTTCATGTATTTGACTGGGATTCAAATCTGGATGGAGTTTGGAATTTTTTTTTTTTAAGCAGTCTTTCTATATACAATCTTATAAGGGATATTTAACTTAGTTGAAGAGCAAAAGACGAAGGGTAATTGAGCTCATCAAATGAAAAACTTTGAAAAGGATGTGACTTCACTTGTAAGAGGTATCATACATCTACTACAAGTACTAAACTTGGGATTTTATTTTACCTTAAATATTATGGAAATTAATTTCAAAAATTTTCATAGAGTAAATTTTTTCCAATTACCCTTGAACTTTTTATTATTATTAAGTAAAAATGTTTTGATTGTATTAAATATTCATCATCATTCTATGCTAAAAGAGAAAAAATGTAAATGGTAAGTAATAAAACAGATAATCTGACATTTCAGAAAATTATTGGATAATTTTCAGTTTAGATTACATGGTCTAAAATGAATCTTAAAATTCATAATTTCATGTTTCCTCATCATCTTTGCTCTGATTGTTACTACTATCCTCAAAATAAAAGATTTCTCTGATCCATAACTTCTTTTTGTCATATCATTTAAAAATATATGGCCTCTTTCCTAGATTTATTGCAATCTCTTGAAGTCTAATTTAATTCTTTAGTTGTATATAATCATCACTCCAGCAAGATATTCAGCAGAGTTCCACTTCACTTATTTAATTCTTTAATTTTATCATTGCTACATGATTATTTTTTTACCTATGTGTCATGTTTTTGATTTTCATTATTATTCCTAATTTACATGTCTCCATATTTTGCTGAGTGATCTGCATTCTATATTTCTATCAAATGTCCAAGTCCTATCATTTATTAAAAGCCTTCTTTGACAAACACTTAGGCATATTTTCTTTTAACATTTTTTTTTTTTTAAAAGCAAATAATATTAGTTTAATTCTTGATTAATCTGATAAAGAAATTTGCAGTTGTTAACTTTTTCTAGTTCATTATTATTATTATTATTTTTCGTTTATGAAAAGCTATTGAACATTATTATTTATTTTTTGCTTTCATCTGATGATACCAAAGCATGCAGATGCTTCTGTGTATTAATGTATCTATTGATTGTTATTTTGGATATTACTGTTCATATATTCAAATTCCTTTTCATGCACAATTAATAAAATTACATTTAATCTTTTTTATTCTTATTATTTTTGAATTAAATATAATAATATTAAAAAAGGGAATTTTCTGGATAACAGAAAAATCAAAATAATAACATTATTTTCTCCCACAAGAATGCTATTATTCAGTTGTACAAAATTTAATTTAATTTATGTGATGAAGGACTCGCAGTACAGTAATAGCATTATTTTCATTAGTATATTTGTAGTGTATTTTATTCTCTAGAGTAATTTTATTTTCCTAAAATGCTCAATATTCTTTGTGTTTTTGCAATGCTTATTTTAAATAAAAGAATAAATTATAAACTTTGTACTTTTAACAATGCTTCATTAACATGTATGTGGCAGTTGGGACCAATCCACTTTCTTCAGAGTAATCTCTGAAGCCAAATAAATATTTGTTTCTAGTGTACATCTTCTCATTTTTCTTTTTCATAAGATCCAGTACTTGTTTCCTAAACATATTATCTCATCGTTATATATATTAAGCCCTTTTATAAAATTAATCATATATTTAAACTTGTAAGCAAGTAATATATCTCTCTTAGTTATATTTCTTTTTTTTTTTTTTCAAGGCTTACCTTCCATTTATTTGAATATTCATTTTCCCTCATTTATCTTAATCCCTAAATGAATTTGTCAATAACTTCTTCTTTCAATTCTCTCATCATTTATCTCTTATTCATTTCCCCTCTTACTATTTTTTAATAATATTTATGATTTATTCTTATTAAACTTAACATAATTTACTTTCCTGAATTCTGTATATTTATCTGAAAAAGTATTTATATGTTTTGCATCTTTAATAAAAAGAACATATATTATCATTTAAAAACTGCTATATATTTATATATGTGTATGTGCTTATATATATATTATACAAACAATAAATGTGTGCTATGAATAGGTGTGCTATATATATATTATACAGGCAAAACTCTCCATACAGTTGTGTTATTTAGTGCATTGAGTGGCACAACTGTATGGAGAGTTTTGCCTGTATAATAACAGTTATGAGCAAGCATAAGAAATGGTGATCATGTGATGTTCAGTGGTATATATATATATTATACCAAGAAATAAATGTGTACATATATAATTTTGTATTATAAACTTTTATAAAAAAAACTGCAGACATAAAATTACTGTAATTAATTTATTAATGTTATTAAAACTTAAATGAGATGCAACTTTATACAAATCACCCTGGTCTAGAATATTATTTTGAAAAAACCTTCAGATAGAAAGTTGTTAGGGTTATAAATAATTCATACCAAATGTATTTTTTAGACTCGAGTTTGTTAGGAGTAAAGGTAAAAAAGTTAATACATATGCTAGTTTTTAATAATAACTGTTCAATGTGGCTTATTGATTATTTTCTATCTATCTTTTAATGATAAATAAATATTATAATAATTTTTAAGAGAAACCTAATCAAGTTATTTGTATTTTTTTTTTTAATCCGATAGATAATAAAATTTTTTTATTGCTTGTTTTTTTTTTGCAACTGACATATTAGTCTCTTATTGATATACTATATCATAGAATCACTTCCATCATTGCAGAAGAGATGGCAAGCATTGCACAGTCGATGATGGGATTGAATCAAACACCATAATCAGCAATGCGGTGCAGTCCTGGACAGGATTCAAAAACTGATACAGTTAGAGTGATTCCTGTATGACAAAAATTCTAAATTTAGCAAGTAACATTAAATTTAAAATGTCATAAACTATTAGCACATTTGATAGTAAAGACTCAGCCAGCTAGCCTCTCTTCATGCCAAATGTAGAAAAATTATTTTCTTATGGATAAAGTCAAGGAAAGTAAAATTAAAGTAGCAATGTTATTGTATTTCGCAAGCCAAACAATAATTGAAATTATTAAATATTTATGTGGAGCGGTAAAGCCAGAAAGTTTTTTTATGAAGAAATAATTTTTTAAGTTGAATGAATATTTCAAATCTCTAACTTCAAGACATATAATTCGATTTCATTTTAGGTATAGAAGTCAAACTCAAGGAGAAAAGTTGTATGAATATGACATAGCACTGAGAAACCTAGCAAAAAAATGTGTATGTGGCAATTTTATAGATGAGGCACTTCTTGAATGCTTTTAATGGGAATGTCAGACAAATGATTGAGACAGCATTTGTTATCAGAGAAAGAATTAACATATAAAGATGCAATTAAAAGAGGGATAGCTTATGAAATAGTTTTAGTGCAGTCTAAAGAATTTCATAAAATACTTTTAAATGATGGAAATAAAACTGCTATTCAGAAAACTGAAGAGGGGAGTACAAGTAATTTTAATAAAACAAAGCCACAGAAGAGAGAAATTTTACATTTCTGCTGGTGGAAAAAGTGAATATATATCTCATAATTGTAAACACATATCTCATAATTGTGTATAAAAAATGAAAGCAAAACTGCAGTTTGAAAGGACATATAGCAAATACTTGTTGAATATCTCCAAGGTCAAATAAAAGTCTGTAACAAGTAGATCAACTGAGAACTAAAGTTAAGTACCAGATTTTATATCAAAATAAATCTTGTAGAGCAAATGATGCTTTCTGTTTAAATTTATGGAAAAATAATTTTTATGGAAATTGATAACTGCTTGGGCATATTATTAATGTCTAGTAAGAACTGGAATAATCTAATAAAAGACATTAAAATGGCTCTCAGCATTATAAAAATCTTATTTACAAGCACAAGAAATGAAGTGAAAATTCTAGGGAAAATATCAGTAAATGTGAAAATTAATAATCTAAATCCCAACCATTATATATAGTTTAGTGTAAAATCAATCCTATTATAAGTCATGAATGGTTTACAAAATTAGATATTAAAGTTAGTGTAATTAACAAAGAGAGTACATTGCCTATTCCTGAGAAAGTGCAAGTCATACAAAATGATTTAAGTTATATGAAGAGAAAGCTAATTCATCATACAGACATGTTATCTTGCGTAGTGAGAAAATAAAAGTCTAATGGACCAGAAATTGAAATAAACTATATAGATAATCTGTATCCAAATGTGCTAAATAGTAAGACAGTTGCAAATTGGGCTAAAAATGATGATGGATATCAAGAACTAATTAAATGATAAGAAGAGTTTGCCTGCAAAATAATCTAAATTTCTTGCATTATCTTTTTGGAACACTAGAACAAATCTCGTAATATGCAAGGGTTGCAGATTGAATGGTGATTGAGTTGTAATTCTGATGGTCGGAAGAGAGAAAGTTTTAAATTTACTTCAAGATGGCCATCCAGGAATTATCAGACCTAAAACATTATAGTTAGGAGTTACATCTGATGGTTAAATATTAATAATGAAATTAAAAACTTTATTTAAAAATGTAAACCATGCCAGCTAAACTACCAGAGAAAATTTTTATAAAATAGCCTATGGAAAATCATGTTGGCCAGCAAATACATATTGATCACACAGGATCTTTTAAAAGTCATATTTTTCTAGTTATCATAGGTGCATATTCTCAATGGCTAGAATGCAGAATAGTAAAAAATACAAGCTCAGAAGAAATAATAAAAAAGTTATGAGAAATTTTCTCATATCTTGAATTTACCAAAAACCATTATATCTGACAATAGCGCTGCTTTTACTTCCAGCAAATTTAGTAAATATTTAGCTGGATGGGGGTTAAATATATTTTTATGCCACCTTATCATTCAGAGTCAAATGGCTTTGCAGAAAATGCAGTTGGCATTTAATTAATAACACTAAATAAAATTGAAACAACTAATTTTCAAAAAACTGTGTTTAATTTGTTGTTACAGCAACATTTATCCTTAACTGTGGTAACAAGAAAAACCCCTGCTGAATTACTGTTAAGAAAGAAGCTTAAAACTAAATTAAGTATGCTTCTTCCTAGTAAAGAAAACTTCGAGAAAATTATTGCAAAATAAAACACATTTGTTGTAGGTAATAAAATTCTATTTAAAGATATATTATGAAAAATTGGATTGAAGAAATAGTATTAAATCATTCATCCGAACAAATTATTGCAGTATTAACAGTTTGACAGAACGAAAGTGAAAAAACACATTAATAACTCACTTGAAACCAGATGATGACTTAATATAAGTAAGCACAGTAGACAAAGAAGAAAACCAAGTAGATGACGAAATAATGGAATGCCAAAATGCCTAAACAAGATTGAAGAGAAACAAGTGAAGCAACAGAAGAAGCTGCAAATTCAGCTGATGTTGTTTCCAAGATACATGCTCACAAAAGAAAACACTCAGACTTCAAAAAGACTATATAAGCATAGTTTTTCTGAAGTAAGTGGAAGAGATTGTTATGTATTTATATATATGTATTGTATATATATTATACAATCAATAAATGTTTACTGTGAATATTTAAATATGTAAGGAAACCAAATCATACATCACATGACTTAATTAGCTTGTATTTGCAAATGTAATATAATGAGCATGCTAATAACTAACCAAGCCTTTTCGATAAATGTCGCAAGAGAAAGAATTTAAAATTCTCTATCTATCCTTATTTCCAAACCGGTTTCGAGCTAATGGCTCTCATCAGTGAGGCACTAGGACATTTAGACACTAGATCTAAAATACAAATTTCAGCCTACCATTTATCAAATACTTAACTATTAAATAGAAAATCTGAAATTTTCAGACATCTAGATGTCTTCAAATCCAGCTATCTAACATAAATAGCCATATGGAACTTTAACTAAATTCAGATGTTATATTGCTAAAGTTATTAATATATGGTGTATCTGAATTTAATTCAATTCCATATGGCTATTTATGTTAAATAGCTGGATTTGAAGACATATAGATGTCTGAAAATTTCAGATTTTCTACTTAATTGTTAAGTATGCGATAAATGATGAGCTGGAGTTTGTATTTTAGATACAATATCTGAATGTCCTAGCGCCTCACTGACAAGAGCCATTAGCTCAAAACCAGTTTGGGGATAGGGATAATTCTAGATAGAGATTTTAAATGCTTTCTCTTGCAGCATTTATCAGAAAAGCTTGTTTAGAGCTATTAGCATGCTTGTTATATATATGTGTGTTGTATATTATACAAAAAAATAAATGCGTATATACATAATTTTGTAATGTAAAGTTTTGTAAAAAAAATAGCAAACATAAAATTAATTAATTTATTAATATTATTAAAATTTAAATATGATAGAATTTTATACAAATCACCCTGGTCTAGAATATTATTTTGAAAAGTCTTTGAACAGAAAATAGCTAGATTTATAAATAATTCATACTGAATGTATTTTTTAGCCTACAAGTTGGTTTTCTCATAATTATAAGCAAAGATAACAAAACTTAATATGTCTGCTAGCTTTTAATGTGTTCACTGTGGCATTCTGTTTATCTTTTAATCAATTTGCTCTTCTTGTAATTATATATTAAATAAATATTATAAACAAGTTTTCAAAACAAACCTAATCAAGTTCTCTATCTTTTTTATTTAATCTGGTAGTAAAATATTTTATTGCTTGCCTTTTTTGCAATTGACTTATTAACAGAAGAAACATGGCAAAAACAATGCTTTTAAAAAATAATTTTCCCTATTTCTCTAACCTGGAACCCTATATCCTACATCAGTCAGTTGTAATTCATTCTTTAAATCCTGTAAATAAATTGTACATTATATTGGGTATAAAAACCATTCCCATTTCACATCTAATTTATTTTTCACTTTATAGACTTAAGCTATTTAACTGGTATGTATTCATACAAATAGAAAGCCCATTCCTTTTGTTATAAAAGTTTTACTTTTATAATATGACTTTCATTCATATACACTTAGAAATGTTTTATCTTCTGTGTTACTATATTTCAAATTAAAAGCATATTAGTAAAAGATATTTGGTTTTATTTTATTTAATATGCTTTAGTGAAGAAAGAGAACAAAAAATGAAACAATATTAATTCTGTTAATATATATTATCTAGATCAGAGGTGGACAATTGTTTTGGCTTGGGGGCCACTTTGTGGAAGCGGAGGGCTGCACCTTTTTTTCATGACACAATAAAGATACTGCTTTATTCCCTGTATTACCAAAAAAATATTTGTTTGTCCATTCTTCATTAAACACAACATTCATCACCAATTTTATGTTTTTTCAGATGATTCATGGTTTCACTAAAGTTGGAAATTTATATATTTACTGTTGCAAAAGACAAAATTGAAATTAACCAGATCAACCAGAACCCTGCACGTCATATCTACACTGCATACGTATAGACGTGGCCATCCTAATGGAAAATACGAGATGAATCTTCGGTCGTGGATGGAAAGGAAATCTTGGTTCAAGGCGGATTTTTCTGATTGTCTTGGTGGGTCGCAAAAAAAACTTAGCGGGCCACATGTAGCCCCCGGGCTGCTATTTGCCTACCCCTGATCTAGATCTTATACATTTTATAGGTGATATTAATGCAAATTGATTACTATCATTTTTCAGTGGTTAAGATTTGTATTTATATAATAAATTGTTACCAGTTTTAATCCTATATAATGATTATTTAATAATGAAAATAATCTTAATTTAGGGTCGCATTCAAATTGGCTCAGATGCAGACATAGTCGTTTGGGATGGTAATGCCACAAGAGTGATTTCTTCAAAGACTCATCACCAAGCAGTGGATTTTAACATTTTTGAAGGCATGAAGTGTCAAGGAGTTCCTATGTATGTTATCACTAATGGTCTTGTAGCAGTAGATGATGGAAAGGTAGAGTGTTTTTCTTTCATATCAGAATTCTAAATTGAATATATATATATATATATTAAAGTGCAGTAGGAAATACTAGCATGAATGGAATCAGAAAAATTATAGTAAATTTTATTTATTTTTGTAAAAATAAAATCAGTGCCTATTTTTATTTAATCATATTTTATATAAAAAAGCATTTTTTTTTTTTGAATTTATAATTGAATATTTTTTATTATTGACATTTTTTTTTATATAATAAAAGAAATGTATTTAGTGATTAAATAAATATATCCATTTTTCCAGATTAATGTCATTCCAGGATCGGGTAGATTTATTCCAACACCACCTTTTCCTCCATATGCATATTTAAGAATACAAGAAAGAGATAGGGTAAATTCATTATCTTAATGTTATTTTTTTTCTCAGTTATGCTACTTTTTTCATTTGATTAAATTAATTATACTTTTTTAGGTTTGTGTACCTCAAAAAGTTGAAAGAGAACCATACGTTGGACCTATTATTGATCCTCACAAGGAAGAAGAAATGAAGAGGGCTTCTAGTCATCCTCTAGCTGCCAATCCTCAAGATACATTTGGTGGTAAATTTTTTAATAGCTTAAGAAACTTTTAATATTATTTTTTTTTTTCAGTAGTTTTTTTTTTTTTACAATTTCTCTAGGTGATACCATAGTAAATTGGTATCAAGTTTACTTACTATTGTCAGGATAATTTGCATATTGAAGCTGGTCTTAACTTCTAATTTAACATATCTAACTTGAATTATTTTAATTTACAATTACCAATTTAGGATAAGAAAAAGTGTAACTCTGATCATAGTTAATAAAATAAATTTTATAACTTCAGTGGAAAATTGACACGGTACATGTAGTTATTGTAACAGTTGAAATCACACTAATTGAAATTGATAAGGCTTATGAACACTTTAACAATTACTACAGTAATTCTAGTCCACCTTCCATGACCATCTCAATGAAAGTAAGTTCTTGCATTCATTTGATCGAATTGGTAGTTACAAAATTGCTAAATACATAGAGTTGGAGTTTGTCTTGTCTTAATTGGACTCCAAAGGAGAAAAATTTTAATAATTTAAAATATTGGGATTTATTTAGATTTTAAAAAGTAATGGAGGGGGATAATTTAGATCAATTGATTTTTGATTTATTGTTACATAGTGGATATGATAAAGAATGCTTCAGCAGAGTATTCAAATTTAAGGAAGAATAATTTAACTAAAGAAGAAAAAAATATTTCTACTAATCTCACCTTAGTGGATCTAACAAAAAAAATTAATAAATACTCGGCCCAATTGGGATGCTACTGATCTGATACATTCTTCCAAAATCCTCCAAAATGTTCAAAGAATATTCAGAGAGACTATTACTGCCAGTATGTTGATTTGTTCAACTCGTGTCACATTTCAGATAATAATTCATGCAGGATTATGATGGATGCTTTGCATGATTATTCTGATTCAGGGAAGGTTACCATTTATCAGTTACAATCATCAAGTCACTTTATACTCAGCTGGAAAATATGGCACATAATAAATTGATAAACTTGGCTATCACTATCAGGTTGATTCTGTTTTAGAGCATTCTTTTTTAGAAGCCTTTCACAAGTTTTTTGAAATGAAATGCACAAAATTTTACTGCAGAATCATCACTTGCCTCAATAATATAATTTTGTACACAGTGTATAGAAATAGCTGACACCACAGTTATGATCAAGAGTTTGAAATTGATAACTAAATAGATCTGTATGATGATCAAATTATCATAATAATAAAAGCAAAATCCAAATTATGAGAGCTTATCATTAAACAAATGGTTTGATAATAATTTAAAAATGAATTAAGACTCGTTTTTATGATTTTAGTAACATTAATTATAAATATTTATTCACTTATATTGATATGCTAAATTCGTACAAAATTGTAGCCTTTCCACTTATTATACGAGATTGCCTTGTGTTCTCAGAAATAAAAACATGCAAATCCTTTAACGCGTGCATAATACAGATACTACTTAATCAAATTTTGTGCACTACATTTAATTATTTTTATATTTAGACAATTGTTTTTTAATTAGTAAAGTTATGTTTAAAAACAAAAGTGAATTAAAAAAACATCAAATGAAAGGAACACAACAACAAAAAAGCATTTTCAATAATCATCTAATGGTTAAGTTAGCTTGAATTGTATTTAATATAAGATACAATATCTTTTTTAGAAAAATCATTAAGATTTTTAGATATATTAAAATGTACTAAGATTTGCCCTCCTGCAACCAAAATTTATATCAAGTTGCCAATTATATATTCAGTAAATATTTCTATTTTTTAATTTGCAGCACTTCATTTTCAATCTTGGAATACGAAGATGTTAATCTAGTCTTTCTGCTTTTACTTTTTTGTGAACTTTGTTTAAATGATTAGACCACTTTGTAAAGCGATTAATATTACACAAGATATAATTTGTAATATTGTATATGTAATGACTTGCCTCAAATGATTATTGCTTTAGTAATGGGTATATTTAAAATAAATATTAACGTATTCTTTCTGAATTTAAAGAAATATCTAAAAAAACCATAATAGATCATCACAGTGCATTGCATTATTAGTAAACTGCCACATCTTCGATAAACTATACCATACTCATTCCTTGGCCATAGGAAGAAATTGAGTTTTTTTCTTCTTGCAGTGGGCTATAAAGAATTTAATTATGCTTCTGCATAGTTGTACACATATTTGCAAAAGGACTGATGTAATAATTAGCTCATCCAGGTAAAAAAGAAAAAAAAAAAAGATATATAGTACATATGAATTTTTTTATTTAGAGATAAATATGGAACTTAAAACTATTTTTTTTTAAGAACAAAGCTTAGAAACAATAATCTAAGATCACTACACTAATTTAATAACAAAAAAATAAAATTAGAGGATTTTATAAAATATAAAATTAAGAATTGCCATAAGGTATATAAAATTAAGTTGATAAAAATATCATATATATTTAAAGTCTTTATGTGTATATACATATATTTAACGCCTCATTTTTACATTTCCAGCATATAGTTGAAGACAATAGAAAAACTATGCCAATAAATCCCATTGTCTCTTTCAAATAGACCAAATCCACAAAATTCTCCCTAAGTTACGCAATCTTTGTTTTGTATTTAATAATGTACATTACACAAAAAGTATTGCATTTTTCTGCAAACGTTAATTTACAACAATCACCTTTCAGTAAATATATAAATGGTTAATAACAAAATATTATAAGATATATTTGAATTTATTAAAATTAAAGTGAAATATCACTCTTTATCTTAATAAAGAATGATTAATAATGTTTTTTTTTTTTTAACTGAAAGGGAATTACTGTGAATAAATTTCTTGTTGAAAAATACAGCACTTATCTAGTAACTTTGTGTATATATATATATGTGTGTGTGTGTGTACATTCCAGAACATTAAAATGAAATAATTTATTTTCAGCTCCTCCTGAAGAAGAAAAAACTGGCAAAAGAATGCATATTCGGGTAAATAATCCTCCTGGAGGCAAAACCACTGCTGCGTCATTTTGGTAGATTTTATTACTTAGTAAACTAATATGGGGAAAAAACGAAAATCAAAATGAAATAATTAATTTTATATTTTATTTAAATCTATTTTGTAATTATCCGTGATTTTTTTTTTTTTAAAAAAAAAAAAATAAACAAATTTTATAATTGTAATTTTACATTTCTGAAGTTCTGCTTTCACATTTTGCAGAAAGAAAGAATAAAATGTGTTACTTATCTCAACTTTGTGACATTCATTTATGAATAAAAATAATATTACTCTAAACTAACGATAGTGTAAAAGTAATTGGAGAATAAGTATAACATTATTTTGAGGTATTTGGAATATCTAATTTTCGCAAGTAATTTATATTAAATGGATTAGGTGAGCTCAGTTTTTATTTAATTCTATGCTGTACATTTAATTTTATTTTTAAGAACAAGTTCCAAATATTCATTTGATGAACTGTGAAAAATTAGGCTGAACAGTTATATTTAAGTTTTAATTTGATTACAATTGCATCATCATCTTTTGGCGAGTACTATTTAAGTACAGTAGGGTGTGAACTATGCTATATCTAATTACATGACTTCAATTATATACAATCCAAAGAAAAATGTAAACAAACAAAAAAATATAAATAAACAATCAAAAAAGCATTAAAATTCACAAATTTTACAATATTCAACAGCTATTTTTCCCTTCTCCGAACGCTGAATGTGATTATATACATTAATAAAATTTCTTCAATTTGTGTTGAAAGCACATACTTTTATTCTTCCCTTATTATCCTTTCCATATTTGATGTGCTATATTTTGCATAATAAAATACTTTATGAGTGTAATACTAAAAGTTTGATACTGACTTAAAAAGATCAAAATAATTAGACAGATCTTAATTTCTTGATAATAAGATCAGTATTATTTTTCCATAAGTAAAAAAAGTTATTGGAAAAAAAAAGAATATTGCTCTGAGCATATTTAATAGCATTGAAAGTAAGAGAGTTCACTATTTACTTTATTTTAAAAATATGAAACAGTTAGTTTTTCTTCTTATTTTTATTGCTTCAATGAATATATGTGTTCCCTCCCTTTATTTTTGGTAACTATATTATTATTTTTAAAATGTTGTTGATACTATAATCTTGATATATATGCAAACTATACATATAAAAAAGTGTCTGTGTTATTTATATGTGCATGTTGAAAAATACTTTACATTTATAGTTGAATAAACAATACATATTCTATTGTAATCAGTGTTTATCAACAAAATATGAGCTATTATATACTATATACGTTTGAATGTGAGGGTTTGGATCAAAATATAATGTAATTTGCGGGTCCACTGAGATGTTTTTTCGAGAAAATACAACCCACATATCTCATATGGCTCTCTACATTATCTTTTTAGATCTCCATTTTTTTAATTGCTTCCCTTTTGAAAACAGCAAAACAAACAATATTTGAAGTTTTTTTTATTTCTCTTGTAGCATTTTCAAAATATATCTCGTAACCATTTAATTTTTTAAATATTAATTTACTTTATACAGGATCTTTTCATTTTCTACCGGTTTGGTATTACTAACACCATTTTTCAAAAGCTTACAACTATTTTTCATTTTTGTTTGTAATTCTGTTTGCCACATATTTTATATAGTCACTATAATAGTCAAATAATAACATCACTTAATATTTGCTATTAAATGAATCATATTATTTCATTTTGCAATGGTTTAAGGACTTTATATATATATAATATAAACTATAATTATAAAGGCATGCCATGATAGAGTTTACAGATGATTGTTTTGTATAAACACTAACACTTTGAGGCAATGAGAAATTTCAAAGAAGCAGTAATTATTTTAATCAAATTATTTACTGAATTCATTTCTACAAGGGATTATCAATAAGTATCATTGTCTCGTAGTAAATCCAATATTTATTTATAGATGTTAAAATTATTATAATTAAATTTTATATATTTTGTGGGAATGTTCAGATATTAGTTTACAGCAAAGCATTGTATATAACATAATAATAATGTTCCGTGCTAAATTATTATTTCCAATCCTTAGTCTCACTTAACATTTATCTATTTTCCTTATTATTGGAAAATTCCTAGGTATATACTATTATCAAAGTCAAAATCACATGGTATTGAAGATTTTAGAGCTTTTTAACTTTGTTCTGAAATAGCTGGAAATTTTTTTTGAAAAATTATGCTTAATAAATATTTTAGTAGATATCTACTAAAAACACAGTTTACATTTGTAGCAGGTATGTCCATGGATATCAATTTAATATATGTTTAAGACTTATTGCAAATGTTATTGATATATCTAATACTGGATATTATTTGCTTTAGCAAAGTGGATCATTCTGTTTTGGTTTCCAAATTTCATCTCATCGGTTTATCTCCATGAACTTTTATAATGGTTTGACTTATTTTGTCTTTGATAAGCCAATTTTTTGTTTTGTAATATGATAAAATCTTATACACATTACAACATAACTGGAACTTTGCAGAGAAATATTTTTAGACTATTGATAATTTTGTTGTTCAGTATAAGGCAGTGTGCTATTGGAAGTAATATCCTTAATTTTGATGAAGATATCAAATTGTATAGGCTTATTCTTAATTTTAACCATTAAAAAAATTGTGCACTCAGACATCATATTTCAAGGTTAATGTCTGAGAAACAATATAGAAATTAATGTTAATCAATTCTGTGCTTATCTTTTTTTAAAAAAAATTATGTAGCATTTTCAATGATATATTAATTTCAAAAAATATTCAAGAAAAAACTACGTAAAGACTTAGTTTTATTTTAAATAATTATGATACATTTAACAATAATATTTTTAATAATTATGATACATTTCACAATAATATTCAGTACATTATTTCAAAAAGATATAACATTATATATTTTATAATCAAAAATTGTTAATTTTTTGGAAAAAATACTTGTGTAGATATTTTAAATTGTGGTTCTGCGAGTTGAAATTCCTATAATTTAAAGCATAGAATAGCAATGGAAAAGGTTTTTTTAAAAAAAATATCTGAAAATCCTTGACCAAAGAATTAGATGAAACAAATGCACTATTTAAAAAAAAAATTCTCTGGTGAACCGAACATTGTCAAATAATACTATCGTATAGAATAAAAACAGAAGATACAAAATCGTATCTCAAAGATAATATATTTAATATAATGACTTGGTTTCTTTACTAATATCTCAAAGAGTAAATGTGAGATTTAAAAAAATTAGGCCCTTTGCTCAGTTAATACAATTTAAATATTTTAAATATTTTTGAGTAAAATAAATTTGGGGGCTACTATACTAAAAATATTATAAAAGAAATATATAATTTAAGAATGTTTGTATCATTTTTCTTTGGATATAATATCTGTTAAATGTACAAACTGAATAACAGAGAGGATAGATATTTTTTGATTCTATTAATTAATTAAACAATTTCCCGGATTCATTCATGATGGTAAGATAGAAGAAAGGACATTTCCATGAGTGACCACAAGACTGTCGTATTGTTGCTGGTCATTCTCTTTTCTTCAATTTTCCCAAGCACTGTAGTTCTTGATTAATGAATTGTTTTTGTTTTTTTTTGTCATAATAATAGACATATTGATGAATTTTAGAAATAAATTCCATATATATAAAACACGGAAAATAAATTTATATTTCTTTGGTTACCAGAATTTTAAAATTATATTTAAATATAATTCTTTCACAATTTACTGGATTGTTTTAACAAATCATAATTGTATGATTTCTCTTAAAGTAAATAAAATGTGGATAACTATATATATATTTAGAAAAAGAATTGCAAATTAATATTCTTTTTTTTTTTTTTTAAGTTAAAACTGTTAATAACAAATTTTTTTGTTAAATTTAATTTTTAAATAGAATTCTTTATTTAACCGTCAGTTTTTCTTGTTGAATATGGAGAAAAATTAAAATTTTTTATGAAAGTCATATTAATGTTAATAAATATGCAATTTTTAAACAAATATGTATAAACCTGAAATTGGTTGATATTGAAGGATATATTTTTTACAAGTTATTTTTTTAATTTGATAATTGGTTTATATCCTATTTTAGGAGAATATTCTAGAAATGATTATCAGTATTATTAGTTTGTCAAAAAAAAAGTCTTGTACACAAACCACAGACTCCTTCACAAGTCATCCCTTGCGTTAATAATCCTCAAATACTAATAGCTACCATCTTTAATAAACCACAGTCCCTTTTAATATATATTTCATAATTTCCTTGACTCATATTACATGCACAGTATAATTACTAATTTTCCTCAAAAAATATTTTTTTACTTCTTTTTTTGAACACATATATTTTACCAACTTAGTCTTTTCATTATCTTCCAAATTCACATTGTTAATGCCTCTAATCTTTTTTTCATTGTTCATATCTCTGCTTTTTTAAGCTAAACTCTGAACAAAATATTTAACAAATCTAATTTCAATAGACCCTATCCATATTAAAAGCCTGTTTAGCTTTTCTAAGTTTTGACCAGCAATTTACTGCTAACCAATTATTTGTAATATTTCTCTGATACACATATACTTTCTGCTCAATGTGGAATGAAAATATAGCATTTTTTTTTTAGGCCAGAGTTTTGTAACTGTATATTTTATTGTGTATCTTTATATTCTTGTGAATTTTTTTTAAGGCAAAAAAAAAAAAAAATTATATATGTTGAGAAATAATTTATATTGAATTATGTGGCAAATTTCTTTAATAAAATAAATTTTTAAATGAAATGTTTCTTTTGATGTTTTTTTTCAAGTAAAACTAATCAAATAAAAATAACTGTTAATAAACTATGACATTAATAATAATGAAATAAATATTCAAATTTCTAGACTGGAACCCCCTTATATATAAAATAAACACTCACTAAATAACTAATGTTTGCCACCTGATATCAAGTTTAACTATCAACATGAAAAATGAATTCACTTTTCATCTGATGTCTAAACATTTAAATAGACATGTAGACTAAACAATTTCAAGTGTGAAATTTAATTGTACAAGGTAGAAAAATAATTGTATTTTTATAATAATCACCCTCCCTCAGGCTATGAATTAAAAGCACTCTAAATATTGAACAATGAATAAAGAATCTATCTATTCTTAGTAGTACTGATGTTTATAAACATACCTTTGTCAACATTGTTGGTAATTCGGAGTCAAATTAATTTATCAACCAGGTAAAATATGACACTTAACGAGTTATTAAACTCATAATTAATTATACAAGGCTGGAGACCGATCTCACTTTTAACACCTTGATTGTAATAGTTAAACAAGATTTAATATATAAATTTTAAATTGAACATAGCTTAATGATATGTAAACAAAGGGAGTTAATCACTCTCAGTCAGGCTATGAATTAAAGCACTCTAAATCCATTTGTTTACATGTACATTAAACTATGTTTAATTTAAGATTTACATATCAAATCTTGTTTAATTATTACAATCAAGATATTAACTCCAGCCTTGTATAATTAATTATGAGTTTAATAACTCTTAAGTGCCATCCATATTCCATCTAGTTGATAAATTAATGTCACTAAATTACCAATAATGTTGACAAAGGTATGCTTATGAACATCAGCGCTACCAAGAATAGATGGATTCATTCTATCTTGATCCTTTGTTCAACATTTAGAGTGCTTTTAATTCATAACCTTATGGAGGGTAATTAAATTCTTTTCTTTACATATACATTAAGTTATGTTTAATTAAAATTTATTATAGTATATTATTGTGTATAATTTGCAATTTATTAAAATGAATAAATATTTGCTCTACCTTGTATATTTAAATTTCAGTCAGTTTGAATAGAGTTACAATAATATCTTGGCTGATTTAAATTTTACAGTTGCTGTTTTCATTGTTTACTCTATATGTTTAAATATCAATTGAAAAGTGGATACATTTTTTCATTTGTTTGTAACTAAACTTGATACCAGGTGGTGTAAAAATTTGTCCTGGATTGAAAAAAAAAATTCACATTAATTTGTGTTTACTTTACTAAATAATAATGAATATATATAATATTTAGTACTCTCAAGTTATTAATAAACTGTTTATGATTTCTCATAAATAGAACAAATTATAAAATTATTTTCTTTTGTCAACATGTTGAAAATTATATGACTACAAGTTTGAATTAATCAGTTTTATTTGAAACTTCATTTCTATATATCATAACTGACATCAGAGTAAATAGATTTTATTAATTCAGCTAATGTTCAGTTGTATAAATCAATCAACACTTAGATAATATCAATAACAATCAATAATCTCAAACTGTTGTCAAGGCAACCTTTTTTTAATAAATTGTCTAAGTGTTAACTGGTTTTAATGATTACTTGTAAACCCATTTAGCTCTGAACATTATTACACTTAATTGTATTTATGTATGCAAGATAAAAAAATCATATCACAGTCATATTTTTGCTTTTAATATCAATATATCGGTTCTGATCCGAAAAATTTATTTTAACTTGGAAACTTCATTGTGTAGCTAATAATGTCTGAATCATCATTTACTAATCATAATCAATACAGAATGGCTCATAGATTGTAAACTTCATTGTGCAGCTAATAGTGTCTGAATCATCATTTACCAATCAATACAGAATGGCTCATGGATTGTCTATGGGCTATATACTTCAAAGAAAAATCTGAAGCCTGCTTGTGAACCAGAAATGTTTTTTCAAGGTTCAACCAACCCGAATTCAAAACTAAGAGTTTAAACATAACACCATGAGGTTCTTTCTACGTATATATTTACATATTATAAATGTAACATAACCAATTACAAGTAATCAACATGTTCTAAAGCTATATGTATAATAATGCTATAAATATATTCATTTTAAATGTCCTCTATTAAATCATTATTTGACTAAGATGTAAGATATTATATAATAATCAAATTGTGAATTATGACAAATAAGATTTGCAGGACAGATTTTAGGGAAACCCATTCATCAGGAGTGACAAGTCCCAACATTAATAACCACAAATCATAATGGATTTAAATTTTATATACATAAATATTTACTTGTTAATATATACATAAACATATAGTAATAAAATCAAATCATATATCACATGACTTATTATTTTGCTGTTAGGGGCTTTGGCTAAATTAAATTGCTAAGCATATTAGTGTATGGCGTATCTGAATTAAGTTCAGGCCCATATGATTTTTTCAGTTGGAGAGCTGAATTTAAAGACATGTAGATGTCTAAAAATTTCAGATCTTCTTACTAAGAGTTAACTATTAGATAAATGCTTAGGTTGAGTTGGTTTTTTGAATCTGCTGTCCTAGCTCTTCACTGAAGAGAGCCATAGCTCTAAACTGATCTGAGGGTGGGGACAATCCTAGATAAAGATGATTTGAATGCCTTCTCTTGTAGCATTTATCATTAAAAAAAAGCTTGTTTAGAGTTATTAGCACCCTCTTTATTATACATAAACATATATATATTAATTCTAATATTCTCATGGATAAATAAATGTATTCATAGATTTCTGGGAGTTTCTGTTTAATAAAAATATAATAGATAAATAACTGACATTTCAGTACAATAATAAGTACTTTCCTCAGAACTTCTTCTTTCTCACATCATAAGAATGTGTGTGGTGAGATTTAAAATCATAATTTTTTCTTTGTTATTTTCTCCTCATTCTCAAATTGTATTGGTTGAGAAGTTTTAAAAAATATTTTATTCTCCAACAGCTTTTCCCAAATATTGTTAATTTTCTTTAATTCACATTTTTCATTTATGCTTTTAGACCTTTTAAAAATCTCTATAGTCTCTGATCATATTGTTCAATTTTTGCCAGACTATGTGCTTTATTAAAATTGATAGCATGGTTAGTTAATTTAATGTGTGAGTAAATGGGTGATGAATTAATTTTTCTCTAATTGCCTAAATGTGTTTTTCCTTTCTTATGTTTATCTACAATTGGTTTGTCCAATGTATGAATGTAAACAATCACCACATGGAATTTCATATACACCATGAGACTCCAAAAGAATTTTATCTTTAGGGTGTAGAAATTTTTTAAATGTAGTAAAAATTGTGTGGAATATTTTTCTTTAAAACATTACTAATTTTATCAGTTACTCCCTTTATATATGGCAGAACAATCTTAATTTTTGAAATATCAAAATCTTTTTTCTTGTTATATAAAAAGCCCTATTAATAATCCTGTGATCAAATCCATTATGAAGAAGCATTTTTTTAGTAGCATAGCCATCTTGGTGAAAATGACTGTCATCAGAAAGTCTCTTACTTCTATCTAACAATATCTTTGCCACTGAAAATAGTTGTGCTGGATGGTAATGAGAAGAAAAATATAGATATCTCCTAGTATGTGTTTGCTTTCTATATATACCATAGGATAAAGAACCACTCTTCTTTATTTCAATTAAAACATCTAAGAATGGAAGTTGGTTATTCTTTTCTACTTCCATAATAAATTTGATGGAAATTCATCAAGAGCATGCTTACCATGACGCCAAATAACAAAGGTATCATCATACAAATGGTTTTTTAACTGCTGATATCAAAATTTTATTTTCCATAAAAATAGAGGCCAATGCTGGAGAAATTGGTGAACCCATAGCTAAACCTGATGATTATTTATATATCTGACAATCAAAAACAAAAAAAAAATGTATTTAATAGCAGTGTTCAATCGAACAACAAAATCAGGCAATTGAATAGTTTTACTACATTTAACAAAATTATTGAAGTATTTCCATACCCTAAAGATAAAATTCCTTTGGAGTCTCATAGTGTATATGAAATTCCATGTGGAGTTTATTTACATTCATATATTGGACAGATCAATTATAGAATAAACGAAAGAAAGAACACATTTTGGCAGTTAGAGAAAAATCTAATTCATTAGCCATTTATTCACACATTGAACAATATAACCAGAGATGTAATGGTATGGAAAATTTTGGAGTTCATCCTGGGGTGATGACAAATCATCATCCCAAAATAAACAATATTTAATATCTAAGTATATAAATTTAATATATAAGTAATGGTATATATAAAGTAATGAATATAAAATCCATATAAAAAGAATGAGTTGGAGATCATACTGAGAGATCAGCAAAACTAACTATCGTAAGTATAAGCATAATTAACTATTAAGTTCATTAGCATTATAAATAAGTATAAGTAATACTCATCATTATAAGTGATTAACAATAAAAGTAAATTAGTCAATCTGGTGACTGGATTTGAAATGGATCTGTAGACCAGGCTATTTATTTAGCCCTTGCCAGCTTGGAGCTATTAATGCTGGGATATTAAAACATGCTGACCAACATCAATGCTCTGACCATTTAGTACTATTAATGTACTGACCAACTATAAACTTAATTTCTAATAGAGACTAAACAAAAAAAGTTGTGCATGGATATTAAAGAATATTCTCTACCAATCCAGGATGATCATCATCAACTGGATGCCCAGAAACACTAATACACACCCCTTTCATATAATAGACTTATGCACGAATCTAGCTGAGAGAACAAGCTCTAACTGTTACTGTGACCAAGAGATGATGCAATACATAATATCTTAAAACTATTTTAAAATTAAGTTCACTGGAATAATTTTAACAATGGAATATAAGTTTATTAATAAAAGAAAATGATATTAAGGTCTGTAGACTATGACTACACACATATAAGCCTTCTGACTGATTAATCTACAATAAAAAAATAAGGTATCAACTTGTGATTTATAATACCACAATGGGTTTACATGAAACCCATATCAGTGTACAGATGTGTGGTATAATATAAAATGAACATATTTGAATTGTCATTTAATAAATTAATTTTTACATAAATGAGTACCTGTCATGCACAGATATGTACACAGATGTCGGCATAATTTATGAACATATTTGACTTGCCATAAAATAATAAAATTTTTGAGTTATCACATTTTAATATAAATGCCTCGTATGAGGTTTACATAAAACATCGCATAGATGTATAATAATTTAACATTTGAATTCATAATCTATAAATGAATATTTCTTTTATAATACAATGACACTTTACATATATGTGTGCATATGGAATTGAATGCACACACTGACATTTATATCATAATTTTTTTTAATTTGTCAAAATATTAAAATTAACAATGTTATATTTTTCATAATTCCATTTGAAAAATATAAACTTTTTTCTTCCCCCCCCCCCTTTTTTTTTTAAAAAAAAAAGTAATATCAATCTTTGATAGGTTACTGTTGATTAATTATAAACATTTAAAAAAAATACTCCAGCAAATTTCTTTGTTTTCCAATCGAGAAATACTTTTGGAGATGAATCAATTCTTTACTTCTACATTTTAAATTCAAGCAAAAATTATTTACTTATTTTACTTTTAAATTCTAGATTTTAAATGTCATTTTCATTAAAATTATTTAAATATTCTCAATATTTTAACCATCTACCCATAATCTTATTCTAAGAATTGTGTGTGTACAAGTTATTTTCCTAAGCTTCGAGTAGGTATATTTATGAACATGGGCTAAATCCCATCTCAAGCGCCAGTCTTATCCATTAATAAGAATTATACCTCTCGAAAACATAAATAAGGGTTCAGTGGAAACTTTGGGTATCTTATCCAGGCTATCTCAAGGTCTGGGGAACAATGTCTAACAAAAGAACAAAGCTAAGGTGATCTTATGAAGAAACATCACATACATATCTTGTCATAATTTCTATCTGCCTACAAATCCTATTACAATAGCCCAGAAGTTATCAGAATCCCAGAATGCAAATAATACACAAGTTATAATCAACTTCTAAGATTTATTAACACGTATACATATCTCAATATTTTAAGCACACAACTCATTTATTCCGATGCACATATATATAAGATTCATATACATATTAACGAAAGAGTGCAATTACACGTCGGAGTTGTTTATTAAATGATTTAAGAAATTATTACTTTCTTTAAGTTGGAAAAATATGTTTCTTAATCTATTACTAAATGTTCATTGAATATATATTGAGAAAAGGTCAAGGTTACCTCTGTTAAGGCAAATGTTCACGTGGTCAAGGCTAATGATCTGTAAGCTTACAGTCTAAAGGAATGCTGGTTTTAGCAAGAATTGTTGATCTAAGCAATGATGACAGGCTCCGAAATATTCACAATAATCCATCCTAGAGGTTATGTAGATGATTTTTAACTTGTTTGTGAGAGGTTCTAGCTGTTTGGAGTTCATGGCCATTACACTTGATTAAATAAACAGCAAATCTCCATAAATAAAGTTCAGGTGAGTCCCACAATAGCTGTCCACTGAGCCAGCCTAACGAACTCACACGATTATATTTACCCCTGCATTTCGATAGAGTATATTACGAATAAATTTTCATTAATTAATAATCACGTTGATACATTTTTCTTCTTTTTCTGTTTCTTTTTTATCACCTGTATCTTTTTTTTAAATTTTAATCACCGACTAAATCACTGAGAAAAAAAATATAGTTCTTTTCTTTAACGCTCTTTAACCTCACTTTTCTTTTTATCTATTCGTACGCCGATGACCAGATCTCAAGAATGCTTTTAGCTTCCATTGTTCTAAAATACTAACTTGACCAGTTCTAAGAATTCCAGTGGACAGAGTCATTAACTGAAACTGCCCTCAGTGCAACTTTCCATTCTTTTTATTACTCTCCACCCTTATACGCTTAATGAGTTTTCATTAAGATACATGCTACTACTGACATTATTTAAATCTATAGCTTACATTAATAAACAATAAAATATATAAAACACAAATAATAAAAAAATAACTCCACACAGAATCACTTTTCTATATCCTCATAAATCTGTTAGTAATTCTACACATATCACAATAACATATACAACAAATATATATATACGTATACATTCATGCCATTAACTGATTAACATATTCTATTCATACTCTTGTAACAGGGTCCGAATGACTAATTTTTCCCGCATCTATCTATTTAATTCGTAACACCACTCGCAATTAACACTTTATAATTATTATTACCCTTTAGCACCCGTATTCGAACCCAGATACTGTTACCATATATATCACACCACCAGCTGTGCTTCTTATATATGTATGATAATTTGTGCTCACCATACAGATAAATCAGCATATGTAGAAACATTCTTCAGAAAGCTGAGGGATTTTCTTTGTGAGACTGGCTTATAGTCATCAAGAAAGGTATAATTCAGGTAACTTGATATTCAATCAGCTCCAGACTCCAGGCAAGTTAGCTGTTTTGTCCACATGAGGATTATGAAACACTGGAAACTGACCCTTTTCCTCTATGTGAATTCAAACTCTGCCATTGTGAACTATGGAGCAGCTGCTGGATTTGTCCTTGCCTTCAGTTATATTTTCATGGTAGTTTGTCCTAATCTGGACAACTCTAAGAACTCTAGAAAAACCAGCTACCCTCTAATCTTTTATCAACCCCTTTTTATAGCTAGGGTGGGATGAGAAAAATTCATTAAATGAAAAATGTTAATGGTTCTTGATCAATTTCTATCTTTTCAATCACTTCCATTCACTTTAATTCTGTCTTTTAACAACAACTTTGGAATTTTATCAAATTATGATCTACAAGCTTTACTTAAAAAAAAAGAGATTTCTAAAATAGATAAAAGTTTTACCAAAATGTTAAACAAGTTTTAATTTAAAAAAAAATAAATTTCTAAAATAGATATGGGAATTTTGTAATTACCATGATATAACCTAAAAACATGCTTGTTTTAATTTCAAAATCAGAATTCAATAAAAATATTAATTAGCAGTTATTTCAATGTTTATTTCATAATAAAATTTTATTTTGAATTCAAAATTATTTAATCCCTTATTATTCAAGTGAAATGTAGAAAATATTTACAAAATTTTTTGTCTCCTTTCAACTTTATATATATTTGTGCACACATACTACTATGTTATTGTATGCCATGAACCCCATATAATTACAATATATATATATATAAGATTCAAGCCTATTTTGACTGGTTAGTGATGTTGAGACTTGGCATAGCTGATGGAAAAAGGTTCACCTATAAACCCTATGAGTCTTGTATTATCATAAATGAGAATTTCACTTCTATATAACAGGGGTGTCCAACAAGTCTATCGTGATCCACCAGTCGATCGCAAGACCAATCTGGCAAAAGCTTTCGGGTAACAACTAAAACATTAAGCCAAGATTTTCAAGTTTTTTTGTCATTTTTGTTCTAAATTTTTTTTTCAATTCTAGATAGGTGAAGTCCACTAAGTCGTATCATTATTAAAAATA
The DNA here is from genome assembly GCA_028023455.1 of Epiperipatus broadwayi. Lineage (NCBI taxonomy): Eukaryota > Metazoa > Onychophora > Udeonychophora > Euonychophora > Peripatidae > Epiperipatus > Epiperipatus broadwayi. The sequence continues at coordinate 7,066,498 of JAQFVV010006230.1, forward strand.
ATATTTTTAATCTTGATTTAATGTGGCTAATTTGAATTAATAAATATTGTTAATAATTACTCGTGTTGCTTTAATTCCTCCGGACATGAGTTTTTTGGCCAGTTAAATAATTATTTTTTACTAGGTAGATATATAAAAATAGTATGTATTTCACACCTCCCTCCACTTAGACTATGCCTATGACAACAAGTCGATCGCAACAAATTTTTAAAATAAAAAATAGATCTTATGAACACAAAAGTTGGCCACCCCTGCTACATAACATATAAATAATGAAGTAATAAATAGTGCTTAAGATGCATTAATTCTTTTCTCCATTGGAATCATAATTCTAATGATCATTTTTACGACATATTATAAACATCAGCTAATTCTCTCAAATTATTACTTTCTTATACTTGGACATTTTTTATTCCATTAAAATTTATTTCATAATCTATATTATCCTTACCTTTTTTCTTCAATTAATATAATTTGACATATTATTTCTATTATATATATCATTTCATTTATTTTGTATTAAGTTTTATTTAAAAAAATAATGTTGGATTTTTTCAATTTAATTATGATCTAAATTTTTATCATTTATATAGTCATCTTTTTTTAATACTTTCATCTTTACTAATAATTTATCATTTCTCGTTATTTTGCTTTTTTCATTCCAATTGTTTCTATTATATATAAAATCAAATTTATCTTCTTTCAGGCTTATATGTTCATATCTTATTTGATATTCTTCTATGAATTCAGTTTTGTATCATCTTTGTTTTACTATTGTCTCATTAGTAGCAACAAAGTTTTTTTGTTTCTTAAAATCTTTTTTGAAATCACTATCTTTTATTTGAGTTAACTTTATCAGTCATTCCATTGCTATTTATTTTTTAAATGGAACAAATCTTGACTATCCCTAATATTGGCTTTCAATTTGTCAACCTTTTCTATTCTTTTAAAAGATAACCTTATTTTTTTACTACTATCAGTTCCAAGTTATTTACACACATTCTTAATACTGAATTATGAGCAAGAAATGGTAGAAGTGAAAAATTGATGTTTTCATACAGAAAAATACAATAATGAATATACAGTTCAAAAATGAGAAAAATATTTGAAAACTCAAGCAATAAGAATAAAGTTAGATTGGTTTTATGTAAGTTTATTATTCTGTTGTTTTCTTTTTGAAAACATCAATCTTTCATTTTTATCATTTCTTACTCATAGTTCATAATCTACAACTTTATTACCCTTGCTTTTCCCATCTCTGCACTTCAATATTTCATTAAACAAATATTTTTGTATTGTTTTTTAATTTTTTCACATCACTTGATAGCCTGGGTCTTTTATTAAATCTGTCTTATTCTTTTATCTCTACAAAATAATATCTTTTACCATATCCAGAATAAAAAAATATATATATATTTTCACACAATCCATCCACCTGTCTAATTCATAATTCTAACATTCCATATATCTATTCTTACAACACTTTTTAATTCCAAAAAACTTTAACTAAGCAGTCAAAATAGTCCTGGCAATCCTTAGCTTTTCTGAAGTGGTTTTCTTTTTCCAGCCATCTCAATTGTACTTTTAAATCCAACTTTGTAACAAAAAGCAAGTGATATATATATTTTTCTTTATATTTTAATTTGTTTGCTGCTTATGTATTTATTGTTCTTTAAATTAATGATCATTTAGACTAATCAATTTACTGCAAGATAAAGACCTATCAGAATTTATTCAGTTTCTTTGATTCACAGCTTCTCCACGTAAGCTCTTGGGAACTAAAGATTTCAATGGTCCATCTATTGTCATTATTTCTAGCAATGTATCCAGCCCAACTCTAATGCTTTCAGTGATATCAGGAATATATCTTGCTTTCAATCTCTTCTCGTTACTTCCAAAATATATCTTTCCATACTCCAATGTTTGAACTGAAATTTTTATAATTACTTTTCTATTAAATGTTCCAAGTCTGGTAAGACATACTATTAAATGTTCCAAGTCTGGTAAGATATATTTCCTTCTAATGTCATATTGTTTCTATTAAAAACACTCCATCTAAGTTTAATTCTACGATTGATTGATTTTAATCATTATATTTACATCTATATTAATAATATAACCAAAATATTTCTAGTTGTTCATATCTAGTTCATTATCTTTATTAGATTTCTTGCATTCATTTAATATTTCCTCACTGAGACAATGTTTGCAAAAGCAGCCATATCATCTCCAAAATGTAGATGACTTAAATAACCTCCACTTATTTTTAATTCTCTTAGCTTCTCATCTTAATCTACAAAATACTTCAGTAAAACTTCTGTAAAAAGTTTTGGAAAAATAGAAACACTCTATTGTAAAGTCTTATAAATATTTACCTTTTTTATTATCATCATATAATTAAACACTATTGTTGTAGTTTAATAAATATTGTTTGGAATTGGCAGAATCCTGGATCTAGGTCTTGATGTTTCAAAGCTTTAATCCCTGCAATGAAAGTGCTAATCAAATGCTTATAGAATTAAATGCTTTTTTATAATGTACAAATCCAATGCAAAATGACAGCTCATTTGGTCTTTTCTGTAAACCACCTTTACATTTAAAGAAAATGAGTCCAACGTTTTTTATAAAGAAATTGAAATGATCTTAATAGAATTAATGTATTACTTAAGTGCTTTTAAAATACTACCTAATTTAACAAATAAACTTGAGCTAAAAATAAAAACTTAAACAAATGCTATAGATATAAAATAATAAACTTTAATAAAATTAATTATAGCTTATTTTTAAAATAAATCCAGATTAAAATTGCAAAAATTATATATCACTTAATACCTCAATTCACACAATATAATAAAACAATGAGATGAGATGCAGTGTGACTTCTTTATCAGAGTCAGAATCTCAGCTACCATGCCCAGAGAAACCTGTTAGCCACTTTACCTTCCCTTTCCATTCCCTGCCCTAGGTTTTTCCCATATTCTTCTCTATCCTGTTCCATACCATTTCCACAAAATAATCTTTGTCAACTCCGTGGCCTCATATCTAAATCCCTCTTATCTTTTGCCAAACTCTGTATAAAAACCAAGAATCTATCTTCTATATAATCCCTTTGTTTATATTTATTTTCTTAAAACTTCATTATTTGTGCCTTTCTACTTGCAAGCATTTACATTCAATTAACAGATACCTAACAAGAGTAACTCTATACTTTAGTGTCATCTGCAGTAGAGTAATCAGTGATACTAAATATATTTGAATCTTCATGTCCAGATCAGTTTCTGGCTTTTGTCTTTATCATTGAGGCATAAGATTCCGAACTGAAAGTAATTCAATTTTATAACCATAAACTATTTTATGTGGCAAGCTAAAAACCTGAAATTTAAATCATCTTAGTGTTTTGAATCCCTATTTGAGAATTTAAAAATATATGTTACTGATTAGAGTCAGTTCTGTATAATTGTTCAAGCTGGTTAACTTGGGTTCAAAAACTTTAGAGTGATTTAAATTTCAGGTTTTTAACTTGACATAAAATGAAGTTAAAAGTTGTTATTGGATGAGAAACTGCTCATTTTATTTTCAAAATAATAAAAACAAATTATAGTATTCATAAAAGATTTTATTTCAAACTGAAGAATGTTAACAACAGTGAAAACTAAACAAACATTTCAATAGAACAAATTAAAAATGCCATACTGAATCATCATAAAGCTTTTAATGAATGATTCATTAAGATATGCAATATATTTAATGAAATGGAATCTTCATTTAACTTATTTATACATGAGATTAAAAAAATATATTTTGTTTAATTACTACACTTAAAAATAAGTCAACATTAATATAGTTAAAAAATGATCATTAAAACAAAACAAATTATAATAACAAATTTTTATTTCACCCTTACTTTGTAATTAATAATACGCTGCTGCGTTGCAGTGAAACTTTTATATAATAATTTGTAGGCTTTTTTTGTATAATAATTTCATCAGACTAAGCGCTTTCAGAGCCCTTGTTGCTCCATAATCATAGTCTCTATATTGCAAATGCTATTATATGCAAATGTATGCAAAAATATTTCTTATACTATCCATTTTCTGGAAATGGCAAAACAAGTGTCTTTTCTATTAATTGATTTGACATCACTGGTGATAAAACAAGCCTCCTTAATTTTCCTCTTGATGTCATTCCTTTCTGTGCATAATATATCCGCCTTGGAAGGTTCAAATCTGTGGTTGAGATCTTGCTGATGGTCAGCAAATACAGAACTGCTTTCTTTTTTGGTTGTTGCTCTTGTATGTGTATTTGTGTTGAGCCAATATTAATAATACAAAAGATAAAAGAAACATAGAAGAAACCCACCAGGTAGTATATAGAATTGTGTGCCCTCAAATGGGGTGTGATGCTGTTTATTATGGAGAAACTCCTGCCACAGTTGGCAATAGATTGGCTCAACACAAATACACTTATACAAGAGCAACAATCAAAAAGAAGGCAGTTCTGTATTTGCTGACCATCAGCAAGATCTCAACCACAGATTTGAACCCTCCAAGGCAGATATATTATGCACAGAAAGGAATGACATCAAGAGGAAAATTAAGGAGGCTTGTTTTATCACCAGTGATATCAAATCAATTAATAGAAGAGATACTTGTTTTGCCATTTCCAGAAAATGGATAGTATAAGAAATACTTTTGCATACATTTGCATATAATAGCGTTTACAATATAGAGACTATGATTATGGAGCAACAAGGGCTCTGAAAGCACTTAGCTGATGAAATTATAATATATATAAAAAAAGCCTACAAATTATTATATAAAAGTTTCACTGCAAGCAACAGCATATTATTAAAAACAAATTATTATTAATGATAAAAACAGCTATCTTTACAAGTTATATTTGACAGTTATTAGAAATCATTAAAATGTATTACCCATTTTGGAATTAAAAATATACATTTAATTAGAATCAATACAACTATAGTATTTCTTTATGTATTATATCATTGTTTTATCAAGTGAATCTGTAAATATTGTTTTAATTAACAGAGCATATAAATTTGTATGTAAACACAATATCAAAAAATAATAATACTATAATTATCAAAATTTTATTAATAGAAATAAGTAACAAAAATATGCAAAATATTGAAATACAAGCAGTTGTCCCGGGTTAGCGGGTTCGCTTCCTGGGCGATACTATGACACATGAAAAAGAAAAAAAATTTAAATGATACATAATAATAAAAATATATAGCGGATTCTGCTAAAATGAATTGGTTCCAGAATCCATTTGTTATATTATTGATTCATTATAGTTTACACTGAAATACATAAATTTAGAAGTAACCTGTTGCAGGGCCAAGACCAAATTAGCAGGAAAAAAATAAAACAAAATTTAAAAAAATTATAAAATTAAGTTATATTTTAAAGAAAACTAAAGTTAATCTTTTCAAAGCATACACTTAAACATATTAATGAAAAAATCAGATCATTGATTTTCAGAACTTCCATTTTCTTGCAGAATAATGTTCAGTGGCTCCTGTCTGTGCTAGAAGCCCCACCACAATTCTATACAATCCAGTTCTTTTCCTGAATCCAGTAGACCTTACTTTGCTACCTTTGTCAGAAACTACTTATATTAAGAATCAGCAAAGAATTCTTGAACAATTATTTAACTTTTGCATAAATGATTGCCTTATTAATAATATCATTTTGACTAATTTACATAAGAAAGTTTTTATTAGTTCCTAATATTGGTCAAGCTGAAATCCTTTTTACTTTCTATGCACTTTTTTAATTTGTCTATTTTTTTGAAAAATCATATAGTTTGTTGAATTAATTGTATTATATTTAGAATGAAAATTGCCAATCATTTTATAACTGTCTTTTAGAAATGATTTTTTTTTTTCATTTCAGTACTGATTGATTTTTTTGACACTTTTTTTTAGCTCATAATTAAAATTAATATTTTTATGTATATATATATAGAATTTAAAAACAAAACAAATAATAGAAGTAAAAGCAAATAAAATGATATAACCAATGGCAGATTGGCTTGAGGCACTACAAATTTTTGGAGATCCCACTAAATGAAATCAATTATACACCTTATATTTAAAATTCTAGCGAAAACAAAAACAGCACACACACATGAATACATATAATTTTAAATAGAATAAAATACTCTTACTAAATAAATGAATATAACAATTTTTTTTATTTTTTATAGTAATACTTTTCTATTTTTGGATGCAGTAAATTTTTCAATAATATTTTCATAATTTAAGATTTGCATAATATTTTTTATAAACATTGATAAATTTTACAAATTCTTTTGCTCAAGACTATTCCTTAAATGATTTATATGTTTAAGAACAGAAAAAAATTCAGTCACCAGATGCATTATATATTGGTAGTGTTAAAAACTTTTTAAAAATAATTTCAATTTTAGGAAAGGTTGATTGTAAATAATCAATTATTATTTTGTACATTTTGAAAGGACATATTTTCTTTGATGTATCTTAAAAAATTATGAATTTTATCACTGAGATGATATGCATCAATATCATTTTTATATTGATTTGATAACTTTAAAATATATTCATTTATTTCATCATCAGTCATGGTATGATTGAAGAATATCCAAAAATTATGAGTTTCTATCACAAACAATTATCATCCTACTAAAAGCTAAAAGTACATCATTTATATTTGATTCACTGAAAAGTAATTTTTGTTTCTTTATTCATCTTTCTTTATAACTTGTATTATCAATTAATAAATTTCCTTCCCATTTTATATTTCCAAATTATTTATAATCTCCTTTAATTTATTTCATAGGACAGTTAACAATGCAATTTTACATTCGCCTAAATAATCATATTTTTTTGCTTCTAATCTAGTAATTGCTCTTTCATTTATATTTTCATTAATTTGAATGAGAAAAGTTTTAATAGTTACATTGCAAAGCAGAAACTATCAGCTATTGCTAACCATCTATTATCACAAAGTCTTTTTTATGTTTAAATTTTGAATCATTAAAAATATTGATAAATAGATTCCATTATTGTATAGATAAAGAGAAAAACAAATATTTTGAAGAAATTGAAATAATACACAGTGACTTGAATAAGCCTCTGCAGTATAATTTCCAAGTAAATTAAACGTGTGATGGAAACATGGATTAAAAATGGCAGATTCATTCAAAATTTGGATTTTCACCTATAGAACCATTATACTTGTCAGCCATATAACCTGTAATGTTATAAGATTGGCTGTGACATTTTTTTTATATCTAAAAACAAATAATGTTTTTAAAATCATTTCTTCCAAATATTTGAAGTCATGACTCCAAATTCACAAGTAACCGACAATTGTTTCTTGAAATCTTCAATTAACATTATTTATTATAAATGTTGACTGATATAGTTCACATCAGTTATAAAATCAATAATTGAACAATAATATAAATCTTTCCAAAAACTTCTAAAAGTAATTTTTCTTTTACTTCTAGTCTCATTAAAGTAATAATTTCACCATATGTAGTGAGAGATAAATAATTAACTACCACTTTAATAGATGCTATAGAAGCAGTTTTAACACTAGGGGAAGCCACAAATCATTGTTGATGCAAGCAAACGCTAAACAACTTGAGATAATTCATTATATTGACCAACAAACTATTCCACATATTTTGTCAATTGCAAATAAAAATTTTAAAATTTCATTGAAAGTTAAAAAAAAAAGTATGGTGATAAAATACATGATCTAAAATATGCAAGCATAATATGAAAAGTAATTATAGAAGAAATATTTATGATGTAATGTTGCCTGTAATTAGAAAATATTAAAATCAAAACAATTTTAGATATTTCATCGAAAATACCTATACCCTGTTATAGATTTAAATTTTCATCAAAAGTTTCAAAAAAAAAGGTATGGCACCAGAATACAAAATTTCGAAAATACGCTTATATAAAACACTCCAACCACGTAAAACAAGTTCTGAGTATCTCACACATTGTACAAACTTTCTTCACTATATCCAACCACATAAGTGGTATAACAGTTATGCTCACATAATACATTCTAGCCAGACTTCAAACAGAACATTAATATAAACATGTTATTATACAATTTTTATTTTCATCAGAATGTAATCACTATATTTTGCTAATAAATTATTGAAATGAATTTTAAATTTTGTCAAAAGTTGAAAAAAAATTACATGAGAAATATTTATTTTATGATGTTTATTTTTGAACAGTAAATATATTTATCGAAAGTTCAAAAAAAATTATGGCGGCAGAATACAAAATTTCAAATTTCATTGAAGGTTTAAAAAGTTATGTAAAAAATATTTATTTTATGTTATCCATTTTGAACAGTAAAAAGATATATTACTTGTATTTACAAAATTTTAAAATCAAAATTTCAAATTTTATCCAAAGTTAGTGAAGATATTGTGATTGACTGAATACATGAATAAACTAATATAAGAAGAATTAAAAACACAGTGGCATATTACATGAAAAAATAACATTTAGAGTTTAGAAAATGTTAAAATTGAAATTAATTTTACAATTAACAAAAAACAATTCAAATTTTATTGAAAGTATGTATAAGTGTTTAAAGAAAGGATGGCAGCAAAATATATGATTCAAATGTCTATTAAAGTAATTGAATGATAAAATAATATGCACAATATAAAAATAAGTAGGCCGTATTATATATGATTTATCTACACAAATAGAATCATAATATGTAAAGTAATTACATGAAAAATATCTGAAAGCAGGAAAAAAGTTGTTCATACTTGCACTCAAGGCCTGGAATAGAGGGGAGGAAAAAAATGTTTACAGTTTTGTTTGCCCTTGACCTTACGATTTTAAAGTGAAAAAATTAAAGCACGGGGAAAAATATTTTATCCAAACACTTGCACTCATGTTGAAGCAGTAAAAAAAATTAAAGCGCGTTTTATTTTTTTACTTTGTAGGGTATTTGTCTTTATGTGGCAACAGAATAGCAATATCAACCTCTGATCATTTTGTTCTACTTTTTTTTTGCACCATGCTTATATTTTCTGTTTTATTATCTGATATTGTTAAAAATGTTTTAAACAATTTTTCTCCTTTCCTTGTTTTTCAGCCCGGACTTGTATGTTCAATTGATGGCTAAAATATTAAAAAAAAATTTTTTTCATATAGAAATTTATACTGACAGATAGAATATTAAAAGAATCAATATATATTATTTATAACATGCCTGTTTTTAAATTTTTAATTTTTTTTATATATTGAACAATGCACCAATCAAATTGCCTGCAAACAGTGACATATCTATTACCAGCATATTTTTATTTCACTTTAGCAGATATGAAAAGGAGAAACTTTTTTTGTAACAAAATAATCATATATACATAAATTTTCTGTTATATATAAAAAAATAAAAGTCTCAAAAAGTGTAAGAGAATTAGAAAAATAAATTAATCTGCAATGGCTACAAGTGGTCTACAATACTGCTATCAATTTTCAAATGCATTTATATTTTAAATTGAACAAGAATCCATTTAGTACCTTCCTAAGCATGTCTCTGTTTTACAAAAATCAATGCCTCCCTTTCCTGATTTAATGGTATCTCATAATTTCTAGTCTAAAATGGCTGTACATTTTTTAGAACTTTCTCAACTGAATAGTTTTATGTTTAAAACAAATATAAAAGTTATTGTAACTAATAGTAACAATAATAAAAAGCAAAATTATTTCTTTATTTTTGCAATTTTATAGCTATATTTTTTATACAAACATTTTAACATATTGTAAATAATGCTTACAATAAAAAAAATCAAATTATAAAACATTTGTTAGAAATGGTATGAGATACTGCTTGTAGCATTTATGTAACTAAACCATGTTATAACTATTGTGGATTAAATATTATATTTATTTAAATAAAAAAATTAAGAAAATATAAAATTTGACATAATGAAATAATAATTTTTATTCTACAATTGATATTATTGATGTCACAAATAGTGCGTTTTCAAACCGACTATAATTTTTGAAATAAAATCTAAAATTTTGTTTATTTTTATTGATTTCTCTTTTATATAGTTCAAAATTATATTTGAAAATCTAGAAAGGTTTGTTCTATAACAAATCATATTTTATTAATTATTAAATATTTATTCATTTTTTTAGATATACTGATTTCTAAATTGATTAATTCAATGTTCCTGTTTAAAAAGTAAACCACATTACATAGAATTACAAACTAAAATGAAAAAAACATTATTATGAGTAAGTAAATATAATACATGTAATTGGTTTATATAATTTTTTTGTCATAATTAGATTACTTCTCTCACTTTTTTCAAAGTAATAATTTTCAATATAGAAGTCACTAATAATAATTTTTAATGTGTTATTTATATAAAATCATAAGCCCAAAATACTGATTTTTATTTTAAATCAGCATAGACATACTAGTTGTTCACATGTATTGAGAAATGACCTGTACTTGAATGTGATCTGGTGTTGTGCAAATATTTGATGTTATGGAGTTTAAATGTAAAATAATTCCTAATAGCACAAGGGATAATTCTAAAAAAAAAGAAAATCACTTTTTCAAAGTAATAAAATAATAAGTGATACTTTATTTAGAAAATATTGAAATAAAAATTGTATACTGGCCATCAGATATTATTTTAGAATATAAACGTTTATTACTGATTGAAAGTGTCATTTTACAGTGTCTGAGTTGGATGCCTCATATGCCTAATGGTACATCTGCCACTGCACAAAATATAATAATGTATGTAATTTATTCAAAACTGAAATGCCATGAAAAGTCTTACATATGGCTTTTTATCCAGTAAACTTTTTTTATTTTAGCCAATGGCATTTGTCAATTTAGTGATTCCATGCTTAATGCTTAGTTTTCTATAATTTTAACAGCAGCAATTTTCTCCAAACCATAGTGAATCCTGCTGCAAGCTTTAGCAATCAAAATGCTAAAAGGTTGACAAGTAATATTTTACAGGGTTTTCTATAATTTTATTGGACTTTCATTTTAAATTTTATCTGGTCAGTATTAATAATCAACTTTTGAATTCTAGGTTTTTTGACATGTGGCTAAAATTATTACAATATATGCACTTAGGAGAATAATTAAAAAAATAAGTACAATTTTACGGCTAGAGATAAAAAAAAGTGAAATGAATTAAGTCATTTTTACAAATCTTTTGTTTTGATTTTTTTATATATATTAATATTAATTAACTTTCAACTTTTAGTTTATGGCATATAGTGAAGTTTTTATAATATTTTTACCAGCATAATAGAAAATGATAAACAAATTAAATTAAAAACTAAATTTTAAATGTCCGCCATTTTTACAAGTCTTTCATTTGGAAATTTTTGTAATGTCAACATTAATCAGTTTTCAAATTCTAAGTTTATGGCACATAGTTAGAATTTTACAGTGTACACTATTTTTGCCACTAGATTAATTTCTTTTCTTTTTTTGACATCAACATTAATTCTGTTTTTATGGCTCATGTCAGAAATTATACAATATTCATCTAGGAAGAATAATTTTAGTCAATATATTGTAACGATATATAAATATGTCGTTACATTAATTTAAAATAAAAACTTGATAAAAGTTCGCAAATAAAAGTAAAAAACTAAACGCTAAAATTAGAATATTGTTAAACGTATATATTCGCACAGATGCTAAACTTTAAAAATATTTTTTTCATAAACAAAAAAAAAAAAAAAATATTTGAACGTATTTTTTTTAATAAAAAAATACAAGGTTGAAATATAAAAATATTTTAATAAAAAAATAACGTAAGTTAAAATAAAAACAGGTATTAATTAATTCCTGTAATCTGTAAATGGAAATGATTGTTTATTAATTATCTAAAAGCTGTTTAATTAAAAAGTCAGATGAAAAGTTAGATAAGAAAAGAAAGAGATTTTAGCTTGACCAATGGAAGCAAATAAAGGCCCGGACCATAACGAAAAAACAGAACAGTGACGTTTTTGTTCATGGAATCCATAGGAGGACTATAAAAAGAAAAAAATATTGAGTTCCAGTCAGTTTTTCCAACTTGATTTGATGACAACGGTAAGACGCACTTGCCGTTCTCTCTCATTTTTTTGTTTGTTTTAAAAAAAAAAAAAAATAAAATGAAAAGACTGTGATACCAGAATGGAACCAGCTAATGCTACCTCCAGAACATTTTCTTCCAATGGAGATGCCGTGGGAATTGCCAACGGGAATTGAAAGCAGAGGCCTGGACTCCTCTACCGTAAGCAATAGAACTGAACAATTGTTAAAATCATAACATTAATTAAGAACTTTAAAGATTGATAAGTAAATTTAAATTTTATAAAAAGGAACTTTGCATTTGAACCTAGAAAAATTTATAAAGTAGGCAGATACGTAAGTAAAAAAAAAAAAAAAAATTTTTTTTTTCTTAAATTTTGATTCTGGTCGTTAGCCCAAGTCACTAGCTCAGTGAGTAGCAGAGATAATAAAATATAACTTAATTTTATATCTTAAATATAAAAGATTAAAAGCCACTGCCAGAAATTTACACATAAAATATTTATTTACGCACATATAAAATCATTCTAAATTCGAGGAATAGGTTTAACATTTTTTTAGATTTTTATATGACTCTTTATTTTTACATTTACATAAATTTCAATGATTTTAATTTTTTTTTATTTAGATTGTCAAGTATGAATAGACTACATAGATCTGCATTTGAAAATAAAACATTCTATCCCTATTTAACCCTAGGCTAAAATTCACAGTCAAACTGGCATCAATCCATCCGATACATTTATGTATTCAATGTAGCATGAAAATACAACAGCACAAAGATACTATACTGTCAGGAATGGACATCTGAACAATATAGTTTAAGAAAACATTGACTCTTGTCTAATACAGGAATATGACGTCTGTATAGCAAGAAGAACAATAAAATAAAAACTCCATAGGAAGGGACCGCGATCCTTTTTGCCGACTTACAATCCCATCCATAGGCAAAGGGTTGGTGCGGTGTATACAGCGATTCTGCACGTAGCGAAACTCATACTACATCTACTAATTACACAAATATATCCAATCCATTGACCCAATTCAACAACGACACAAATAACCTAAGATTACCCTCCCCTAATATAACTTTACAAATCTATATAGCCATTCACGCCCGACTTAAGTTTACCATTTAGATACGTTCGCACAAATGAGTTTAAAAATGTTGGGTATAGATCGATTACATAGATTCCACGGTCAAAAACATTTCAAAATACAAAATTATTGATACCGACAATCGCAGAGGGAAACTTATAAGTAACCCAATAGTATTCACCATAAGATACTTGCGTTGTCACCAATAACTTAAAAGACATCCGAATAAATACATTTTAGATACCGTAAGGTATCATTATTTATCGAATGTCTATATATTTTGATCAAATATGAAAACCAAAATATAATTAACCGCAAACGAATCCATGCAAGCGTCTATAAACAACTTAAATTTCATGCATTTAAATAATCTTTACAATAAGAAAAAAAAATAATGGAAAGGATGTTTATCAATCGGAAAACATATAAAATTAAACATTATTAATTTGATTTAAAAACTTACAAAAGTCAGATAAGAGTCCGTTTTAACTTTTAAGTTGGCTTGTTTATCAATTTATAAAACTTGACGAAAGTTCTTAATTGATTTTAATAATTGTTCATTTCATATAGTCCATGTTCCCGTTGGCAATTCCCACGGCGTCTCCATTGGAAGAAAATGTTCTGGAGGTAGCATTAGCTGGTTCCATTCTGGTATCACAGTCTTTTCATTTTTTTTTTTTTTAAAACAAACAAAAAAAAAAATGAGAGAGAACGGCAAGTGCGTCTTACCGTTGTCATCAAATCAAGTTGGAAAAACTCTCTGACTGGAACTCAATATTTTTTTCTTTTTATAGTCCTCCTATGGATTCCATGAACAAAAACGTCACTGTTCTGTTTTTTCGCTATGGTCCGGGCCTTTATTTGGCTTCCATTGGTCAAGCTAAAATCCCTTTCTTCTCTTATCTAACTTTCCATCTGACTTTTTAATTAAACAGCTTTTAGATAATTAATAAACAATCATTTCCATTTATAGATTACAGGAATTAATTAATACCTGTTTTTATTTTAACTTACGTTATTTTTTTATTAAAATACTTTTATAAATCTTTTTTTATAAAAAATACATTCAAATACCTTTTTTTATTTATTAAAAAAAAAATATTTTTAAAGTTTAGCATCTGTGCCAATATATATACGTATAACAAACGTTTTTAATTTTAGCGTTTAGTTTTTTTTTACTTTTATTTTTAATACACTTATTTTTATATGCGAACTTAAAAGTTTTTTATTTTAAATTAATGTAACGACATATTTATATATCGTTACATATCAGTAAACTTCCTCAAAAAAAATAAAAACATTTAAAAAAAAAAAAAAAGAATTTACTTAGTGTTAGTAATTACGTTACACAAATTTGTTATATATGAAATTTCAAAAGGACAAAACTTTTTTTTTTTTTTTAAAAAAAGACAAAACAGTAATTACAAATATAATGATAAAAAAAAAAAGTTGACTGATGATTCCTTACTACCAGCTAAATTTCTGCCCCCTCCCTTCCAAGTTTCATTTCTCCTACCTTTAAGTATTATTTAGGCAAGTTAAACGATTAAATTTTAAACAAGACTTTTTTAAAAAAAAAAATTATGATTTATATTTATTAATTACGTTTTATTTATTACTTTTTTATTCCTCGTATTTCTCTTTACATATGCGCAATTTTTCTTACTGGCAGTACCTTTTTACACAAAATTTAAACTATACCTTTACGTTAATACAAAACATATATCTATATAATTTTCAGAAAAAATTTACGGGCATGATTCCCTTTTAAAATTCTCAGGGCACTCGTGTTTATTTAAGATCGGCCCAAGTTGAGTAGCCAGTTTGTAACGATCGAAATGAAAGTGAAGATCGAATCTAATTGCAAACACAATATCTGCTCTACAAGGGCGCCATCTAGGCATTTGAGCCTAAAAAAATTTATAGAGTAGGCAGATACGCGCCGATAAGATTCCACTTTATTTAAATATTCAGATCGTTAGCCCAAGTCACTAGCTCATTGGAGTAGCAGAGATAATAAAATATAAATTTTATATCTTAAATATAAAAGAATAAAAGCCACTGCCAGAAATTAACACATAAAATATTTATTTACGCACATATAAAATCATTCTAAACTCGAGGAATAGGTTTAACATTTTTAGATTTTTATATTCTTATTACTCTTTAATTACTAACACTAAGTAAATTCTTTTTTTTTTTTTTAATGTTTTTTGTTTTTTGAGGAAGTTTACTGATATGTAATGATATATAAATATGTCGTTACATTAATTTAAAATAAAAACTTGATAAAAGTTCGCAAATAAAAGTAAAAAACTAAACGCTAAAATTAAAATATTGTTAAACGTATATATTCGCACAGATGCTAAACTTTAAAAATATTTTTTTCATAAACAAAAAAAAAAAAAAATATTTGAACGTATTTTTTTTAATAAAAAAATACAAGGTTAAAATATAAAAATATTTTAATAAAAAAATAACGTAAGTTAAAATAAAAACAGGTATTAATTAATTCCTGTAATCTGTAAATGGAAATGATTGTTTATTAATTATCTAAAAGCTGTTTAATTAAAAAGTCAGATGAAAAGTTAGATAAGAAAAGAAAGAGATTTTAGCTTGACCAATGGAAGCAAATAAAGGCCCGGACCATAACGAAAAAACAGAACAGTGACGTTTTTGTTCATGGAATCCATAGGAGGACTATAAAAAGAAAAAATATTGAGTTCCAGTCAGTTTTTCCAACTTGATTTGATGACAACGGTAAGACGCACTTGCCGTTCTCTCTCATTTTTTTGTTTATTTTAAAAAAAAAAAAAAATAAAATGAAAAGACTGTGATACCAGAATGGAACCAGCTAATGCTACCTCCAGAACATTTTCTTTCAATGGAGACGCCGTGGGAATTGCCAACGGGAATTGAAAGCAGAGGCCTGGACTCCTCTACCGTAAGCAATAGAACTGAACAATTGTTAAAATCATAACATTAATTAAGAACTTTAAAGATTGATAAGTAAATTTAAATTTTATAAAAAGGAACTTTTCTCTGACTTATGTGTCAACTAAATTGATAATGTGAAATTTTATATATGTGTGCGTTTGATAAAAAAAAATCATTTCCATTTATTATTTATTGTATTGATATTTATTGTTAAATTTTAAATGAGGAAATTTCAGGTTGGGTATAGACGTTGCATAGATTCGTTAGCGGTTGATAATGTTGTGGGTTTCACATTCGATTAGAATAGATGTCAACGATATCACTGCAAGCATCTTACGATGAATGCTAATGGGATTTGAATATTCCCTATGCAAGTGACGTTTATCGATGACTTTGTGTTTTGATCGTTTGTGTTTAATTTGGAATGTTTTTGACCATGGGATCTGTGCAGCTGATCTGTACTCAACATTTTAAAACAAATTTTATAAAATTCATTTGTGCGAACGTATCTAAATGTTAAACTTAAGTCGGGCGTGAATGGCTATATAGATTTGTAAAGTTATATTAGGGGAGGGAAATCTTAGGTTATTTGTGTCGTTGTTGAATTGGGTCAATGGATTGGATATATTTGTGTAATTAGTAGATGTAGTATGAGTTTCGCTACGTGCAGAATCGCTGTATACACCGCACCAACCCTTTGCCTATGGATGGGATTGTAAGTCGGCAAAAAGGATCGCGGTCCCTTCCTATGGAGTTTTTATTTTATTGTTCTTCTTGCTATACAGACGTCATATTCCTGTATTAGACAAGAGTCAATGTTTTCTCAAACTATATTGTTCAGATGTCCATTCCTAACAGTATAGTATATTTGTGCTGTTGTATTTTCATGCTACATTGAATACATAAATGTATCAGATGGATTGATGCCAGTTTGACTGCGAATTTTAGCCTAAGGTTAAATAGGGATAGAATGTTTTATTTTCAAATGCAGATCTATGTAGTCTATTCATACTTGACAATCTAAATAAAAAAAATTAAAATCATTGAAATTTATGTAAATGTAAAAATAAAGAGTAATATAAAAATCTAAAAATGTTAAACCTATTCCTCGAATTTAGAATGACTTTATATGTGCGTAAATAAATATTTTATGTGTAAATTTCTGGCAGTGGCTTTTAATCTTTTATATTTAAGATATAAAATTAAGATATTTTATTATCTCTGCTACTCACTGAGCTAGTGACTTGGGCTAACGGTCGGAATATTTAAAGAAAGTGGAATCTTAACAGCGCGTATCTGCCTACTTTATAAATTTTTCTAGGCTCAAATGCCTAGATGGCGCCCTTGTAGTGCAGATATTGTTTTTGCGGTTAGATTCGATCTTCACTTTCATTTCGATTGGTACAAACTGACTTTATATGTGCGTAAATAAATATTTTATGTGTAAATTTCTGGCAGTGGCTTTTAATCTTTTATATTTAAGATATAAAATTAAGATATTTTATTATCTCTGCTACTCACTGAGCTAGTGACTTGGGCTAATGGTCGGAATATTTAAAGAAAGTGGAATCTTAACAGCGCGTATCTGCCTACTTTATAAATTTTTCTAGGCTCAAATGCCTAGATGGCGCCCTTGTAGTGCAGATATTGTTTTTGCGGTTAGATTCGTTACAATATATATATATATATGTTTTTATCAGGTAGAAAGAGGCAAGAAAACTAAATTGATGTTTTATATGGAAAAAACATCCGCCCTTTTAGTGTTCATTATGATTTACATTTGTATTTATTTGAAAAAAAAAAACCCACAAAAACATTCCAGTAGTTATACAATTTAAAAGCCTTTATTATGGCAAGCTCACTGTATATCTAATTATATATGATTGGATACATATATATTATATATATACAAAATAAAAATAATAAAATATTATATAGACTTAATGAATGCAGTTGCTATGGAAAATCAATATCTGGTCAAAATATAAGATTATAGCACTTGTTTATTATTATTTGTATGAATACTCTCCCAAAGAATATTTTTCAAGGTATATGCTATATATATTCAGACAATAAATCAAAAATATAAAAAAAATCAGTAAACATTTAATAAAACGAAGTTTTCTAGTCTAGTGCCATCCATGTTAAGCTTGAATAATTAGTGATTACCAAATCTAAATGCATTTAAGTTTCCAAAATGTCTCCCAACTCTTATCTTTATTAACCCTTAACAGCTACAAGCAGTATGTGATGACCCTAGAAATATTCATAAGCCTTAATTCCATAGAATTTTTTTAATTGAACAGATAATCCATAGATATATCAGTATTTTGTAAAAATCAAATTAATTTGAATTTATCTCATATATTATAAGTCATTTTAGCAGTATCTCATAATATTATAGTCTTAACATAAATGATTTTACTTCTCCATTTTTTTTTGCAATCTATGATTATTTTTGCTTCTATTTTATACATAATATTTTTTGTAAGTAATGATTACAATAACTGATCATTCTTTTTCTAAAACAAAGCAAACAACTGATCTTTAATAGAAGCAATATTGGTTGTGTTCTAAACAAAATAATTTTATTTCTTCGTTTTTTGTAATCTATAGCTATTTTATTTCTACTTTTTTATACAAATATATTTTTTAAAGTAATGTTTACAATAATAAAAATCAAATTTATTTATTGTAATAACTGATACTTCTTTTTCCAAAAAAAAGTAACCAATTCATCCCAGATAGAAGTGATATTGATTGTATTCTAAACAAATATTATAATAATTATTCTAGAATTATAATTATTTATTAAGCGTACAGGAAGTATATGTGAATACTTTTAAGACAGGCTTTAACCTGTATCAAATGTGCCTTGTAATTTATAATAGTCAAGCAATATCATTATTTTGCTGATAGGGGGACCTCTCAAACCACGACACAAGATAGCGACTTTTATAAAGCCTGTCTTAAAAGTATATAATAATTATTGTAAATAATGCTTATAATAAATAAAATCAAATTTATTTCATTATAATTTTGTAAGAAAGTAATTAATTGATCCTAATTAGAAGCTATTCTAATCAAAAATAATTTTATTTCTCAATTTTTTGTAATTTATGGTTATTTTTTTAATACAAATATTATAATACTAATTTTTCCCTTCACTTTTATATGTAATAATTTTGCTTACATATTTGCATATGTGAACAAAGTAGTTTCTTTATTATCTTTATATCATAAAGGTGAATGCACTCTTGGAAGCACCATAATTATAGCTCTCATGGTATCTGTTGTTATGGCTATATTTATCTAATTATGCATGTTATGCAAAGTAAGTCATTTAAGTATTCCATTTTGTGATAAATGGACATTGTTTTCTCTTTTATCAAATCTTTATGGTTGATAATAAACTTTTCTTTTTTTTACCTGTAATCACACACTATCAAGTTGACCAACTTTGAATTGAAGCAATGATTATATTATTTTTTGTGGACCCAAAATACAGACTTAAATTTCAAATTGTATTTATTTGTTCTGCACTACTCTGGTTAAAATATTGGCCCTAGATTTTTTGCAGTATATGCTGTACAGCTGGGCTATTGCAGATTTCACACATTGTCTGCAGTGTGTCTTCCTTTCATAGTTTATCTTTAGAGTTGTTAATCAACTTATTGACAATAGGGAGAGTATGGAAGCTAACTTTGAAAGTTAGTTCGCAGATCTTTTTTTTATTTTCTTCATCAATTGTAGAATATAAGGCATGCTGACCTATAGCTTAGTTTCATTTTGCAGTTTTAAATTTCACTTTACATTCCTGTAGAATTTTTACATTACATTCAGAAATATATCTATGCCATAGCTAATGCTACATAAATCTTTAATGTATTCATCTATGTTGGTTTTTCTATCTGCTTCATATTTACAAAGCTTCCTATTTCTATTAAGAAAAGCTTTAAATCTGCTAATTTATGCACTGCAGGTGGATAGTGCTTAACATTTTATACTCCAAACTCTTTTTATGCCCTTGAATTAAAATATCCAAATATTTTGGGACTACGAGAAACAATATGGTTATAGCTTTGATACAGTTGTTTAATTTAGTGTGTGTACAGTGTGGTGACAGGAAAAGAAAGTTGAAAGAAGCATGATTTATTGTCAACTGTAAAGATATGGTAACAAAGGGAAAACAGTGTTCAGCCATCACATAAATGGAATATTTAAGTGACTTAATTTTCATAATGAGATATAAATACAGACACAACAACAGATAACATGAGAGCTATGACTATGATGCTTGTCACTGAAGTTGTATTCAGCTTTATGATATAAAAATAAAGAAGCCACTTTGTTTTGCATATGTATGTACGTATGCAAAATAATTAAATATTAAAATACTTATTGTAAATAATGATTATAATAAAAAATCAAAATTGTAGTCTTAATTATATCATAAAATAATACTTTTCTTAGAAGCAATAATACATATGGATATAGTTATTTTGTTATAAAATGATGTAGCCATTGTAGGTTAACAAGGCATAGGATTTAAAGCTGAAAGTACCATAGTGGATGTACTCACAAATTAATCCCAACTACTTTTTAGTCAATAACTTGAAATTCAAACCATTCTAAATACTAGACTGTTTTTTTTTTTTAAATGTTCACTTAATAACAATATTTAACTTATTATACATTTATATAATACTTTGTTCAAGAATTAAATTAACTTTTATTATAATCATTAAAAAAAAAATTTAGACATGGAAGGGTTAAAGAGCTTTCGGATCTGTTTTAATAATGTCTTTTCTCATTCTATCTGTATTTAGAAGTCTGATATACAAGATTGACTATATCGTTAGTAGTGACTGCAGTAGTTCTTTTATGACTGCTTTTACAATCACTTTTGATTATATTATTTTATAGTATCATCCAGTAATTTAATAAATTTTTAAGTTATTTCTTAAGCTTTGATAAACAAATATTAGTTATAAAAGAGAACTGATTATATTTCAGAGTATTAGCTGTAAAGAAAACCAGTTTTATTCCAGTCTGTAATGAATTATTAAAGAATGGATCTTTTCTCAGGTGTTATGAGTTATTAAACTTTTCATAGCATGTGGAAATTGGAGTGATTTTGTTAATATTTTATTCAAGATATCCACTATATAAACTTCAATTAAAACAGGCAAAACTCACTATAAATATTGCCACACACAGCAAGCTAGAGTAATCAATGGATGCCAGAAAGCATCGTGTGTGGTAATACGTATAGTGAGTTTTGCCTGTTTTAATAACAGTTATAAGCAATCATAAGAAATGGTGATCATGTGATGTTTATATCAACTTCAGCAGCTTTTTTTAAAAAATTCACCTCAGAACAAGATAACTTTTAACAATAGAAATATGAACAGCAAGAATAATTAGACAATTTTATGTTGGCTATGGAAAAAAAAATGAAAAAAAAAAGATTCAATATCAGTAGACCTATAAGTAATGATGAACTAATTACAAGTTGTCTCTGTTCCTATCTGCTTAAATAGGAAGGTTTTTTTTTTTGTCTGGCATTGAAAAAATAAGTATATTTAAATCCATCTATTCTAAAAGTTGGTAACCTATTTGATCATCATTTGCATATCCCAAAAAGCTATTATGAGAATTAAAATCTAAAAACACAGAACTTGTACAAAGATAGAGTGATTGCAATATCATTTGAATTATCTTCCAAAGAAATGTTTTGTTTACAAGATGATTTGCAATAAAAGTGCTATACAATGATCAGAATGCATTCTATCAAGAAATCTAGGAATTTTTAAGACGATTTGCATTATTAGAATGATGAGTTTTCTGAAATGCAATAACAACAGTATTGTACTGGACATTATATTTGTAGAGGATCTCTATGTTTGATACACTTTCAATGTTAAGTTGAAGTAATTTTATTGTTTTCCCTAGTAAAGGAAAAAATGTTTCATAGAGGACTCCATGGGTGACCAACACAATATATTGTGACCGGTCCCTTATTCAACCGTTCATATAGGGATTGAAAGCTCCGAAACAAACATGATATAGCGTAAAGCTTTATTTATTTTCCTATATCGATAGTTGTTCATTATCAACACAAGGGGGCGCCAGATACGATGATTTAATTTACAATTTAATTTCTCGCATCACCTTACGTCATATCAAAACGATTTCGAAGTCTAATCCCCGCCCATAAGCTCAAACTCCCAGCATGGACCAATAAGGGTCACTCAGGGTCGCGATGAAATTGTTTCAAGCATATCATTCTGGCAAAAGACACAATAATAACCAATGGAGAAGAAGCTTGGTTGATTTACAGATCGGTCCAAATATTGGACCGGGTCATTGGTTATTTGGCAACTAATACGAATGTTTGATTTATGCATCCTTATATAAAAATTTAGAAGCTTATAATATCATCCCCCCGTTATCATACAGTCCAATAGAATTATTCATACTAGCTTTATTGACATTTATTTATACTTATTAATAATAGGCCCTCCCAACTCTTAAACCTATCTTAACTACATAGTAAATAAACATCGTGACTTACGGCACGATGAAATTTAAAGAAATAAACAAAACAAAAAAAAAATAAGAAAGACAAATTTAAAAGTAAAATAATTAATCGCATGAATAAATGCTGATTATAATACTTAAAAAAACATATTTTAATTATAGAGAATGATTTGAGGAATGCTCGACTTGTTTAAATAAAAAAAGAATTTATTGAATATAAAAAAATGAAACATTAATTAATTGCTTTATTTGCACGCACATACACGCATTCTCGCACTCGCACAGAAAAGAACATATTATGCATAATAAACATGGATGATATAATATATTTCCTTCTTTTACATTTGAAATTAGGTGTGTGTTATAATTTATTTGTGAAAGAAAATAATAATTATGATCAAAGTTCATAACAGGAAAAGTCCTAAGATTTAAATATGGGGAACTATGTAGCATCTGATATTTTTTTTATTTACGAAGGTTGAGATTAAATTAATTATGAGATTGCCTTTTAAAGTCTACGTAAAGAATGAATGGGAGCGTAAAAGAAATAAAGTGTTTACCTAGGATTTTGCGTAGTCTTCTGCTGCTTCTAATTTGATGAGGGTTCGAACCTGTTGGATACTGTTTCCATAATAAATGGTTATTCATTTTATATATAGTTCAGCGTAGTATGTTTGGACGATTCTTGTATGTTAAACGGAACAACTTCCTTGGACTGATTGGAGTACGATGTTTGGACGGCACTGTTGTTGATCATTCATAGCTGTGGAGATGTTCTGGCGGCGGAGCGTCGATCAATCACTGAGGGGTTTCTTAGCCCATCATGACGATCGACGCTCTAAAGGTTAATTTCACAGTGGTCATATTGGATAAACCGGATAGCAAAAAAAGAGAAAGTTCTAGTTGTAGCTTCCGGAGGAATTTAAAAAAAACTATAAGCATAAGCAAAACAAAACAAAGAATGTAAAAAAACTGTAACCGAGTTGTGTGTGTCCAGACAAAGACTAAGACTCATATTTATATGGGTTGGTTATTATCTGAGGATCCAATCTCCACCCAGAGTTCAATATTCTCTGAGTTGTCGTTGGGGTCCGTGTCCTACGTAATGTTCATTCAATCCATATGCTTGAGGCAATCTTAGGTTTATGCAATCTCACATTGCAATCTCAGTTAGAAAAAATTCATACTTATTCACCTTTTATACATACATGCGTGCGTGTTTTAAGATAACAATTTAACTTACATTAGTTTAAAAGTCGAGCATTTAATCTCAAAATCACCTCTATAAGCTTTTAACTTTCGCTATAGTTATAATTTAAAATAAACCCTTTTTTAATTACCCCCGCGGCATATACAAGTAGAAATCATTTATTGAGATTTAAAATGGCATATTAGTGATATTTTATATTTTATTTTTAGAGAATATTATTATAATAGATTATATGAAAGCCTTAAATTATTTAATCAGAAATATTAACATTTTATCTTATAGTGTATTTTATAAAGCATTGAAAGAAAACTACATTTATTTTTATCATAAATTGAAAGTAAATCAACTATAGAGTATTTACACTGCTTGTGTGTGTGCGTATATACATGTACCGACTTTGTCTCGGTATATATCCCCGCGATCCGTCCAAAAATTAAAATGCGAGGCTTGGCATTTTAATTTTTTCACAATAAAACTATTTATTTTGTTTCCCTTTCTCTTTTTCTTTACCCCGCTCCTCCTCCGTATGGTGAGGGGTTTGAACTTCATTTACTAATTTCAAGGCCCGGGCATTATATGTCCCAATCCTTCGGGTCCCTTCATACAATATGAAGGCATTGTTCCCGTATGCGCGTCCTATGACATAAGGTCCCTCATATAAGGGTTGAAATTTTTTATAAATGGCCTGTTCTGGCCGACTGACCGGGTTTGTCCGTACCATGACTCTGTCTCCTTCCTTGAATATTCCTACCACGACTCCCTGTCTTTTCCTCCGAACTTGGCTCATTTTCTGCAGTTGCCGTTTAGCTTCTTGGGCATCCCTTGTCCGATTTATTTTCTCCTTTTGGGGCCAGGGTCCTTGGGCATATGGGTATGGTCTCCTTCTCCCAAAGTGAAGGCGGTCGGGTTCGAAACCAGTTGACTCATTCCGGGTTTCGTTTATCATGCTCACAACCCGTGGTGTTTCCTTTACCCACGCCTTAACTCCTTTCCTCTTCCGATCCTTATGGTTTCCATGCACGTATATTCTGAAAAGTCGTCCCAGTTCCCGCATCACTCGCTCGCATGGATTGGCTTGAGGATTTCGAATAGACGTGAGGGCATGCTTAATATTATTTTTTTTTGTCCACTGTGCCCATTCTTTGGATACGAATGGAGTTCCATTATCAGACAAAATTCTTTTTGGCTTTCCCACCTCCCTAAATTGTCGATTTTCCAGAACTCGAATCGCCTGCTTTGCATTTGCTTGACTGATCGGAAAAGCTGATACCAATTTAGAGTACAAGTCATATGCCACCAGCAGGTACCTCCTTCCATTTGACATCGGTAGTGGCCCGTAGAAATCAATAGCTATTGTGTCATTTGGCTCATACACGAGGATGGGTGTCGATATTCCCTCATTCGATCTATTCATTGGCTTTGTTCTGGCGCATGTCATACATTTCTTTATTTCTTGGGTCACATCCCGGTGGAGATTTGGCCAGTAGAACCATTGCTCAATCCATCCGGCGGTCTTGTTGCCCCCGAAATGTCCTCTTTCATCATGTGCCTGGGCTATAATATTCCGTCGTATTGCTCTCGGTACTATCACCCGATAATTCTGCCCATTTCTTGTCTGTCGTTGAAGAAGTCCGTTTCTGACAACGCATTTCTTTCGATGGGCCCATAATGTATTTCCTTGACTATTTGGTATCGCGTGGTACCTGTCAAAATCCATGACCTGCCTACACTCTCTATCTTCCTGTTGTGCTTCCTTAATTTTCTGAAGGCTATAATGCTCCCTGCTTTGGGCTCGTGTCGTCGCTATGTATAACTCCCCGTTTTCCTCAAGGCCTCGTCCCATGGGATATCGGCTAAGGGTATCTGCTATTATATTGTCCCTCCCCTTACAGTATTCTACCGTATAATCAAATTCCTGAAGGGTGAGGCTCCACCTTATTAGGCGGCTGTTTGTCAGAAAACTCCTGTTCAGAAACTCTAAGCTTCGGTGGTCGGTCACGACCACCACTCTTGATCCTACCAGGTATTGCCTCAGTTTCTTGAAAGCCCATACAATGGCCAAGGCCTCTCTCTCTGTGACCGTGTAGTTCTGCTCGGCCTTCGTAAAAAGTCTACTTATGAAGGCGATGGCCTTGCTCTGTCCCTTGCTATCCTTTTGGAACATCATTGCTCCCATTCCTATCCCACTGCTGTCCGTTTGTACATAAAATGTACGTCCAAAGTCTGGGTGTGCCAACACTACGTGTTTTAAGAACCCTTCCTTTATTCGGCGGAAGCTAGCCTCCTGTTCTCCTTTCCATGCCCATGGTGTTTCTTTCCTCAGAAGTCTGAGTAGTGGTTCTATCCCTTCTGAAAAATTTGGATAGTATTGTTTAAAGAAGTTACACAGTCCGAGGAAAGCCTTGACATCACGCTTCCTTTTGGGCTCTGGGAATTCTTGTATGGCTTGTATTTTTTCAGGATTAGGTGATACCCCCTCTTTACTGATAATATGCCCTAAAAACTTCACCTCGGGTGTCATGAGCCTGCTTTTTCCCAGGTTTATTTTGATTCCTTTCTCTCGACATTCTTGAAATAATTTGTGAAGGCATTTAATATGCTCTTTATTATCCTTAGACGCGATGATGATGTCATCAACATACATAGTGCTGAAACCCTTCACCTCCTCTGACAGCACTCTATCAAGGCATTGTATTAAGCCTGCTCCGCTATTTTTCAGACCAAATGGTATCCGGTTGAACTGATATGCGATGCCATTATATCGGAATGCAGTGTACTGGCGGTCATCTGGGTGTAGGCTGATCTGCCAGTAGCTGCTGGTCATGTCTAAGGTAGAAAAAACACCTTTCCCGTTGAACCGATTTATTAATTCGCTCATGGGGGGCGGTGCATTTGTGTCCGCGATTGTGATTTTGTTGAGGAGCCTCGCGTCCAGACACAATCGTACCGAACCATCCTTTTTCTTTGCTATGATGATTGGGTTGTTATATGGTGAGGAGCATTTTGAGATTACTCCCCATTCCAGCATGTTATTTATCTGTTTGCCTATCTCTGGCCGGTATTGAAAGGGGATCGGGTATGATCTAGACTGATATGGTTGATCCTGAATGAGTTTTATCCTGTGTTCGTAACCACTGATGACTCCAGGTATGTCGGAGAATACGTCCTTGTATTCCTCAAGGACATTTCCCAATTCCATCTCTTCTTCCTCTTGCTTTGTTCCGATCTTCCCCGTTACCATTTTCTTTTCTAACTCCATACTATGTACGGCCTGTTCCATGTTTTTTGTTTGACCTTGTTCTATAAAAGGTACCATCCTTCCTGAGATCCGGGCTTGTTCTGTTTCGTAGTCGATGCTACATTTGTATTTTCCCATAAAATCGGATCCTAATATAACATCGTGTATTAATCCCTGCATTACCAGCATGATTTGGTTATGTTGGTTTCCTGCTATTTTTATGTCTACCCATGCCTGTACTGCTTCCGCCTGGGCCCTTTTCCCATTTGCCAAGGTTATGCGCATTATCTTAAGCGGTAGTGTTTTGAGGTTTGGTTCTTCTTGGGTAAGCTTGCTGAATGTTTCTTGTGACAAAACTGATACTTGACTCCCTGAGTCGAGTAGTGCATGGGTCTTCATTTCCCCTATTTTAACCTCTATTTTAGGGCATTGAGGTCCATTTCTACTTCTTCCCTCTTCCTTTATGATCTTTCCTATATTGGCTATTTGACTTTCTCCCTCTTCCTCATTTTCATCCTTTATCTCTTCTAACCTCCTTATTACCTTGTCCATGTTATCTATCCCTGTCAAAAATCGTTTTGCCCATGCGGGTAATCCCCTTCGTGCTATTCTGATCAACCATTCCTCAGATGGTGTGCCTAAGTTTATTTGTCTTAGCTGTGCCATTCTCCTACGAAAAAAATCTTCCATCGTTTCTCCTGTTTTCCATTCCTCATTTTCTATTTCACGTAAGGCTCTTATTTGTCTTGCTTTCCCCCAATAGCTCTCCTTTATCATTTCTTCATACTGCCTAAATGTCTTTGGTTTTTGTTGTATCGATTTCCACCAATCTAGAGCCCCTTCACGTATGTGGCTGACTGCTATGGCTATTTTACCCTCTTCATTAAGTGTTTTGTAAGCGAATAATCTCTCTAGGCTCTCTATGTGTTCATTTGGGTCCTCATTTCTCTTTCCCTTAAATGTTTGTACTATTTTTCCTACTTCACTTTCCCACATATTATCGTTATTGATGTCCATTTATGACTTAATAAAAAGATTTTTCCTTTCTTTATTTATATCTAAAACGTTACAACTTTTTGTTGATGCTTAAAGGAACGTGATTATTTTATTATTATTTATTTATGATAAGAAGTGATTAATCGACGTCCGCGCCTCCATCTCCCGCTATGTTCTCCTTTGCTTTATTCGTTGTCCATCCATAATTTTTCTTTTTCCCTTTTTTTCTCTTTTTTATTCGTCCAAACTTTCGTTTACGTGAAAAAGTTTTGCGTCTTTTACGAGGTTCGGCCGCTTTTGGCTAATGTCTTGATTTGCTTCTCTCTAAAACATTATTTGTATTAGCCTCACGTTTGGAAGCGCCATTTGTGACCGGTCGCCTTATTCAACCGTTCATATAGGGATTGAGAGCTCCGAAACAAACATGATATAGCGTAAAGCTTTATTTATTTTCCTATACCGATAATTGTTCATTATCAACACAAGGGGGCGCCAGATACGATGATTTAATTTACAATTTAATTTCTCGCATCACCTTACGTCATATCAAAACGATTTCGAAGTCTAATCCCCGCCCATAAGCTCAAACTCCCAGCATGGACCAATAAGGGTCACTCAGGGTCGCGATGAAATTGTTTCAAGCATATCATTCTGGCAAAAGACACAATAATAACCAATGGAGAAGAAGCTTGGTTGATTTACAGATCGGTCCAAATATTGGACCGGGTCATTGGTTATTTGCAACTAATACGAATGTTTGATTTATGCATCCTTATATAAAAATTAGAAGCTTATAATATCATCCCCCCGTTATCATACAGTCCAATAGAATTATTCATACTAGCTTTATTGACATTTACTTATACTTATTAATAATAGGCCCTCCCAACTCTTAAACCTATCTTAACTACATAGTAAATAAACATCGTGACTTACGGCACGATGAAATTTAAAGAAATAAACAAAACAAAAAAAATAAGAAAGACAAATTTAAAAGTAAAAAATAATTAATCGCATGAATAAATGCTGATTATAATACTTAAAAAAAAATATTTTAATTATAGAGAATGATTTGAGGAATGCTCGACTTGTTTAAATAAAAAAGAATTTATTGAATATAAAAAAAATGAAACATTAATTAATTGCTTTATTTGCACGCACATACACGCATTCTCGCACTCGCACAGAAAAGAACATATTATGCATAATAAACATGGATGATAAAATATGTTTCCTTCTTTTACATTTGAAATTAAGTGTGTTATAATTTATTTGCGAAAGAAAATAATAATTATGATCAAAGTTCGTAACAGGAAAAGTCCTAAGATTTAAATATGGGGAACTATGTAGCATCTGATATTTTTTTATTTACGAAGGTTGAGATTAAATTAATTATGAGATTGCCTTTTAAAGTCTACGTAAAGAATGAATGGGAGCGTAAAAGAAATAAAGTGTTTACCTAGGATTTTGCGTAGTCTTCTGCTGCTTCTAATTTGATGAGGGTTCGAACCTGTTGGATACTGTTTCCATAATAAATGGTTATTCATTTTATATATAAGTTCAGCGTAGTATGTTTGGACAACGTCCTTGGACTGATTGGAGTACGATGTTTGGACGGCACTGTTGTTGATCATTCATAGCTGTGGAGATGTTCTGGCGGCGGAGCGTCGATCAATCACTGAGGGGTTTCTTAGCCCATCATGACGATCGACGCTCTAAAGGTTAATTTCACAGTGGTCATATTGGATAAACCGGATAGCAAAAAAAGAGAAAGTTCTAGTTGTAGCTTCCGGAGGAATTTAAAAAAAACTATAAGCATAAGCAAAACAAAACACAGAATGTAAAAAACTGTAACCGAGTTGTGAGTGTCGAGACAAAGACTAAGACTCATATTTATATGGGTTGGTTATTATCTGAGGATCCAATCTCCACCCAGAGTTCAATATTCTCTGAGTTGTCGTTGGGGTCCGTGTCCTACGTAATGTTCATTCAATCCATATGCTTGAGGCAATCTTAGGTTTATGCAATCTCACATTGCAATCTCAGTTAGAAAAAATTCATACTTATTCACCTTTTATACATACATGCGTGCGTGTTTTAAGATAACAATTTAACTTACATTAGTTTAAAAGTCGAGCATTTAATCTCAAAATCACCTCTATAAGCTTTTAACTTTCGCTATAGTTATAATTTAAAATAAACCCTTTTTTAATTACCCCCGCGGCATATACAAGTAGAAATCATTTATTGAGATTTAAAATGGCATATTAGTGATATTTTATATTTTATTTTTAGAGAATATTATTATAATAGATTATATGAAAGCCTTAAATTATTTAATCAGAAATATTAACATTTTATCTTATAGTGTATTTTATAAAGCATTGAAAGAAAACTACATTTATTTTTATCATAAATTGAAAGTAAATCAACTATAGAGTATTTACACTGCTTGTGTGTGTGCGTATATACATGTACCGACTTTGTCTCGGTATAATATTCATTTTTTTATTTCAAGATCTATCCCTCATAATATTGACAGAATTCATATTAATAGTTTTATTATATATTTTCATAATTTGCTGTCTTTAACTGAAAGTTTATCACAATGAAATACAGAAAGGCTGTTATCTGGATTTGCACTAATTTTTTAAGACAAGTGTAAGTTTAGTGAATATCAAAACATTTATGACTATCTTGGACTGTTGATTTAATGACAATTTAAGAACAAACATATTCACAAACATGGCCACTAATACTTTATCTTATACCATTACAATGAATTCTTGATAAAATACAATTTATTGTCTCTCAGTCATCACATCTGATCTTACCAACAATAAATTATATCAGAAGTTAAAAAAAAATGGATTATCAAATTTCATTTTGTCTTCCTTTCAATGGAACTATTTAATTCTTATTGAGGCAAACATTTACAGTGATTATTTTTTTCAGAATCCTATATTTCTAGAAGTTAGTTTTTATTATGCACTTTTCAGATAGGTAAATGATCAAACTCCATATTCTTAACTGGAAGGAATTTATTGAGTCCCATAATAGAAATATCAACTTTATGAAATGATAAACTATGGTTTAGACTAATAAGATGTGATCACCATTATTTATACTTACTTAATCTTTAACACTATAGAATACTGCTACTTAGTGCAAAGCACAATAATGAAAATCTCTATCTGGTGCCTATTCATCCAATATCCCCAGACTAATTTCTAGTTTATGGCTTTCATCAGTGAGAAAAATCTATATGAAGTGCTCTCAGATATAAGATTCTTCACTGATAAGAGCCATAAGCTAGAAACTAGTCTGGAGGTATTGGACAAATAGGTACTAGATAGGGATTTTGATGCACTAACCTATCATCCATTGATTACTATGATTTGCACTAAATAGCAATATTGTATGGAAAAAGCTGCTACTATGTAAGATATATGGGCCACATGAGATGAACTTATAATAAGAAACCTATTGTGCTAATGAAATAACTTTATTATATATATATATACTGTGTATAACATAGAAAATAATCATAATCTCAACAAAAAACACATAAATACCTGAGATTGGTATTGAAGTAAGTTCCACAATAAATTTGTCTTTTTTATTCACACTTTGTATGATTTAAATATATATATAATTTTAAAAAAAGTGTTTTGAACTTTTGGTAGGAAAACAAAAAATTAAATAAGTTGTGATCAGAGATTTATTCATCTTCAGGTATATACATATAAGATAATTTATAAAGGTGCGTAACAATAACACATATCATAAAATGCATCTTGTAATAATTTCTCATGGATGTTTTCTTTCTCACATATACTTTGTATTCATCTATTGAAATGCGAAGTACTTATAAATTTGACAGTACTGGTGAATGGTTTTGTATTAATCAGTACTAATAATAACATTATTCTCATAAATTTATCATGTATGAAAAAAAATACATCTTTATTATTATTATTTTTTACTATGTCTACTTCTGTCATGCTATATTATAATTCTAATGGTTTGAAAGGAAGCATATCAGTATACTATTTTCGGTAATTAAATTAATGGGGATTTATGAAAATAATTTTAAAGTCTATGACTGTCTTTATTATCACATATATTATGATACATACCACTAATGAATGGCCGTATTTTTTAGAAGGATACTTTTACTTTATAAAGACTTGTAATGCTTCATTTCATTTGAGGTTGTGTTTCCTTTTATTTAAACAGAGGCTAATATATGTAACAATTATAGTCTCTAAACTTAATATTTAGCCCTTCAAGATCTTACATAGTATCTAAAATAATATCTAGTTTTAACTTTAAATTTTTTGCTCAGTCTGTGTTATCTTGATTGATTGTGCATAAATAATAATCTGCCATTCACACACTACCATTGGCCCCTTTTGTTTATAAGTTTATGTTCATTTTGACATTCAAAAAAATATTAAAATAATGTTTTCAATATTGTCTAGGCAAATTCTTCATTACATTTCTATTATCTATAAATTTAAATAAAAACATTCAGAAAATATGCATATGTCTATAATTTATAATAATCAAACTTACCCCAAATTCACAACTAACCCAGATTAGCCAAAGAAAATAAATTCTAAAACACAACCAAGTTTTACAGCTACAAGTAGACTTCTCAACTATAATTTTCTTTGGCTAGTCTGGATTAGTTGTGAATATAGGGTAAGTTTGATTATTTTATTGACTAGTTTAGCTTTAGGCTTTTAATGTTTATAATTTATCATGTATACTAAAGGAATACGTATATCACTACAAATATAGAATTAAGCTATTTAATTAAGTTTATCAAAAAACATGAATAATAAATGCATAAATAAAATATGTTAATTTATTTACATTATTATAAGATGTTAAATGTAAAAAAAAAAAGGAGCCAAAACTTTTTTTTTTTTACCATTTCTTGCTAACTTCTTTTGGATTCTTAACATGCACCCTTTTTTTAATTTTCCTAAATTTCTAAAAAGTTTTCCTCTGCTTGATGGGTTCCAAATTAGAACTTCAATAAACATTTTATTGTACTATTGAGATTTATTAGATCTTACTTTCCAAGTTACCTGATCTTTATTCACTAACTTATTAGAGGGAAACAAAATCCTTTTTGTGGTCATTCTGTATTTCTAGAGGTCTTTGAAAAGTTGCTTTTCACTTCATCCTGTTAATTATGTATAGTAAGATATCAATCCCAAAATTTTTTTTTTAACCTTTGCAGATCACTCAATAATGACTAATAATTACTAGTATCTCTAGCTTAACATGTGTAGTGCTTTAGAGCAGTTTTTTTTTAATTAGTGAAACAAATGAATTTATATATTGCATTAATATTTTTTTTTATTTATTTCCCTTAAATCAGGAATGAAGAATCTTTTTTCTGCCAAGGGCCATTTGGATATCTATAATATCATTTGCGTGATGACTTAAAAAACTAACTTAAAAATTAGTCTGCTATAATTGATCAAAAATTTAATTTATCCCAAATCATTGGAATGGGCAACAGGAAAATTTCAACTTTCCCTTTTTTAAACAAGAATCAAAATTTTTTTTTGAATTAAAAATATTATTAATAACCATTAAAGATTTAATGACAATTATCCGATTCGTTTTTAACTATTCTTCATGACATATTTATATTCTCAAATTTCTTTTATATTCTGGATAGATTAATTCTACAACAGCTAGGATGCTACCTTTTATAAATTTCTTTTCAAAAAATGATTTTGAATTTTCTGCTTTTTTTTTTTTTTTGATTTTACAGAATTTTCTAACTTGTTTGTACTTTTTATGAAATATGTCAGCCACTTGACAAGCTCCAGGCTGCTTATAGTCTCTTGTACTACTTCAAATTTTCCTTTTATTTCTTGATGCTTTCTTTAAAATCACCATTTTTCTTTTGTTGTTTTTCTTCAAATTTTTGTTGTAGAATATCATTTTCTTTGATGTATTTCTTCATTTTTTGAATACATTTCTTCAAATTTTTTGGTAAAAGCCTGAAATCTGGCCACGGCCGCTTGGGGCATTGTTTACGTGTCAAAACACATAAAAATGCCGTTTGCGGCAGCCATGGCCTTACAAGCTAATACAACATTTACGTATTGTATTAACCCATTGAGCTAGGCCGCTTTGCATGACATTGCACAAAAATATTACGGCCTGTTTTGTGCTTCGAAGCTATTTGCGCGTATTCGTTCTATTCATAGCTGATTACTGTATCGCTTGAGGGTGTTTAAATTTCAAGGCGGTACGACTTTTTCAAATCTCTGTAATAGAGTAATGTCATTTCGATTTAAAAAATGTTGTTAATTATTAATAATTGTCATATGGTCCCCACCCTTCCCGAAAAAAAGGTTAATATGTAAAAAATTGGCAAAGTGTATGTTCGAACATGCTTCGACAAAGCTCACGTGCTAAGTCACATCTCAGCGTGGGGGGAAAATATTCGAGACCACTAAAAGGTCTGAGACGAACATGCAATTTTGAAACTTTTCTTCAGATAAATTGCCGAGTACAGAAAGTGTGTGAGATTGTGTGTGTGTTTTTTTTTGTCAGGCACACGTAATGTCCACTTTTTATTACAGCAATAAAATCAAATAAATAATTTTAAAAAGTCCAAAGTTTGTGTACTTTTTTGTTGTTTTTTATTTCATTAGAAATTGACAAGTATTTGGATTCAATTTTTTGCAGCGGGGTTAAAATAAATGATGACTTTGGTTGACTTTTTGTTAAGAATAAAAAATTACGAAATACCCCCCCACACCCACACCCAAAAGCAGTTTATTGTAGAAGGCTAAAAAAAAAAAAAGGTAATTCGAACGAAATAGAAATCAAAGTAAAAAGTGAGAAAAATTTGTTTCAAAAAAAGGAAAAAAAAGTTAAATTCTTGACTTTTTGCTAACAATTTTTCCGAGTGTGTGGGGGTGGGTGTTTGAAAACAATTTTTTAATCGGCAAAAACACAAAAGTAAATTTTGATTTAATATTAAGAAAAACAATTACGTCAACCAAAAAGAAATCAAAATTCGAAACAAGTCCCAAAGTTGATTCTCTTTTTTCAGCGCTGTTAAAATAATTGACTATTTTTGTTGGCCTTTTTGTTAATAATAACAGTACGAATCCCCCCCCCCCCTCAAAAAGCTGTTTCTTGTAGTAGCCAAAAAAAAAAAGGTTAATTCAAACATAATCTAAATCAAAGTGAAAACAAGTTGTGTTTAAAAAAAAAGTAAAATTAATAATAATAAGAAAAACCATTTAGTCAAGCCAAAAAAATAAAAGAAAGGTAGAATTAAGTTCTAAATAAGTCACAAATAATTGTACTGTATTCTATTTTTTCGGTGGTGGGATTCAAACAAATTTTTTTGACTTTGTGAAACAGTCCGAAGTTTTCAAATGATAAAAAGAAAAAATACAATTAG
Organism: Epiperipatus broadwayi; assembly: GCA_028023455.1. Lineage (NCBI taxonomy): Eukaryota > Metazoa > Onychophora > Udeonychophora > Euonychophora > Peripatidae > Epiperipatus > Epiperipatus broadwayi. The sequence continues at coordinate 7,102,086 of JAQFVV010006230.1, forward strand.
CAAAATTTGTTGAAAAAATATCAGGTTCCAAAAAACCCATAAAAAGTAACGAAAATGAATATCAAAATTTGTTTAATAATAAAGAAATCATGTTCTAAATGAAATAAAAATTATTCGTTTAATCAATATTAGAAAAAAAAAAAACGTATAAAAAAAAGAAAAAGTTGTGGCGGCCCGGTAACGTTATGTTTCATTGATTTTGTCTAGCATCAACGCTCCAAGCGGCTTTGCCCGGATTTCAGGCTTTTACCAATTTTTTTATCTCTGTTTTCTTGTTCAAATTTTTGTTATATTTCTTCCAACTTTTGGTAGCATTTCCTGACTTTTTTGTCACTTTTCTTCATGTTTTAAATGTATTTCTTTTAATTATTTTTTCAGAATTTCCTGATTTCTTTGCGTTTCTTTAAATTTTTGTTGCATTTCCTGCATACATCATTTCAATATTAAATGTGCCTGGTTTCTCTTCTAAAGGCTTTTTCACTGTTTGAACAACTTCTTGCTCTATCAGATGATTACATTGGCTGTACTGGTTCTTGCATTGCTGTTGCATCCATGTTTAAGTGAGCTTCCATTCTTCTTGTAATCGAACTTGTTATCATCAGTATATAAAATTAAATATTCTATAATACTTTTGTTGATCAATCTTCTTACATAGATTTACAAATTTAAATATATATATTATTAATTAAACACACCAGTCTCAACCCTTCATATACAATCTTCTCCAGAATAACGTGGTATATCTCTGCCTTAATGTTTATTTTTATTATATATATATTGCAACTTAATATTATCTTGCCTAACCAGATTTGAACTACTGTTGTTTTCATAAAATATTAGTACATACAATTTTTTTTACCTAATCTTATTTCTCATTCCAAACATTTATTGCATTATACTTATTATATACCACAATATGCTGAATTTATTCATGCTCCAATATTCAGTATATGATATGACTGTATAGAAGTGAAATTTAAGCATAAGAAAGGAAGATATTCAAGCCAAAATACTGGTTGTGTCAAATATTTTAATAGTAAATTTACAATGGTAAATGGTTTAAACCAGGAACTAAAGATATACAAATGGTAAGTTTGGATTCAAATAAATATTTATATAGTGAAAGTTGAATGGTTAATAAAATTCAAATATGATTTAATCATATATATATAATATTAACCAATGTGATGATGATGATGATTTACAACCTAAGTACAAATCCTCCCAAAAGTATTTTATTTGTTTTTCAGTTTCAATAAAATAAATAATAAAAAAATGAAACTTTAAGATACCAAATCTTCTGAATAGAAAGTTTACTTTTGAAAAACTTATTAACTTTCAATCATCATCATTTATAAATTATTATTGCCATCCCTGCATGTCCACCAGTTGATTGCATGATTTCACAGGGTTGTGGATATTACATGCATATTGGATGTTAAAAGCATTATGTTTGGAATAAGTTTGAGAAGCAAACACACAACAAATGGATTAATAAAAATAATAATATATTAACAATGCATAAATAAAAACTGTTTCATATATACTTGCAATTATTAGAACATATACATAATATGAAAAATAAAAGATATTTTAATTTCATTTAAAGTTTAAGGCCTTATAATATCAATAATGATAAGATTTAACCATGTGAAATACTTAAACAGTTCTTAAACCATGTTTTTCTAATGATATCAATTCTTTTAATATATTTATAGTTATCTTCATTAATTCCTCAAAAATAAGTTCTTCTTCTTGGGCCTGGTGATGTTAGAGAGTAAAGATAGCAACATTGGTTGGTTTGGAAAAAACTTCAATTAGTTTCTGAATCAGACTATATTTTGGTTGATGTGGTTTTTTGTTGTCTAGCCACACATAACAGATAATCTTCTAACTAAAACCATCATGCTGGCTGATATAACTGAAGTATTGAAAAATACTTTAAAAACAGTCAATAAAATATAGCTGAATTATGGTGGAAAGCATAGGATCACTGCAACACTAGTTCTTATGCTAATTCTTTAAATAACTAGAATGGAAGGATGCTGGATTTGATTAGAATGCCTTAGTTGCTTGTTTCAGACCTATTTATATCTACATGATGTTGTTCAACAATAAATTCATCACTAGTGATTTACAAAGTTCCTTATATGTTTTTTTTGAAAAACATTTTATTTATTTCCTTCTCAACATATTGTGGAAAACAATTTACAGATTAGTATATTATGATAAATGAAAGGAAAAAAAAAGTTATTTTCTTTATTTACATTAGTTAGCCAATAGAAAGAAAGAAAAAATCATTGGTGACATTTTAACCTCAAATGATAACTTCTAAAATATTATTAATTACAAAATATTAATATTATATTTAGCTTTTCCATCCAATTTCCTGTAAAAATGTGGCAGACATTATTTAGAACTCAATTTAAAAAACAAAAACTAGAAAGGATTCAAAATGCTTTAGATTTTTTAGAAACTATGTTATTCAAATTCTTTCACATCTCAAAAGCATTTTTCTTTCTTTCTTTATAGAGTAATTTATCATTCCATTGTTTCTTACTTATTACAAAATAATTATAAAATATTCAATATTATTGAATACATAAACTAATTTTTCTCTTAACCTTTTAAATTAGTGTACTCAAGTGACATGTATATATGTGCACATATCTACTCAGCAGTTTACATTTTTTTAATACACCTTTGTAATATAACTAATCTGAGCTATGGTCAGTTTTGTTTTAGTTACAATAGAGTATATGTAAACAAGCAAATGCCTAAGAGAAATTATTGTAAGATATATTTTAAGATGAATAAAAATAGCCATAACTTGTCTGATTTTTTTTTTGTTACTTGATGAAAGTTTGACACAAACATTTTATTAAATAATTTTTAGATGATATATACTGTACATATTTTAAGTCCTACAATATATGAATAAAAGAATCAAATGTATTGAGTAAAAGACTTGAATATCAATCTCAGGTGTTTATATTTCTTTTGCTAATTATTGTTTTATTATTTTGTTTACATTTTAGATATTTTCTCTCTTGTCAATAGTATATATATGTATAAAAATTGTTAATAAAGTTCTGTTGTTTCATTAGCATATTCTTTTGATTCTGATTTCATCTAATGCTCTATAAATCCATATGCACATAGTATCTACATGATTGCTTTGACTCACATGATAGCTATAATTTGCAAATATTTTCAAGTTCAGACGGTTAATTTCATTATTAATGTATTTTAACTTGCATGCCCATCTATACCTTGTTGAGAGCCATAAGCAATACTTCCACAAACAATTGTTATAATATATATAGTATCGAACTGAGATCAATTATGATGTCATTCAATATTACAAAAAAGGCCATACTAATAAATAAAAAAAAAAAACGTAACTGCAAGAGTATAAGTTAACATAAAGACAATGATTATCATGGGTGTATTTGTTAGTATTATCATTGTAAAAAAAAAAAAATCATTTGTTATACATTTTTGCCACTATAAAATTTTGATTGCAATTTAATATAATTTTCTACTATAAAATATTACAATTGTATTTATCAAGACAAATATAATTTCAAAGTGTACTTATATTTTCCAAAATGATTTAGTTACATAGTCCCCTAGAGGGAGCCAAGGACTCCAGTTAACACTTTCAGGCTCCCTGTTTCATTCCCTTTTTCCTAGTTTAGGGAATTAAATTTCTCTAAAACTGTCCCTATTAAAAAGGGGAGTTTCTTAGCTCTCTTTTCATATACAAGCTATATTAACAATGTAATCACAAGTAAGAATAATTTCAACTTTTATAAAAATGCTATGTAAATATATGGAGCCATTGAAATTACAAAAGATTTCTATAGAGATTTTACCTTTTAATAAAAATTTTCATTTCACTTAATTTTGTTGAATGAATGAAAGTCTGGTTGTTGAGAGGACCCCCAGGGGTCTAAATCCTAGTTCTTTTGAGGGAGGATGTTGGGATGAGGGTACTGTTACGAATGTTGGTTTTTCTCATTCACAAGATAGAAAAAATAACATTATTTATGGCAATTCTTTAACGTTATCGTCATGAATGATTTTATCCATGTATTGTTGCAAAATAAGTTGTAGTTTGGCCTCATGATTCTAATTGCAAGTGATTCACCTTATTTAATTTTATTATTTCCAATGTTGTTATTGATAGGGCTGGTCTTTTGCTGTTCATGTGATTTTCATGATGGAGTAGAATGGTTTTCAGCAGAGACATTTTGAAGCTTGGATTTTTTTTTTACCTTGTTTTCCATAATTTTTCTAAAGTATTCGGGATTGCTCTCTTGTGAAGATATTCAAGGCCATTTGGAAGAACTGAACAGTAGATTGATTTAATCCATATTTTATGTTATCTCCAAGTGTTTTCTTATTTCTCAACTTATCTATTGCAAATTGGATTTCCCAATATTGTACTCCTAAAACACTATTCTTATTTGAATTCTAGACTTTACAAATAATTCCTAATTGCACCTTTTAATTAAAATTTTCATTACACTCAACTTTGCTGATTGAATGAGTCTGGTTGTTGGGAGGGGCCTCAGAGACCTAAATCCTGGTTCTTTTGAGGAGGAGGGCTAGAATGAGGATGCTGTGGGAATTGTTGCCAGCGTTGATTTTCTCATTCACAAGAGGAAAAAAACGCTATTCATAGCGGTTTTAGCATTATTGTTATAAACGATTTTATCCAAGTATTATTGCAAAGTAAACTGCAGTTTGGCCTAATGATTTTATTTGCATGTGATTCACCCTATCTAAATTTACTATTTCCAATGTTGTTATCTCCAAATGTTTTCCTATTCTCAACTTATCCATCGCAAATTGGATTTCTCAATATTGTATTCCTAAAATGCTACTCATATTTAAACTCTAGACTTTACAAATAATTCCTAATTGTAACATTTATTTGTCTTTAATGGTTAATACACACCCTTTCCCTTTTCATATGTAGCCTTCCCCTTTCACCATGTTGCTCCTGAATTTCATTTTTACCATTCTTTGTAAACCTTTTATTTAATTGCATTTATACCTTTTTTTTTGATGAATAAACTTTCATCACTGAAAAAAAAAAAAAGATGTAGTTACATGTATGTATTTCTATGTAATAAAAATATAAGTATTTTATTTATCAATTTATTCAGTGAAAAAAAGAAAGAAATGATTGTTTCTGGTATAATTAAAAATAATCCCTTAAGTAATTTGCGTTAAAGGTAAGAAAAATATTTTAGAAAACAAGAAAAGCTGATATAAAATTTTATTTGGATTTGATTATACCTATAATCTTCAAGTTTAAATTTTCTTTTAATTTAGATTGTATTGTATATATATAAAAGTTTATTGATGATTTAATAAATAAAAAAAAATCAACTTGACTAAATTTGTAATTGGAGGACTGCACTATATTATTATGAAAAGAATATAGATGGAAACAAGTCACTCTTTTTTCTGCCACTGACAGTATTTGTCATGTTGCAGGTACATTGCAGAAGACAATCTGGCAACAACTACAGCTGAAGAACTGTTTTTTGGCAAAGTGATTGAAGACCTTCAGCATCTGGAACAAATATTAATATTTGATTGTTCCATGCCATTAATTAAAGATGACCAGAATCATTATTGAAATGAAAAGCAGAAGTATGTGCTAGTCAGACTCTGATCATGTAGCCCTCCTGTTGAAGATTATTATTTCTTGTCTGCACGAAGTGAGAAAAGAAGAGATGATCAGATCATAAGACCTATCTATTATCCTACCATAATAAAAAGTATCGTTCTACCTATCATTAGGATCCAAGAAAGAAGAAATAATAAGTAATTATTAAATAATCCTGATTAAATACATTTGTAAAAATAAAAATGTTATAAATATGGTACCATGACATTAAAAAGATTGGTCTGATTACTTTTAATGCCAAGATAAAAAAATATTTTTCTATTAATAGAAACTGCTAATATAAACCCCTACATATTTATTTTTTAATTAATTAAGTTTTCAATGTATGAATGTATTTGATCTCCAATATACATATGGAAATCATTTATCTTTATCACATGTGATCATGTGTGTTGGTTGTATAAGATGGAGTGCATAGCTGTAGGGAGCTTGAAAATCTGAGTTCAAATCCCTTCTAATTACATTAAGTTCAGTATAGACTATAATTGTATTTAAATATTTCATATTTAATCTCAATTTATATTTCAGATATGTATTTAAATATACAGTTAGATGTTTGATTAAATACATTTATTTTTTACTTATTGTTAAAATCCATTTTGTGTCTGTGTGACCTGATCTCATTTCTAGCAAGCAGTTTTAAACTTTATAATTGTCCCTTAAGGTTCATACTTTCTATTGAGAAAGTACTGGGATATAAAGAAGCAATCAATAAATGATGGGTATATACAAAATGCTTTTTAGTCAAGGAATGGCATTTAGGAATGAATTAATTTATTATCCTATAAAGATGTTGTTTGACTGGAGAAATATAATAGCTCAGATTCATCAAAACAGGGTGGTAATCATCAGTGATCTATGTGATTAAGATAATCTAAAAAGGCATGACATTATGTATGAGAGATTTAGAAATTTGAATTGATGTAGTGGGTGTCATGGGTCAGATGACTGCAACAGGTTGTGTCATAAAATATAAGCAAAGAAATAAAGTGAATAAACCAAAATATATATCTTTAATCAAATGGGCAACCAACACATAACTGGTTAAGCATAAATGACCCCATTCCCCTCCTATTGTCAATTGAAGTCAGTTCCAATATATGTTTCTCCATAAATATATTTGAATAAACATATGAAATATAGCTTAGTTTTTTGATATTTTGATAAGTAGTCTGTTACTTCAATGGAAAAACAAAACTCAAAATTTTCAGAATTTGTATCCATGTGAAAAAAAAGAAGATTAGTAATCAAAATATAGTGTAACCATGAACTACTATTCAAAGAAAAATGTAAGCAATTAAGTAAAATGTAAATAAGCAGCAACCAAAAAAATATATTAAAATTTGCAAATTTTACAATGTTTGAGGAGCCATATTTCCTTCTTTGATAACTGTATGCAATCACACACATATATATATAAAAGTAAAATTTGTAAATAAATTTGACAATAAGCCAGTAGCTGTTTTTCCATCTCTAAGCACTATACACAATTATGTTTATTAATACAATTTCTTTGGTTTATATTGAAAGCTGACACATTTTATTCATTTATTATCTATTTTCAAATTTGAAGTGCAGTATTTTGCATAATAAAATATTTTTTGAGCGCAATGCTAAAAGTTTTGCAAAATTGTAGAATGTACTAAAAAGTTGATATTGATTTAAAAATGTCAAAACAATTAAAGATTCTAATTTCTTGATAATAAGACCAATATTGTTTTTTATAAGAAAAAAAATACTGAAAAAAAAAAAAATTGCCCAGAGCAGACATTTAGTTATTTATTTTATTTTAAAAATAAAAATATGGTAATTAGTTTTACTTTCTTATTCTTATTGCTTCGATGAATGCACAAGTAAACCCACACTCAATAAAATATATGTAAATGTGTCCCTTCAATTTATTATTAGTAACTATTATTTTTAAATTTTATTTATATTGTAATCATAATTTATATGTACATACTATACATATAAAAAAAGCATTTGTGTTATATATATGTGTATGTTGAAAACTTGCAGTTTAATAAGTAGTACACCTTCTAATTTAATCAATGTTAAGCAAAAAAATGTGAGCCACTGTATGCTATATATGTTTGTACATTATGTGGATTTGTAAGAAAATTTATATTTTGCAGCTCCTCTGTATTGTAAAGTTTTATTCAAAATCATTCCAATTGCAGTCAATATGGTATCTACTTTTAATTAGAAAGTAAAATATCAACAGAAAAATGCTCCATCTCATCAGTATTAGCAAGCCTATGAGTAATGCCTTCTCTGTTGTTGTTGGATAAGCCTTTGCCTTGGAATGAGCTCTTTAAAAGCTGTTTTACTACCTAATATTGACTTAAAATGTACAAGTATTTGTTAGCAAAATGATGAATGTAAAAAATATAATAATTCATGCAATTCAGTTACAAAAACTTGATAGTCTTCAGTTGTGCGTATTATGACCGCTAGGTGACGCTGCAGCGGCCAAAGGATACAGATTATCAGATAAGCAAACAAAGTTTTTATCTTTAAATTTGTTTAGTTTGAGAGCATTAATATTTATTTAATTATTATTGTGTATGAAAGTTTAATTAGTTGTTAAGAGTATTTGAAAGATTGAAAATTGTGTTTTTTTATTTGTTTTTAAAGTTTTTTTCAGCTTGTTATTTATATATATAGGAATTTTTTAAAAAGTTATTTTTTTAAAGTTTTATTATTTATATAGTTATTTTATATATAGAATTTTTTTTTACAAAAAAGTTATTTTGTTGATTAGTTTTTAGTAAATTTATTGTTAAAAATTATTTACTTTTTAAGATAAAATATAACGTTCGAAAATACGTAAAATAAATAATATGGATTGCATTTGTATTCCATGTTTATATAATAGGAAGAAAGAAATTAGGCATGCTGTGGTAGAATGTACTATATGTGATGAGGTTTATCACTTGAAATGTTTAAATAAGACTAGGAAGGTTGTAATAGGTTTATGGTTATATAGTCAGTATGTAAATATGATAAAAGAGGTGAGAAAGTGTTTTCAAAGTGTAGATAGTCGAAGGACAGTGGGTGGAGAAAGTAATAGTGTAATGGAGATTAGTCAAAGAATAAATAAGATAGAGGAAGAACTGAAGGACGTAGAAGTAAAATTAAAATCATTAGAGATAAAATGTGAGGAGATAAAGGAATTATTGAATAGGAATGATAAGGAAAAAATAGATAAGGAGGATCAGAAGACATTAGAAAATGTTATGGAGTAGAAAAAGTAGATTATGAAACAGTATTGATAGATTCACTAATTAGAGAATGTGGGGATATAATTGCAAGGGAAAATAGAAGTAGGTATGTAAGAGTATGTTTGTCTGGAGCTAGAATTAGGGATGTAGTAGATAAAGTGAAAAAGCAAGGTAGTAGAGATGGGTATGTTATGGTAGGGACTAATGATTTATCAGAATTATCAGAGAGAATAATGGATATGTAGATTTGATTAGGAACTTGACTATGATTAAAGGAAGAGTAGGAGTAGTTGGATTATTACCAAGATTTGATAAGAAATATTTGTTAGATAAGGCATGTTCTATAAATGAGAGATTGAAAAAATTGTGTGACAGAAATAATGTTATGTTTGTGGATGTGTGGGATTGTTTTATTGGAAAGATGGAGTTATATAGTAAAGATGGGTTGCATTTAGGAAAACAAGGAAGTGAAGTTTTAGGAAGTTTGATTTATAAAGAATTTTTTTCAGGAAACTTATAAAGGGGGGTGGTTTTTTAAATTGTAATATTATTAAAAAGAAAAAGAATAGATGGAATATAAGAAATAAACAAAATGAATTTGATTTAAATATAAATATAGATATGGAGAAGAAATGGGTTTGTAAAACTAATGGTAAGAAAGTAATTTATAAATGTAATGGATAAGAAAGAATTAAAAGAATTTATAAAAGAGTAGTTAGAAAAGAAGAAATTGTTAAAATTGGGTTTTTGAATATGCAAGGTGGTAGGAGACCAGAAAAGTGGATGGAATTAAATAAAACAATTGAAAATGAAGAGCTTGAGGTATTAGCAGTAGTGGAAACACATGTAAGAGAAGAACCTATTTTGAAACAGTTGGTATGGCAAAGTATAAATAGAAAAGAAAAAATGGGTGGTGGTATAGGTGTTAATATCAAAAAAATATTTAAATATTGTTAAATGTCAAGAACATCTGTGGTTTGAAATAAGGTTGGGTAGTCAAGAATGGATGGTGGCTATAGTTTATATAGCCACTGAAGATAGTCAAATTATAATGGAATGGAATAGTAATATATATGAATGTCTAGTTAAAGATATACAAAGTTTTAAAGAAAAGGGCAAGAAAATAATGGTTATAGGGGATATGAATGGGCGTATTGAAGAAATTGATGATGTAGATAATAAAAATGGACAGCTTTTGAAGGAATTTTGTCAGAAAGTGAATTTGAGTATTGGAAATTTATTAAATATTTATGAGGGACAATACACATGGTCTAGAAATAATATATTTCATACAATAGATTATGTATTGGTAGAGAAAGAGGGAATAAATAAAATAAGAAAAATTAAGGTGTTTGATAATGAAGAAAAAGTATGCACTAGTGATCATAACTTCATTGTAATTGAAATGGTTAGTAATGTGATGGAGAATAGAAATAAAAGTAGAAATAATAGTGAAAGATGTGGATGGAGAGTGAATGAAAAGAATAAGTTGGAAGAGTATAAAATACAAGTTGAAGAAATTATGGAAGAGTGGGTTGGGGATGAGTATAAGGACTGGTGTAAAGAAGTAGAAAAAGTGACAAATAGGGTTTTAGGTGAGAATATTCAGAAGAATAAAAGTAATAAAAAAATGAGAATTAGTAAAAGTGTAAAAGAGAGGAAAGAAGCATGTAGAGAATATAAGTGTGCTATTAAGAATAAGGAAAGTGAAAAAGATATTAATACTAAATGGGAAAAGTATTTAGGAAAAAAGAAGTTAGCTAAAATAGATAATTATAGAGAGAGAATGAAATTGAATAGTAAATTGTTGGAGGATATTAATAAAAGTGGAAGAGATGGGAGTAAAAAATTTTGGAATTACATTAAAAGGAGAAATGTAGGGAAGAGATAGTATTACTAGATGATGAGGGAATAGAATGTATCTTAAATAGATATGTAATGAATATATAAAAGATGTTAGATGTGAATGATAGAGTTATAGAAAACATGTAGTAATGGGAATATTAGGTTTTCAGAAAATGAACGAGGTAGAGAAGAAATTGAAAAGTGGAAAGGCAAGAGGTTTAGATGGATGGGCAGCAGAGATGGTAATGAATTTAGGATATAGGGCAAAAGTAAAGTTATTATCTTGTTTTAATAAAATGGCACAGAATAGAGTTTTCCCAAGTAGTTGGAGTAATACAAGAGTAAGATTATTATTTAAAGGAAAGGGTAAGGATCATAGAAAGTTGAATAATTAGATCAATAGCGGTAACATCAGTTTTATATAAAGTTTTCTCATATATGGTGGCTAGAAGAGTTGTAAAATGGATGGAAGGGAATAATGTAGTGGGGGAAATGCAAGGAGGTTTTACATTAAATAGGCGTATAGGAGATAGTTTATTTGTAGTTACACAACTTATGGATATGAGTAGGAATTTAGGTAAACAGTTATATATGAGTTTTATAGATATAGAGAAGGCATATGATAGAGTAGCTAGAAATAGATTATGGATAAGTTTACAAATTTGGGAATGGATGAGACTTTAATAGATATTATAAAGAAATTATATGAAAATAATTATTATATATATCAATTAGGGAATATAGAATCAGTTAAAGTTAAAAATGGGGTGGGGCTAAGGCAAGGATGCCCTATGTCACCTATTTTGTTTGTGTTGTATTTGAGTGAAATGGAAAGAGCAATAGAAAGATTAGGAAGAGGGATAGAGATACCGTTAATAGGTAGTAAGGGAGTATATATTTTGTCAGGTCTTTTTTTTGTGGATATATTTTTGTGTGCAGAAAGAAGAGAAGATATGGAAGTTATGTTGAGGATATGTGCAAGGGTTGGTAAAGAGATGGGGATTAAATTTAGTGAAGAAAAATCAAATATAATGATGGTTAATACTGGGGAAGGAGAAGATGTAGAATTTTTATTGGGAGATATTAAGTTAAGTGTGGTGAATAGATATAGTTATTTGGGAATTATTTTAAGTAATCAGAAAAATTATTTGGATGAATGGGAGAAAAAATTGATAAATGAAGCAAAGAAAAGAAAGGGATTGATAAAGAAATTAACAGTGTTTTCATATAATAAATATGATGTAGTTAGAATTATATGGAAAGGAGTTGCAGTAGCAGGGTTAACATATGGTAATGATGCATTATATGTTAGTAAAGAGGTATTAAATTACTTAGAAAAAGTTCAAAGGGAAGTAGGAAGACATGCATTGGATGCAGATGTATGGACAGCAAAAGAGGCAATTCAAGGAGAAATGGGATGGTCAAGTTTTCATATGAGAGATGCAAAAAGTAAAATGAAAATGTTTGGTAGATTGCAGTTTATGGATAATAAAAGAATAGCTAAAATAGTATTTAATTGGGTTATGAGTAAAGGGCAGGTAACAAGATGGGTGAGAAAGGTAATGCAGTATGCAAAAGATTTGGATAAAGAATTTATATCAGTATATTTGTACTAAAGATGGGGTGATTGTGTTAAGAGGATTGTTGAGTGTTGTTGTAGTAAGGAATGGGATAAAAGAATAGATTTATTAATAAAGAATAGGGAGTTAGAGAGATGGAGAAATAGTATGGAAAGTAAAAAGAGTTTAAATATATATAGAAATAAACAGAATATTAGGTGTGAGTTAATATATGATAATAGTAAGGAAAGTAGTTTATTATTTAAGGCTCGAACAGGATCTTTAGTTACAAGAGAATATACATGTAAATGGAAAAAAATGGGTGATTTATTTTGTAAATTATGTAAGGAAGGAATAGAAAATATTAGGCATTTGTTAATTGAATGTAAATGCTTGAAAACAGAAAGGGTACATATAATGAAGTTATGGAAGAATAAATATGAAAAAAGTGATTATACAGAAAGTGAATTATTGGTTTTTATGCTGGGTTTGGGAAAAGATAAAGGGGATTTAGATATAAAGGTTATAGAGTTGACAAAGATTATGTTGTGGAAATGGGATGGAGCGGAATATGGGAAAATTTAGAGTGGGGAATGGAAAATAAAGTGGCTAACAGGTTTATCTGGGCATAATTGCTGAGATATTCTTGACTTCGTTTAAGGAGAAGCCACAATACATCACATCACATCACAGATAATGAAGTTATGGGAGAATAGATATGAACAAAGTGATTATACAGAAAGTGAGTTATTGGTTTTTATGCTGGGTTTGCAACTAGATAAGGGGGATTTAGATATAAAGGCCATAGAGTTGACAAAGATTATGTTGTGGAAATGGGATGGGGCAGAATATGGGAAGACTTAGAGTGGAGAATGGGAAATAAGGTGGCTAACAGGAATGGGCATAATTGCTGAGATATTCTTGACTTCGTTTAAGGAGAAGCCAAAATACATCACATCACATAACCGAAGACTACCCAAAACTTATACGATAAACTGTCAAGTATTAAGAATTTTTTAAATTTTACTTCAAATTATTCTAAAAATTGTATAAATATAGCTCCTTTAAAAAACAATTATGTATGTCTTTTATAAATTAAACATAGCCAAATTGTCATTTCATTTTAAAATAAAGCTATTTTTAAAAATCAGAATATATATATATATATGTTATGTGAATGTGCTTTTTTTTCATTAATTAAGATTATCTCAATATTTCTAAATGTTTAGAGCATTTACCAACAATCATTTTTAAAGGCAATTTGAAAAAATTAGTAAAAAAATATTTGCTTTAACATATATGTAATCAAGATAATAATAAATATGTAATCAAGAAATTAAAAAAAAAACAACTTTTATTTAATTTTTTGTTTTTTGGTACATTTTCTTTTTATAATGCTAAACAAAGATAAACATCAGTGAATTATATATATTTCATTTCAAAATTATGAAAGTTACAGATTATCAAGATAGTTTTAAAAATGCAGCATATTTTTAACACTCTAGAGATGTTACAATATATTTTACCTTCATAATTCTGATCATAAGTATCAAATTTATTTGATATTTATTACCAGTTAATCAAATTCAAAATTTTTATCTGCTAGGCAGAAATTTGCAGACATTCATTGTGTATGTATCTGTCATTAGTATCAAAATATCCACATCATTTCCTCTGCTTCCAAATCTTTGTTTCATTGTCATCACTATTTTCTCTTGGAATGTCATATATGCAATCTTTAATGGATCCCAAAAAAGAAATAAATCATTGTGCTTTCTCTTATGCATTCATGGTGATTGAAAGAAAAAGCTAGTCAGCTAATTATAGAGACATAAAGCCATCTACTGTTACTAAAAAAAAAATTTTTTTTTTACTTTCCCTTTAATAGGTCAGCCCAATTTTTTTTACAATTCATATTTAATTTTTATTTTCAATCAAAATTGTATCATTATATACACTATATACAAGTTCCAGTCTATTATATACAGGATGTCCCTAAAGCCTGGATACATAGCCAAATATACATGTTTTCAAGAAATGAAATTTATTAACAACATTTTATTCAATTGGAATATTAAATAACATCTTCAATATGATTTCCATCATTTGCGATGCAAAGTTGATGCACTTTGTACAATTTCACATGAACTCAATGTAAAAAATCCACTTTGCCATCAATTTTAGCACATTTGCTCTTTATGCATCTTCTCCTTTAGTATATCCTAAAAAAAGAAGTCATGGGCGCTAAGGTCATGTGAATAAGGAGAACACTCCACATGACCATGACTTCCAATCCAGTTAGGAAACTGTCACTCAACCAATCTTTTACCACTGTGATGAAATGGGTAGGGGTGCCATCCTGTTGGAACCATTCAGGAAATCCTTCACCTAAACTTTCAAATTGGGGCATTAATTGATCACTTAGCATGGTGAGATAAGTCTCACCATTTGCATGTTCATCGAAGAAAAATGGTTCCAATATATGAGCTTTCTACAAACCACACCATATTTTTTGTGCTCCTTGCTGTTTTGCATAATCCACAAAAATGTGAATTGCTTTGCAGACAGAATCGAACATTCTATCTGTTAATCTCATCATTCACATAAAATAAAGCTTTATCACTGAATAAAGAAATGTCTTCATCCAATTTATTGGAAGACCACATATCTCAAGTCATCTATCACGGTCATCCTCAGTTAAGTGATGCAAGACTTGTAACTTGTACAGATGAAATTTTTGATCTTTTAAGATACGACTGATGGTCGTTTTGGGAACACCCAGCTCCATGAATGATTTTTTGGGATTAGTATAAATTTTAGCCATGACAAATTATTTTGTTTTGGCTGATGTATTTGGTGGTTCAGGACAGAGTTTTTCCATGATAGTGCCTGTTTCTTTGAACTTGTATAAACATTTCTTAGTGAATCCTTGAATTGTTAGAAGTGATACTTTAATAAAATGTGAAATATTTTTAAAATTACAATTTTCTAATTACAATGGAAATCCTCAGCTTTTACTCTGACTTCTGTGGGTTTTTAATATATATAAGATTATAATGTAAAAATAGGAGGGGGGGGGCTATTACCATATTGATATTCTATTTTTAAAAATATTATTACACATATATATCTAAAGTTAAATAAATAAAAAAAATATTTTTGTATTCTTTTTTTTAATAAACAAATCACCTTTATACAAAACACATACAAATTAAAGTAATTGCATGTGTGTATATATTATAACTAATAGCAAAAAACCAGAAGAAAAAACCCCTGGTCATTGTAAAATGTAAACTTTTTATCATTTGTCTGCAAATATTTTCAATTTTAAAATTATTAATTCTATATTTATTTAAATCTACTTTAATGAAAATTTTTTATAAACAATTGCATAACATTAAAACTTAATTTTGAGATAAAAAAATTGTTTCAAAAGCAATTTTTATAAACAATTGCATAACATTAAAACTTAATTTTGAGATAAAAAAATTGTTTCAAAAGCAATGTTTCTATCATTTGAAATATATTGCAAATGAGAATGTTACTATAAAAAAATATAAATATATTAAATAATCTCAATATTACCACATATTTTTTAAAATTCATATAAATAAAGATAGAATAAAAGACAAATGACCTCCAAGATGCATTTTGTGCTTAACCTGCACTCATCAGTTGGTCAAGGTCACTACCTCTCATATATATCTCTATTATATTAAAAATATTTATCTATATTAAATAATTACATTTTGAATTACAAGTGTCAAATTAACTCAACCCACATCTTTGACACCATCCACTTTAGATAAATATAGTAATGAGTATTATTAATCATTTACTAAACTAGAGATTATGTCTAGCACAGATATAAACTTTAAAACTCAATTAAATATATCTGATTTTTTAAAATTACACATACAAACGTATAGAGTTATTCACATTTCCTTTTCCCACGTGTAATATCTTTATATATGTATTTGTATGTTTAGTTTTAAAAAATCAGACAAATATTAATCTTTAATTGAGTTTCAAAGTTTGCTAGAGATAATCTCTAGTTTAGTAAGTGATATTTATCTAAAGTGGATAGTGTCAAAGATATGGACTGAGTTAATTTGACACTTGCAATTCAAAATGTAATTATTTCCTGACACAACTGATGAGTGCTGGTTTAGCATGAAATGCATTTTGAGGGTCATTTGTCTTTTATTGTATCTTTATTTATATGTGATAATATTGGTTATTTAATTTATTTATAAAGATATTACACATGGGAAAAAGAAATGTGAATAACTCTATGTGTTTGTATGTTTAAATATATTACTCTTTAATTGAGTTTTAAAGTTTATATCTGTGATAGAGATAATGTCTAGTTTAGTAAATGATTAATAATAGTCATTACTATAGTTATCTAAATTAGATGATGTCAAAGATGTGGGTTGATTTAATTTGACACTTCTAATTCAAAATTATGGAAAATTACTTGATACATTTAATCTCAATAAAAAAGAGGAAGAGAGTGGGGGGGGGGATATTAAATAAATTAAGAATAGCACATTTTACTTATTATGAGGAAATGTTTTTTCTTCTCTCCATCTTTGAAAAATCCCACAAAATTAATTCTTACTTCACTAATGGTATATACTATATTAATGACAACTTACATTGATTTTGAATTATAGGTGGGATAATTGTGAACACAAGTCCAGTTCCAGTCTATTATAAAAATCTGTACATCAATAATTCAAATGCCCAAATGTATTGAGTATAAAAAAATAAAAATACTATTTTAAAAAAATATATTAGATATGCATTGAAAATTAAGATGTATTTAAAAAAAAATATATTTTTTTTATTTAAGCAAAAATTTTGTGCAGTATCTTTTTTGAAATAACTAAGGCCTTCAAAATTAAGTATTTTTTTAAAAAAGAAAAAAAATTAGAAATTTTAGTTGAATAAATGAGTCACTTCCAAAGAGATTATTATATTAAAAATTTCAAAAATTAAAGTGGAGTAATATGCCCATTTGCAATCGTAATTGGATTTTGTCGAAAATCATTATCATTTTTTACAGATGTGATAAACAGCTTAGTTAAAATAGCTGCAATGTTTAACAATACAAAACAGATAACAAAAATAACACGATTTCCTTGATTTGATCTGTAAGCATAACCATGTAACCACATTAAACCTAAACAGGCAATTAAATTCAATGGCACTCTAAACCAATTCATTATAGCTGCGCGCTGAGTTTCAGGTAAGATACGACTGCGAATGAATCCCATAGTGGGAAAATATATTCCAACAGCTAGTTCAAGTAAAAGAAATGCAAAAAATGCAAGATCAGTCTTCATATTGTCTGGCTTAGTAGCAATAATACATAAAAATATGGCCAGAATTCCTATAACAACAGATGCAGCTAAAAGGTGTTGAACAAGAATATTGCGAGAAATAAATAATTGATAAATTGATGATCCTATCATTATACAAACCATAAAGCAAGAAAAAGTGATTCCCAAATGTTGCCTTAAATTATCCAAAATTGGAGTCCACAGAAATATGAACATATACATTACACTTTCAAATAAAGATTGAATACCTCCTATAAGCAAAATTTTTTGATTACTTACAATAGTTTTAAAACTGTCAATGTAAGATTTGAAAAATCTTACAGATTGATTTCCATAATTTTCTTCCCATTGAGTAGCAACAAGAACTCCAGATGTAATAAGAAATGGAATAGCTAATAGAAATGGAGCAACAGGACCATAACCAATACTTTCTGCAAAAGTATTAGCTAAAATGCCAGCACATATGGCTAGCACTCCATTCCAAAAAGTTGCTTTAGAAAATGTAACAGACAGCCACTCAGTGGGGAAATCATGTTTTTCTATATGCTCGTACATATACCAAGCTTCAAATGCTGAAAACAACAATGAAGTAGAAATTCCCCCCAATATTCGACCTAAAATAAGAATACTGTAACTTTGTGAAAGTTTTGTCAAACAAGAAAAAGAATACAGGACTGTAAAACATAGGCACAGTTTTTTCCTTCCAAATTTATCAGCAAGTGTTCCTGCCGTAATTCCAAAAACAACACTAGTAGCAAATCCACACACATATAGCACAGCAATCTGAACTTCTTCAAAACCGTAATAGCTGTATAGTTTGTATAAATAAGGCCCTTGTAACCAATCAGCTAAGAGTGCAAGAAAATATGATGTAAAGTAAGTTCTCTGAAATTGGTGAAATATTGGATTATTTCCTGATGACAAATGTGATTTGGTTTTCAAAGTCAGATATTGTAATCCAATGCATAATAATACCAAAACAACAAATATAGGAATAAGAGAAGAGATTAACATGACTGATGTTTGGTGGCTTGATCTAATTATAAAAGCATGATGAAAAATCTAAAATAAAATAAAATTAATAATGATTTTATTATAACATAGATAAATATTATTTCATTAATAAATTAGTGAAAATGTAATCAAAGATGAAAGATTAATGTCAATAAAAATATTAAATTAATTATATTTTAATATAAATTTAAACTCATTCTTAATTTTAAATTAAATAAAAAAATATTCAATGCGTGTTAGTGGCAAATTCACAAATTCAACAAATGCAACGTTAAAAACAACAAAAGAACAAAAATTATAATCTTTTAGCTAAGAAAACCTTTTCTAATAATAACAAAAGTTTAAGACAATATTTATTTTGAAAGTAAATTATAGTGCTGATTGTTTTAAAAAGTCTAATAGTAAAATTGAATCAGAAAAAGAAAAGGCATTTAAATATATATTATATATAATTAATACAAAGAATTACAACAACAAAAAACAATGACATTTTAAAATTTTGCAGAAACTATTAGTCAAGAAATATGTATCTTATGTTTCTGATACTGGTATACTATTCATGGCATTATTGAAAAACTAAACTGAATAGTTATTAGAAATTGTTACTGTAAATAAAAAAAAGTCTATTTGCTTCCTGATTGATGATGTCATGAGTATTAGCTATGCATCATGACTCCTTTATTTTTTCTTCTTATATTCCTTTCATCACAGATAATATTAATTTTGTAAGGATGAAAATCATGGCATTTCTCCTTTTCACAATTAAAAACGTTATCAGTAGGATTAGCCTTTGACTTGTACTGATTGTTGCTGAGTGATTCTTGTTATTAAATTAATTTTTGTTTCACTATGATAAAGTGATGGTGTTGTTACAATCAACAGCGTATAACAATTGTGCTTTTTCCACAGAGAATTTTATATTTTGAATTATTTATTAGATTAACAAGAACCAATCAGAGACCAGTAAAACATAGTAATCCAGGGTACATCCTAATTCTTTATTCAGAAGCTTGATTTAATTTTATTATTAAATCTATATATTCTATAAAGCATATCTGTAAAAAAAAAAAAAAAATTTTTTTTCTTTGTTTGCATTGAATATTATGATGCAAAGCTATTTAAAAAAAAATTCAATTTTACACTATTATTTTCAATATCTTATTTTATTGAATCTCTCCAAAGTTTTACCTAATAAACAAGTTTTTTAAAAAGCTATTATAATGGCAATATTTTCCCCCATAAAATACAAATTTACAATATATATATTTACACAACATATTTTTAGCACACGCCCTAGGCTGGATAAGATTTGAAAATTTTTTAAGTTTGGATTTTTTTCTAGATAGCCAGTACATTCAAAAATGATAAAAATGGATACCTAGGATATCTAGCTATATTCTTGGGTGGAGGATTAAAACATGGATAGAAAACCAAAAAAAATGACATTTGATAGATTTGATTGGTAATGTTATCTTACATATACAAAAGAACCACTAACTATGCTATATTTTGTTACAAGCCTCCATAGTGTACAAACATATAGTATATAATAGCTCACATTTTTTTGATTAACATTGGTTAGATTAGAATACATATTGTTTATTAAACTGCAAGTTTTCAACACACATATATATATAACACAGATGCTTATTTATAATATGCATATATAAATTAAGACTATACTACATTTGAAAAATAATAATAGTTATTAATAATGAATTGAAGGGACTCATTATATATATTTTATCAAATGTTCATTCATATACTTAATGAAACAATAAAAAAAAAAAACTACCATATTTTTATTTTTAAAGTAAAGTAAATAGCAAAATATCTGACTTTTGTTGCTACTAAATACACTCTAGTGATATTCTTTTTCAATATCTTTTCTCTCTTACAGAAACATAATAATGGTCTTGTTATAAAGAAATTAGGATATCTCTAATTGTTTTGATATTTTAAAATCAGTATCAACTTTTAATATGTTCTAAAATATTGTAAACTTTTAGCAATGCACTCAGAAAATATTTTATTAAGCAAAATAATGCACATCAAATTTGGAAAATGTTATATACGTGTATAATAATTAATAAGTTTTATTAAAATAAGTTATACGTATATAATAATTCATGTTTTATTAAAATAAGTTTTATTAGATGAAATAGACAGGAATTTTGTAATTAAATTTGGTACGCTATTAAAGATAAGCGCTTCAGATTAGAAACTAATTAAGCAGCTAGATTAAAAGTGCTAATTACTAAAAGTAGACAATAGCTGAGAATTAATTGGTTTCTGAAACATTCCTTAACAAGAAAAAAGGAAGGAACAAAGGATAACTAAGCAGCACTTGCAGCAGGGAACTCATTGAATGCACACGAAAGTCAAGAGTTTTAACTTAGCAACGGAACAAACCCAGTGAACTCCACCACTGAAGGTTAAAAAGTGGACCTAGGAACTTTGCAGGCCACACTGGTCTATATTATGTTTTTCGTATGCCTTCATGGCCAGCATTCGTAAGTTAAAAATAATAAAGGAAGAATAAATTGTATGAGCTTTTAACATAAAATGAATTAATTTTATTCATAAATATAATTGTACATGCCACTCCCAGACAGAAAAATGGCTACTAGCATATTGTAAAATTTATTTACAAAGTTTACTTTTTTTGTTAAATGTGATCATGTACAAAGCTCATAGAAGGTGATATGGCTGTTGAAATATTGTAGAATTTGCAAATTTTAATGTTTTTTATTTACATTTTTCTTTGGAAGTCATGTAATTAGATATAGTATAGTTTGAGGCTACGCTGTATACTCATAGACTTTCGTATCTATATTAATACTACTTTTATAACTTTAAAAATTACTAAATGTATATGTTATTATAAGCTGACAGAAAAAAAATATTTAAAATGCCTCGTAGCTATATTGTTTCAGCCACATTCTCTCCTTTAAATAAAGAATAGCCTGAA
This sequence comes from Epiperipatus broadwayi, assembly GCA_028023455.1. Lineage (NCBI taxonomy): Eukaryota > Metazoa > Onychophora > Udeonychophora > Euonychophora > Peripatidae > Epiperipatus > Epiperipatus broadwayi. Next base: position 7,123,754 of record JAQFVV010006230.1, read on the forward strand.
TTTAAAGGGGGAGTGTGGCTGAAACAATATGGCTATGGGGCATTTCAAATACTGAATATAGATTACATTGTTTCTGTTAAAAATAATAATGTTTTTTTTTTATTAAAATAAATTAAAATTTATTAGATACAATTGAACGTGTTTATCTATACATAACTATATTCTTTTTACACTGTTGCAAGGCATTCACTCTGTAGAGCTTGCTGTGATCTGAGACTGGGGTCATTGCCCTCCTTCACTCCTCCAGGAGGGTGACCCTAGCTCAGGTTTATGAAAAAGCCAGTCTGGAGCCAGCAATCTATCTGTGTAATGTTTAAAGTTGGATTTTTAAAAAAAATCAAAATTCTGTTATGGCCTACATTATGTGAATCTTTCACATCTGATTCAATATTTCTTCTTTTATTTGTTTCAGTAGCTGAAAAAATAATGCACTAAAACCGGCTAGTATGTAGAAACATAAGATTTGAGATTTTTAGATACCTCAAATATTAATGGATTTAGAAGTTATACAATAAACTAGAGTTTTTTTATATTTCCAGTAGAGTATTTAAATTTAAGAACTTTACAAAATTATAATTATTTTCATTTTCAGTTGAGATTAGATTCATTATTTATGGACACAAAAATATTTGTAACAATGTTAGATGGACTTCATACATATATCTCCTAGGAAATATAACTAAGATTTTTTATTAAGAATGTTTGACATTATTTGTCTTCAATATTTTTGGGAATAAGATTATATATAATTCTTCTAATGAGAAGTCCTGATGAATTCAAATTAAGAAGTCATCTATAATTTGTACTTTATGAAAGTCCTTCTACTCTTAAAGAGTAAATTATGAATAACTTTAGTAGATATTAACTTATTCACTGAATTGTCATGCTTTAATACCCTAAATGAAGTTAATTTGAAATTCTTACAGATATTCAATTGCTAAGCCTTTATGCATTCATTAAAAAATTAGTTTTTATGTGTGTTGTAATCATATGACCTAATCAAATCAAACATAACTCTGAGAAGGTAATTTTTAAAATGCAATTTACTATTAGAAAATGTGCATGGTACACTTATATCAATAATTTTAAGTAAATGTTTAAATAAAATGCACACAAAAAAATATTTAAAAATTATTTATCCTTGATAACGGTACTCCATACTTTTTACTATTAAATTACATATGAAAGATTATTAAAAATAAACTAAATGGCAAATAAAAGAATAAAAAATAAATAAAATAGTATTCAAAACAAAAATGCAGTATATAGGAGAAATGAAAAAAAATGTTTTACATTTTCAGCATGCAGTGACCATAGTTATTCTTAAATATCAATATTGTACAATAACCATATTTCTTTGTATTAACACAATCAAAATCAAAATATATATCTTTGAATAAAATTCACACAAAATATTTATATATTTTTTAACATTTAAATACAAGTATTTTGTGTATACTGAACTTAATGTAATTAGATTGGGATTTGAACTCAGTTTTTCAAGTTCCATTCAGTTATCTATTCCATCTTATATAATCAATACATATGACACATACATGTGAAAATGATAAATGATCTCCAATATATATATTTCATGCTAAACCAGCGCTCATCAGTGATCCAGACATCATCTTCCAACCATGTGGATAATAAGTGCTCAGTTTATATTAAGATAGCAAATCTTCAAACTTCCATGAACAGGCTTCTATCTTTAAAACCAGCCATCCTTATCATTGAAAATTTGATGATTGAAAGCTCAAAGGCCTTGTTGATGCCAATATTATTGTCATACCCATGTTGACTTAACTCTGACCTCTCACATATAAGACCTTAATATGTCCATTTAAATACAAGTATATTGTCTATACTGAATTTATTGTAATTAATAGGATTTGAACTCAGACTTTCAAGCTCCCTTCAGCTATCCACTTCATCTTATATAGTAATGTTAGATTCAGCTTGTATTCTGCCCATTCCTTTTCTGTGTATTTAAATAGACCTATAAATGTCCTATATGTGAGGGATCAGAGTGACAAAGTCAACATGAGTATGACAATAATATTGGCATCAACAAGAGCTTTGAGCATTCCATTATCAGATTTTCAATGATATGAATGGCTGAAGAGTTAGAGGGTGGAGAAGATTGAAGCCTGTCCATTAAAGTGTGAAAATTTGCTATCATAATATAAACTGAGCATTGGTTATATATGTGTGTGGGAGATGATGACCTGGACCAACTGATGAGTGCTGGTTCAGCACAAAATATGTACATGGAAGGTCATTTATCTTTTTCACATATATTAGGTGTATAAGATAAAATGGACAGCTGAAGGGAGCTTAAAAATGAGTTCAAATCCCTTCTAATTATTTATTTTTTTTGAAATATTATAAATTACTCTTAAAAAAGAGATATAAAAATGTGATTTTTTGGATTAACTAAAGTATGTTAGACTGATCGTGGACAGTTAAATGGTTGTGAGATCAACAAATCTGTAAATAATTTAAAGCATGAAACTGGTATAGCATTTTTACTATGTTAAAAAAAAGCAAGATTTGGAATGATGACAGAATCACTCAAAGCAAACTTTTAACATCATTGAAATTTAAGAATATATTTCCCATTATTATACACAACAGATGATGAGATAGAACTAACTCTTGATGATATACCTCATAAAGATGAATGAGATTTGTATATTACTATTGGAAGGATTAATAAACAATGGGAACAAATTAAAAGCAAATAAGAGTTTGGAAAATAAAAAAATGTATGAGGTGAAAGTTTACTGCAATATATGATAATTTGCAACATTTGATTAAAGACTACAGAAAATGGATATGGAGATCCAATGGTAGGAAAACAAAGAACATAAAAAGGAAATTATTGAATAGTTGGACAGCATTAGTACAATAATGTTGCATCTCAGAAGGCAACTATAGATTCAGATCATAGTAATAATTAATTTTCAGAAAAGATCAAACCCAAAAAAAGACTCAGCTTGAAATTGTAAAAAAATTTCAGTCAGAGAATACAACAAACAAAAATTTATACACACACACACAACAAGCAATTACATTTCAAGAACTGAAAATCTTAACTAATTAAGTATTGGGAATTAAAGATATACAAGAGGGTAAAAAATAAAAACATTAACATTAGTTTAACAATAAAAATTCAATAATTGCAGTACAGAAGTATAAGACAAAGTACAATGCAGAAAAGAAAGCAGTCAGAGAAGATAAGAAAACAGTTGAAAATTCAATGTAGGGATATATAAAAATATCATAGTGAATATAAAAAGAGAATTGCACAAGATGACTAAAGACTTCAAAAGAAAATGACAGTTAAAACAAAAAAATAATAAATGAATATAAAAAAAAATCTTATAAATAGCAAGAATAAAATTTTGAAAAAAGATCAGATAATCGAGTAAAAAAAAAAAAGGCAGGCCCGGAAACTTTATATTAATAGGTTTTTGAAGAGAAACAGTGCCATCAAGTGATGTATAGCTGCTAATAGACAAGTACCCTTTGATCAATAAATATCAGAAAAATTATTAAAAAAAGATTACTTAAATTGCATCATTATATCTTGTAATGGTGAAGATGATATTTAATAAAATAATAATAAATTAAAAAAGTATTCAATAAATTGAGGAAATATCAGGAGTCTGGAAATTGAGAAAATGCTCAGATATTATGAAAATAATTTACTTAAAAAAAATTTATAGGCTGCATAATATTGGCATTTAAAAAAAGTAAATCATTGGTACTGGTAGTTTACAAAACAACCATTGCACTAATTAATACTTTAGAAAAATTCTAAATGAATATTTTAAAGGAAAGATTAAAGATTCAAATAGAAAAACATTGAGTAGACAAACCAGCAAAATTTAGAAAGATAGAAGTATTATACCACCTTCTTTAAAAACATTGAGGTGGAGTGGGGGAGGCATTGAACAGAAAAATAACTTTTTGAATTATATAAAATAGAAAGTCAAAAGTAGACATGAGAAAGTGTGGAGAAATTGAAAGCTGATTTGAAATTATTGCAAGAAAAAAAGATCTAATTAACACCAATTATATTTATCACATGTTTGGAAAAAGTAATGGATAAGTTTAAGAAAGAGCAAATAAACATCAGTGCCTGGAGTGAGAATAAATAATATTAAGATATGCAGATAATTTAGTAATTATTGAACATAAAGAGATGGTAAATGAGAAAACAAAAAAAAAATATGATTTATACATAAACATATACAAAACAAGGATAAATAGCTGAGAAAGAGAAAATGAAGAAATAAAATTAAAAATAGATAGAGCAATATATGTTTACAAGATAACAGGTTACAAATCAAATTAGATTTACTAGTTACATGCATATTTACTTGTATATTTTATAGTTGTTAAACATGGATTCTGACAAAACATTAAATGGAAATATTAGCATTTAAAAAAACATACTACACAAAGTTAGTGAGAAACAGACAGATACAAAAAGTTTCCAATGAGAAATTGTAAGAAAAGATAAATCTGAGGACACTTCATTGAAATAAGTTATGAAAACAATTTGAAATTATTTGGCTATATGTAAAAGAAATGATAATCAAAAATTTAAAAACTCAAATTTTTGATAATGCATAAGGCACAAATAAAAGGGAACAGTAAGTAGAATATACACAGATGACACTAAAGAATATAGAGTTAATTTGTATGTTCTCAGCATTCTTACATAAAAAAAAATGAAACTGGAGTTGGTGGAGAATGCATTATACACCTAAAGACATTGAGTCCATGGTTTTAGCAAATGATAATAAAAAGATAAAGAATAAAGCTTCAGGTATTTTTCTGATCATTTTCTAGGAGAAAAGAGCAGAGGCCAGAAACAAGAGAACTATCAATATCTACTAAACAAAAATTTATGAATAGTTTTATGATTTAGTGACAATCTATTCAAAAGTTTCAGTGCCACAGACTAAAACAGATATGCCAATGTTTTAATGATGAATATAATGAGTTCCAGTTTTCTTAAAAAAAAAAAAAAAGCAGTTATAATTAAACCTTATAAAATAATAGTCTAAAAAATTACAACATAGATTGCATGCATCTGAGAGATACATTCATTATTAGTATGCGCTGAAATATGAAAAAATTATAAAACCCCTGCAAATTTGCATTTATTATATTGACATAATTAATGATTTTTTATTTATTTTACTGAAAACAATATTGCTATGATCCAGGGCAGTTGAAACTGTAAGCAAGAAGAAATAAATCATATGTTGAAATTGCATTATAAAGTGTTTATTAAGAAGTATATGGTTTATTATATACATATTTTTCATAATATTTATAAAAATATTTTGATAAGCAACTTGTTTTCGATTCAGAGCAACACCACACACCCTTTTGAAACACACTACATCCAAATTGATGGTTTTAGCATTATGGCATAACATTAATTACGTTTACATACATAGTTAATCATGAACTTGAATCTGTGTATATGATATTTGTAACATATTTAAGAAAATTTTTTTATCAGATAAGTTAAAATCTCTGCAGGATTGAGCATGTCAAGTTTTTTTTCTCTTTGTTTAAATTTTTCTTTAAAAAGTATGTTTTAAAAACAGGTTTTGAGATTATATGATATTTGTTTCTTTTGTTCCAATGTTTCATGTAAACAGGATATGGACATCAATTAAGAGTTGAAGTATAAAAGATGAATTAATATTCAAGTGGTATAATTTTATTGTGCTTCAACAATTTAGAAATTTAAATTTTTTTAAAACAATATTTTATAAGTTATTTTAATTTGTTTGAAGAGACAACATTTTTCTAGATTATTAAATAAATAATGGCATATCATTGAAATATTTTTTTTAGAAATACTGAATGTTTACTATAGTAAATAAAAGGATTTGAACATCATAGTATAAGTCCAGCTCATCCCTCGCCTATTAATATAAATGGATACATAATAGTCCAATAATATGAGGGATTAGATTGACATGACATCTACATGGATATGATTACAATATTAATCCACAAAGGGCTCGGAGCAGTCCATCCTTGGTTTTTCAATGTAATGAATGGTTGAATTGTTGGGTGAAAAGATTGAAGCCTGTTCATTAAAGTTTAAGGAATTGCTACCTTTATATAAGCCGAGCACTGATTGCATATATGTGTGGTAGATTGTGATCTGGTCCAATTGGTGTTTGTTCTGCATGAAATACGTATATAGGGGATCATCTATCTTTTTCATGTGTATCAGTTGTTTGAGATGGAGTGGAGGATGAATATATGCTGAAAATCCTAAGTTCAAATCCTTCTATTTAAATATGAGAATAGTTTATTTTTAGTTAAAACTAAATAACTGAGATTTACTTAATAAAAATATGTGTGATTAAAATGATAATGTATACTTACATTATTGTAAATAATTTGAAAGTTCTCTGGGCCAATAATACATCTATAAAATTCTACAAGCAATATTGCTTTTTTCTTTAGTTGTAGAAGCTTGGTGAAGAAATTCTTGATCTTACTTCAGTAAAATGAATGGTGTAGCATTTCATTCTAAGTTGCTTGTAGAGTTCATTTGTTACTGTAATTATGATGGGAACTACTGCAGCTGGATTGATTTCCCAATGTTTTACAGCATTTGGCAGACTCTTGATCTTGTGATTTTAGATTCTTCATTGCTTCCTTGTTTTGGTTATGTGATTTGTTTGTATTATATTTTGACTATAAGATTTTAAATTTTGGTAATTAAATAAATTACTTCATGAAAATAAACAACAACAACAAACAATTACTTTTTTAACTTCATATTTTAATAAATAAAATAACTTGTTTTTTTATTATTTATTTCTATTAGTACTTTCTACGTAAATGATCATTATATTAGTTTTAGTATTGTGCATTTATAATATGGTTTATAAACTTATTATAAGACATTATCAATGTCATATCAGACTTTGCCTTCATGAGTGGACTAATCTAGATTCCTTCCTTATTTGATTGGACTGAGCACTCATTGTCATTAATCAATGTGTAAACATGTGTATAATCAATGTATAAACATGGACAAAAGGGTAAAACATAAGTATGGCCAATGTGTAAACATGTGAATAAACCTACCATTGGTTAGTACGGGCCAATAAACAATGATGCTCTCTGAATGCGATTGCTGCCAGTAAGGTAGGGGATCTGGCAATAAATAGTCACCCTTTTTGGAGGCAAGACAGAAAAAAAAAATAGAGACAGAAATAACGTCTGTCTAACCTGAACAATGGAACGTGCTCTTAATTGAAACCGCTTTCAACTGCAAAAGTGTTTCTGCTATAGACCTTACTGATATATCTACACAGTGAGGCAAGTCCATGGTAGGAATGGAAGCTGTTAAGACTACGGCCAACTTGAGGCAAGATGTTTAATACAGCTAGAAGAATCTTGACTAGAACACACAAGGCAAGCTAATATATATATATATACAGCTGGAAATGAGTCCGGCACGACCAGCACAGTATTAACTATGTACAACAGTATTTATTGAGTGTTCATATTTTTATTGATATCATTGTTGGTTTGAGTCCGAAACCTACAATTCAGACAAAACACAACAGTCAACTTAATAGCAATTTTTGAAAATATTATAAAATGCAGTCTCTTTATTCAAAAATTGTTCAATATGTTATAAAAGAGTAGTTTATAATTTCTTTCTCCTGCACAATTTGAAATATTTTGCTATTGATATGACTTTAATCTATCAATTATCGTCAATTTTATCCTATATCATTGTTGCACAATAAGTTAAATGTTTTTTTTTTTTTTAAAAAAATTCCATTACACTTTCTTAGTTTCAAAGTGCCCTTTGCAAATTATATCTTCAATAATTTTCTAAAATATTTTTTTATAATATATTTTACTTCATTTTTTTAAATGCTTGTTTTTCAGATAAACATATACTTGTCATGTTATATATTAAATTCTTATATGCATTTCACAGTTCAAACAATTAAACTATGCCATGAAGACGATTGCTAACTAAACAAAACGATGGTGAGGAGGGAAGATAAAAAAAAAGCAATAAAACAAAAAAAAATTATAACATTGAACTTTTAAAACATAATATAATCATAGAGTCCTGCAAATGTACACCTCCGCAAAAAATGGAGTCATTCCTAAAGCTCTCCTCAGAAGCTAAAAAAATATTTGTTTAAAGGCAATTTTTAATTAATTGATACATATAATGAAGAGATAAAATATTTAATTGCAATTCTAACTGCTTAAATTTATTTATTTTAGAAAATTATTATTTTACTATAATTTGCCAAAGGCAAACAAAAAATTGCTAATTACAGTGTAATTATTAGTAATACGTCAAGATATGCAAACGGTGTAAATAATTTATTCTCTTGGTTATTTGGCATATAATATTACTATAACTAAAACGCAACATTTAGCACAAAATAAAACTTCATTACTTCAATACTATAAATATAAATACCGATGTAACCAATAATAACTACAATGCTATACCTGGTATTAGAGGAATAACGGAAATGTAACAACATGTTTATATCGCCGTCTATAGATGAAAATATAAAACTATTCACAATTTTTCGCCTCTAAATTAGGTTGCACGGAAAAAAAAATGAAAAAAAAAATGGCTCGTTTACCACAAAAAAAATATTATCGCCAAAGAGCACACTCTAATCCTATGGCTGATCACACGTTTGATTAGTAAGTATAAATATTTAACCAAAATAAAAAAAATGGGTTGTATAAGAAATACCTCCGTTTTAAATTTGATTGCTCGGAAGTATCAAAATTAATATTTACAGTCATTCTACAAGTTAAACTAATTAATAATGGAAACATGTTTATTCAAATTAAACTTATCAATCATTTTGTAATGCTAACTTTTCTATTGCTATATCTGACAGTCCTATCTAGATGTAGGATATTATTTTTATAAAATAAATATGTAAAAGTAAGTAGGATATATCTGTTGACATATTTATATGAAAAATTATAAAGAAATATAATTTTAGCGTACCATGATGGTTAATATGTTCATCGATAAATTTATGCCTAGCATTCATTTTTATTAATATCTATATTTTATTCAGACAAATCTTATGTTTAAACAGTAGCAAATTATCGATAAGCATAGGGCATGTTGGCCATGTGATGTTTAGTGGTCAACCGAATTATTACAAAATAATTATTCAGCAAATACATAAAAAAAAAACCCCTATAGATCAAAATACTGCAATTATTTGATTAATCATCAGATATGTGCAGAAGACACTTCGCACATCATTTCATACCATTTTCCATAAGCGTTCATTATTTATTGTACATCGGATTAAAAAGTTATTCAACTCCAACAACATTAAAAAAAAAAACCCCGATAAGATTAAGATGTTAATTTGATAACAAAAGGTGACATGATTGTGTTAGGAGAATTGTTGAGTGTTATAATGGCAAGGAATAGCATAGAAGAATAGATGCATTAATAAAGAATAGAGTTGAAGAGTAAGAAGAGTTTAAATATATATATATATAGAAGTAAACAGAATATTGGGTGTGAGTTAATTTATGATAATAGCAAGGAAAGTAGTTTATTACTGTTTAAGACTCGAAAGGGAAGGGAATATACACATAAATGGAAAAATGTGGATGATTTAGTTTGTAAATTGTGTAAGGAAGACATAGAAAATACTAGGCATCTGTTAATTGAATGTAAATGTCTGAAAGTAGGAAGGGTACAAATAATGAAATTGTGGAAGAATAAATATAAACAAAGTGAATTATTGGTTTTTATCCTGGGTTTGGGAAAAGGCCATGTAGTTGACAAAGATTATGTTGGGATAGAGCAGGATATGTGAAAACTTAGGATAGGGAATGGAAAAGGAAGTTAAAGTGGGTAACAGGTTTCTCTGGGCATAGTTGCTGAGAGATTCCTCATTCCGTATAAGGAGAAATCACATCACATAACTATTTTCTTTTGTTAGTTCTAAAAATTCTCATGGCAGTAGTATTATAGATTCAGTTAAGTGATAAGAAAAACATTAATTATTGCCTATTATGATTTTTTTAATGTTTCCACTTAATTTTTAAAAAAATTATTGTAGGATCTCGGAGATTTTTTTTATAAATCACTGAATCCATTATTAAGGTGTATAAAATAACATGTAAACACATAAATATATTGACAAATATATATTTTGAATTCTTTCTTATTTATTGTTGTAGCAAAATATTTATTAAACTGTTAATATTTTATTTTTAAGCCCTATTAGTCCTGAACTGATGGACTGGTCACAGTATTATCCCAATTTTTATAATCCATTAACATCAGATCAAAATGAAAAAGAAAAATTCACAAATCATGTTGAATTTGCTGATATTGGATGCGGTTATGGTGGGTTAATTGGTTAGTATATTATTATAACAATTTATGATTATATTTATATATATAAATACAAAACAATATTATTGAAATCAAAATTAATATAAATATTTCTGTATTTACTTATAGTAACTTTATCAACTTTGTTTCCTAACACATATATTCTGGGAATAGAAATTAGAGTTAAAGTTTCTGATTATGTTACTGACAGAATTAAGGCTCTACGAGAAAAGCATCCAGGACAGTATCAAAATATAGCATGCATACGTTCCAATGCTATGAAATTTTTGCCTAATTTTTTTAAGAAAGCGCAGGTAGGTACAATAAACTATTACTAGCTTTCCAAAATAGCAAAGAAAAATTAATATATTTTATATTTTTCATAAAAAATGAAAAACCGACAAAAAAAAAAAAATATGAGGAATAATGTAGTAAGTTCAAAAACATGAAAATGATATATTTAGTAAATGAACAATGATTGAAAAATGGTCAATGCAAACATTCTGTAAGGAATTAAATTAGAAATGAGAGTAAATGCAGTTTCATAATAAATTACATTACTAAAACCAATCTATTGGATTGAATATAAGTAAGGATGTAACAAGCACAACAATGAAATATTTGATAATAAATCTTAAAAGAAATTGTAATCCAAAAAAATATCAGTCTCCATGTGGATGGGATAAAAAAACATACTGATGTAAAGTTATATTTATGTCAAAAGCTGTAGCAAATTAAACCATGGAACACATATATTTTAAATCAAAACTGAAAATAAAATCTTTAACCATCAATTCAATGTACATTGATTGCAAAACATATTTTCAATAAATTTGATTGATGGAAATATTCTGTAAAAAATTAAGTTAGTGATGAGGTCAAACACAGTCCCATAGTACATTATTTTATAAATAGATCCCTGGATTCCATTCATATTAGAGTAAGGGAAAAAAACCATTACTGCTTTTGACTGAATGAATTGCTTGACAACCTTTCTGTGGACACTGCAAAATAAGAATAAATTTTTCCTTCAAGTTTCTCTTTTCCTATAGGGCTCCATAGTAGCAGACTTATCCAAGAAATTGGTGTAAAAATGTCAGTATCTTCATTGCATATTATTTGGCAATAAGTTCTTGCTAATTGAACAGTGATGAAGGTGTTACCACTAACATGAAATCAAGCATTATCTAGTGTGAAAATAATGAAACTTATAGGCTGCCCCCAATTTGAATAAAGATATATTTTTACAATTTGTGCACTTTATGGTATTCTGATTTTAATTTTCTCCATTTTGTAGAATTTAATTTTGTATGAATTTGCATTTGGTGTCATGGTTGATTTAAATGTGGCATCTACATTAAGACTCCCAACTTTTTGGAATTAAATTTCTTATAGATTTATTGTTGACAAGTATTTATTATTATAGATTATATAGTTTATTTTTCGCATTGTTGTGCTTGTTAAATCCTTATTTATATTCAATCCACAGGTTGCTATTATGATGTAATTTATTATAGAATTGCATTTGCCCTCATCACTAATTAAATTTTTTATTGTTTGCATTGAACAAACTTATTAAAAAATACTTGCTTTTCAATCATTGTTTGTTCCCAGATATATTATTTTCAGAATTGTTTGTAAATAAATTATATTATTTTTACTTTTTTAAATGGAAAACATGAAACTTATTATTAGTTATCCTTTTGTGCTGCATTGATTTGTGAATGGTGGCTCCACCATGAGTAGAGCATACTCTCTAATAATAACAATTTTTTTTTATACAATAAAAATTATATATATATATGTAGTAAAAACATTTTTTACTTGCCTTGACTTCTATTTTTGTTAAAAATATGCTTAACATATATTGTGTATTATTTTTGTGTAGAATCAAAAACTTCGTTATTTTTATTATTATTATAATTTTTACAAATGTTATTATTTTTATTTATATAAATAGAAAATAAAACAGCATTCAAATAGCCATTGCAGGGCAAAAAAAGTCTCTGTTGATCATCCTACATAATAGGATAGTGGTGGCTATGGTTATTAAAGAACCAAAGTCACCAAAATGTATAGGTACTGATCTGAGAACAGACCTATATGAGTATATAATAAGCTAATGAGCTTGGATTGAAAATATTACAGTGTTTTCAATTTAAGACTCATAGTTTTGTAGTTAAGTAGAAATAAAAGGTGGCTGCTGGAGAGTTGCATTAGATCCTAAGATCTAGGTGCAGTGCTCTCAGACCCAAGGCTCCTCACTGATAAAGGTCACAAGCCAGAAACTAGTCTGGGGATATTGGATGAGTAGGCACTAGATGGGAATTTTAGACAGATCTAGTGTCTGAACCTACCCTGACACCTCTCTGAGGAGTGCCAAAGCAGGAAACCATGGTCAGGGGTTTGGGTTCCTGACAGAGATATTTTAAGTGCTGGCTCTGACTAAGCATTTATCATAAAGCTTGTAGAGGAATTGGCAATCCTCACTGTTTATTTGTATGACTAGTTTGTATGTGTTTAAGAATATGAGATAGGAAAGTAAAGCAGACTTTTCTTGTGGATTATTGAGATCGTTCTAATTACAATTGAATTTTGTTTATTATTTTGAATATGGGAGTTAGTTATTTGTCGGTATAAGATTTGATAAATCTATTAGGAAATGTTGATAAGATAATGACGTTGGGAGTAAGCTGGAGAACATGAAACCAAAGAGATGATATTAAGGTAGGAGGTATTAAGGGGAATAGGAATAGCATTTTTGTAATCTTATTAAGTATACAGTACAGTTAACAATGCCCTGTAACTGATATATTTATTTATGGGCAGTGTCTATTTTCTTTAAGTATTGATGTTTCAATAAAGCTGAAGGAATAGCTTTGACATCATTGTTAGTATTGGAGGACATTCGACAGAATAAGTCATGCCTCTATTTTTTTATAGATACACTGCCATGGTATTTTTCTTCAATATGTACTATGAGTTAAACCCTAGTTTTTCTTCCCTAGGCCTACACATCTATTCGCTATCTCGATTTCCAAAGTAACTACATCGCACGGTATTGAATATTTTGTAAAGAAATAATAAATAATTTAGAGTTTAAGATATGCTATTGTCTGAATAAGATAAGTTCATTTACTTGTAAGGAGTAGAGTTGGTGCAAGTTGGAATTGAAAATCCAATGGACCCAAAAGGAAAAAGAATCATAGAAATGTTCTAAATTTATTTTGGAAATAAAAATAAATTTCAGGAATAAAATAAATAAAGCAAAGTTGCACTTTGAAATGTTAAGTAACTTTTAAATATTTTATTTCATTTTTTATGAGTATTGCATATTTTTAAGATATAATGTTATAAAGCAAAACGATATAAACAATAAGCATAGGTACATTTTTGTATTTATTTAAATAATAAGGAATACATCAATGATTACAGCTATTCAGTATTAGAGTATTAAATAGGATATATTGTATTTAATAATCATAGTATAGTGAACAATGATGTCCACATAGTCTAGTAATAAATTAACAGTAGATATTTTATATAGATTTTTCAACATTGCAAAACGAAATTGTCTAGTAAAAAAAGATCCATACTTGATATGTGTTTTCTGTACTATGTTTCAATGTATGTTTTAAAAGGAAGCATAGTGAAATAAAGATATGATATATTAAGATAAGTATAAAGAAATATAATTTCATCATAAAATTGATCATAAAGAGATAAATAAAATTGTATTGTATTATTATTTTTAAGTCAGAGTGAAGACTTAAATAGATTCTCTATTGTTTTTTTTAAATAACTATAATTAATAAGAAATGTATAACGGTGCAAATTTAGGATGTCAAGTGTAAATATTGTAAATAAATTGTTATTTTATTTTATTGTTATAATAAAACTTTGTTAAATTTGTTTTCAAAATTTGTGTGTTCAGACTATTTTCTTTTCCATTAAAATGCATGATACACCCAGAATAATAGAATCAAACAGAATATTTTTGCACAGAAATAAATAAAGTATTATTTTAAGAATTTGAATATTTTCTTGGAATTTATTTATTTAAGAAATCACATTTTTACATTATCTTATGGTCATAAATTGATTATTATAACAGTACATCAAATTATATGCTATCTGTTGCCACACATATATTTGTCAGATTATAAAATGCTACCACATACTTATTACGTTATTATATGAAGATAAAAGATTATATTATAGTATTTTATTATGGTAATAAATTATAGTGAAGAAAAGATACATAAAAATTAGTCCATCCAATGAAGAATATTATTATTTATTATTATTATTAGTTAAGTGTAGTAGAGTATGACATAAAAATCTCTTATCATGTTTTACTACAGTGATTTTAATTAACTTAGAATAGTTTTATGAACCCGAGATTTTATTGAGCTAAATTATTATAAATAAAAGATTAAGATTTAATTATTAGTTTAATCTTAATGAGTAGGATTTATTAAAGTCATAAGAATACTATAAGTTTATTTATTTGAGATAGTAATAGGGGGGATAGTGTTCTTATGCTATTGAGGTAGTATCCTGTGGGATATTGGCTCAATGTAATCTTTCTTGTCATTTGTATTTCACTTCCAAGTCTCATGATATAAAATAAATATTTATTTATTTTATCTTATAAACTGAACCTTTTCATTATTTTGCTAGTAGAATGTTTTAATATAATGCAGGATATTTTATTTATTAATTATTTGCATTTAACCAAACGTAATCGGTAACTGAGCTAACCTATTTTATTTAATACTATATTACCCGGAAGTGAATATACACACGGATAAGGTTAGAATATATACCCACTATATCGATGTTCCAATTGTATATAATTCATAAGAAAATAATTTTAATCAAAGATAATTTTACGCTTTAATGAATTCTCTATTGCCTTGATGAAATCAATTTTTATTTTGGGAAAATTTATTTGATTCCAGAGAATAGCTACAGTACCTTTCTAAGTTTATGTACTATTTTCACATATACTATAAAAGCTTAACTCATGAGTAGATACAATGACATTTCCAGATGTCCTCTGACAGTTTGTCTCATGTCTGATTTATATTCTAGCAATTTCCAGTTCTAACGTGAACTTGTCACACTGCTTTAACTATACTGCCATTCGGATGTGACAATAAATTGTCTGATTTTACTTCCAAATGGACTATTTATCAACAGATCCCCTTCCATAATGAAAACAATTGGGTTCACTGAACATCATCAGGCTGTTGGTGTGTATCTGCATTACTAAGTGTTATCTATTCATGAATGCTCATTCCAAACAAGATAAAATGAAATCTGAACTAGTCCATTAATTGAAGATAAGGTGAGATATAACGATAACTTTTACAATAATAAATAGAAACCCAATACATTTAAATTTTACTATTTGGAACCTTTTGATTTGAACTAATGCATTATTTTTTCATTTGAATCCGTTTTTAATTTAACATTTCAGTATTTATTGTGTGATAGCTGTTAATAACAAAATAATATTAACAATTTGATCAATATCTTTTTGTTATTAAAGCAGTCAAAACTCTCCATACAGTAGTGCCACTCAGTGCCAACCACAGTAATCAATGGATGCCAGAAGGCTTGTGCATAAAATCCCTATCTAATGACTACTCATCCAATATCTCCAGACTAGTTTCTGGATTGTGGCCTTCGTCAGCGAGGAACTTTGGATCTGAGAGCACTGCACATAGATCCAATGCAACCCTGCAGCAGCGACCTTTTAACTCTACTGAACTACAAAACTATGAGAATTGAAAGCACAATATTTTCAATCTAAGCTCAATAGCTTATATAATCATATGGGTCTGAACTCAGTTCAATACCCATACATTTTGGGGTCTTTGGCTCTTTAACAACCATAGCCACCACTATCCTATTAGGCAGGATTGGTGTTAAGCCACTAAACATCACATGATCACCATTTCTTATGCTAGCACATATCTGTTATTAAAACAGGCAAAACTTTCCTCACTGACGAAGGCCACAAGCCAGAAAATAGTCTGGGGATATTGGATGAGTAGGCATTAGATAGGGATTTTATGCACAAGCCTTCTGGTATCCATTGATTACTCTGGTTGGCACTGAGTGGCACTACTGTATCGAGAGTTTTGCCTGTTTTAATAACAGATATGTGCTAGCATAAGAAATGGTGATCATGTGATAGCATCTTTTTGTTATTGATTTTGGCTTATTTAGGGAGTATGTATTATTTTGCTAATTACAGATGAATGTAAAACTTTCAGTATAAGCTTTTCTATAAATGTTTCTGTTCTAGTTTTGTTCTCTTTGCTACTCCAATTTTATTTAGCAACATCTGTGAAAAATATTTTATCACAAGTGATTTATTCAGGTATTTTTATGTTTAATATTTAAGGATTTATCGAAGTTTAAATATTGAGATGTTGAAATAAATTGTATTTAGAGTAGCAAGCAGTTGCCAAACTACCAATCAAGTGTTATTGCTTGTTGAAAGTATCTTATTATCTACTTACAGTATATTTTTAGAAAAGTTAATGTCATTTATCTATCAGTTTTTGTATTATTTTGCTACAGTTGGGGGGGAAAAAGGTTTTTTAATTGTGGAGTCTTAAAAATTCATTTTACTTAAGTCTCAATTGATATTGCTTTTTTTTTTTTGGAGGGGGGGGGGTTGTTTTTTTTTGTGCTGAGGAATTTTGGAAAGATCACAGCTTTGCTTATTAGTCATCTAGTGATTATATATATATTAAAAAATTCGGCAAAAATTCTACAGCAAAAAAAAAAAAAAAAATTTAGCTTACTAATCAATAATGTATATAAACTTATAGGGTGTATATTTTATTATTTTTAAATATTTATATTATTTGCTACATTTATTTGTATAGGATTGAGAAAGTATAATCATATTTGTATTAGTGGTATAATTGTAAGCAAAAATGTATTAAAAAAAATAGGAGTATATGTAGTTACAGTAGTTAAATAAATTTACAATATATATTATTTCAAATAACCAAACAAATGAAACAGATTTTTGAAAGGAATTTTTACCACTAATTGTGACTAAGTTTTGAGTAAAAAATTTCAAGATATATATTGTTTATAACTGATGTTAAATCAAAACAAAGGAAGTGCACCAAGAATTTATAAAGAAGTTAAAAGTTTTTTTTTGTTTAAATCCATTGTATCCACTTTAAAACTTATATTAGAATTGTATTATATAATTGGTGTAAGCATATATATATTAAAAAAGATTTTATATAATTATGATAATTAAAATATAATTGTTTCTTTTTTTGTACATTTTTCGAAGAAAATACTAAGTTTAAAATGAAAAATTTCATCATTTTACTGAGCTCATAACTATAGATCTTCTTTTTTTCCACGTAAATGTGCATAATTAAAGCAGCCCTGGAAGAGACTATAATTCTTTATTTTTTTTACTTATAATTTGTAGTAAATTTATTTATTATTTATAGTAAAAATATGCAATAGAATTAACCAGAAAAGCTAATTTATTTTTTTTGCTTACTTTTAAATGTCTTTGTAAATATTCATGAGATGCAGATTGTTTTTTTTAAATATCTGTTGTATATCAGAATTTTTAATACTTAAATGGCTTCTTTGTGATTGAGAGAAAATTCTTATTAAAGAAAAGATAATTCAGGTAGCACTACATGGGAAAGAAAATTTTTTGTGATTAAAATTCTGGTGATTTACAAGCAAGAGATTTCTCTCTTTTTATAAATCTTATAGTTTGCTTATTTTTCTAAATATTATTTTAGTCTTTTCCTTTGCATATGGTGAAAAATTTTATCATTAATTATAATTTTTTTTTTTTTTCCTTATTTAATTCATGAATTGAGAAAATAATTTTCTAATTGAGCTGTTTCTGCTTTAATTGTTGTTGTTTTTTTGTAGTACATTCTTTGCTTCACTTTTTTTTTTTTTATTATTTATACTTGTTTTAATATCTAAAGAGTTATTTTGTAATCTTTAATAATATATACAGTTCATAGTTCTAAACAGTTTTTGGAGATTTTTCTTTTTCACTGAAAATTCCAGGAAGCATTAAAAAATTATAATAAACATGAAAAAATAGAAAAGTTTGTTTTTTTAAAATAAATATTTCTGTTCTTTATATGGAATCAATTCATTAATTTTCTTAAATTATTATGCTTATTTAATTCTACCCATCTTGGTTTATTTTAGTCAGTATATTTTTATTAATTTTTTCTGAAGATCTTTTTACTTTTTTAAAAATGCCAAATTATTTTTTTAGAATTTTTTAATAATATTGAGTATTTAATTAATCATTTGGTGTTTTCTCTGAACATGCTTAGGCCTTTCATATGTGCATTCATGTAACAAATAAATAGTTACATTGCAAATATATGAAATAAATTAATTAGTGTCAAATCTTCAAAATGTTATCTATATTGTTTTATTATCGAACCAATCTCTGTAAGATATGCTTTGGGCCACTGCCCTTAGAAAAGACTAATCACACCAATATAACAACTTCATTCTTATTTAAACACAATGGGGTTACTGAATTGATGGTATTTGGTTCCAAGATCTTTCACAGATAATAAAATATATGTATTAAAAAAAAATATTTAAAGTTTTTACGTACAGTTTCATTATAACACATATATAGAGAAGTAATCTATAATATATGCACATGAAAAACATTTTTTAAAACAAAATTAATAAAATTACGATAAAAGAAAATTTCACAAATATCATAGAAAATTACAATCTCTTTCCTTATTATTCTAAATTTTTAAAAATCATTTGTAAAAAAATGTATTGTGACTAGAAATTTAGTAAATTTTAAACTTTTTTCTAAAATAAATTAATAGAAGTTGTCTGCAAAATAAATAAAAAAGTAATATCTAAACAAAGTCTTTTAATATTTTAATTAAATTCTGTTAATACTATTAAAGCATCTTTCAAAAGAACTGAAAAAAGTTTTTAAACTGAAAAAACTCTGCTTTAAAAATAATATATTACCTTTACAATATTATTAAAATTATATCTATAATTGTACACACTTTTTGCATATGATGAAAACTGATGACGATAAAATGCCAAAAGACTATAATATTTAAGGTATAGTATAATAATTTTTTTTTTTACTAATTTCTTTTATTATTATAGTGACACAGTACAGTAGAATCAATTAGTGGACAATATCATGGTTTCAGAGTTCACTGCTGTATCACTAATAGAATCTATTTGATATTGAAGTTGAATATTTTTTGTAGACTTTTTTAATAAAATCTATTTCACTATGGTTTATTAACATGCAAGACAGTTCCATAGCTCTTATTTTTTTCCAAGCAACCTTGCGCAATCAAGTTAATATCTAAATAAATAATAAAAAAATAATAACATTATAAAAAATATGAAATAAATTAAAAATTATATTAAATCTTCAGAACATTATCCACAATATTTTATCATCAGTCATTAGATAATGAAAAAAATCAAACCAATCTCTGTAGGATACACATTTTATGCCACCATCTCTTTCAATCGTCTTTAGAGAAAACTAATCTCTACAGCAATAGCATGAACAGTATTTATAATTGTTCAATATTTTGGTTCCTAGAAAAAAAGAAAAATGAATCCAAATTTACTCATATGACCGGGAAGTCATAGAAAAGCCATTGCAAAATTTAATGGCTTGCCACAGAACTTATAAAGTAAGAATTGTGTTACAAAATTTAAGAAAATATGATCAATAATGTTTGTAGTTAATTGCAATAAATCATCTTAATTTTTATATAGAGTTTAATGTGGACATGTTGAGCAAGTTATGCAAATAGAATCATGTTTTGCTTTTTTTTAAATAAAAAGTCTATATTTATATGCTCAATAAATCCTTTTTTATTTTAGCTATCCAAAATGTTTTTTCTATTTCCGGATCCCCATTTCAAGAAAACAAAGCATAAATGGAGAATTATTAGTCCTACTCTTTTGGCAGAGTATGCTTATGTTCTCAGGGTTGGGGTAAGTTAAAAATTTAATATTAAGAAAATATTAATAAAAAAAAATAAAACAAAATTATAAAATATGTAAGCAAATATTTAAAAATGTTTGAGTGTCAAATGTATATAGAATAAATTATTTCATCATATTAGGGCATAGTTTATACCATTACTGATGTAGAAGATTTACATAACTGGATGGTAAATCATTTTTCAGAACATCCTTTATTTGAAAGGCTTACTGAAGAAGAAGTGGTAAGTAATTATTTTTAATTAAGACTTTAATATATAGTGTGCAATTAATATATATTTGTATAAAGGTTAAAGCATGCAAATTTGATTATTTTAATTATTGTCCTCTTTTCAACATTTTAATTATAATTTTCCAAAAAAACAACTAAAAATAAAACTAATTTAATTTATTAAATATATAAACACTTCAAATGATAATTTCTAATCATTGACTATATTAATGTAAATGCTCCCTAATAGCAAAGTCAGTCACATTATAAATGAGCAATGAATTCACTTTCATTTGTGGACCAAACTTTTATATGGATAGTAGATTAGAACAATTACAAGTGCTTAAATTATAAAAAATTGGATTGATTTTTCATTTATAATATGTTTATTTTGATATTAGGAGAATTTACATTAATAATATAGTCAGTGGTTGGAGGTTTATCCTTCTAAGAATTTACATATTTATCAGTGCATAAAAAAATTCTATTATTAAATGTACATATTGTATATGATAAAGACCTTTGAGAAGTTTATGACTTGGGCAATTAAAGAGTTCTGGTTCAGCAAAAAATGCATTTTAGGATCATTAAAAATATAAAATAATAATTTAAAATTACATATATTGTAAAACTCTATTTGTTGTAGGTTACATGTATGACTTTTAAAAATAAATACAAAAAGGTTATTATGTGTTTTAAAACTTTATAAAAATTTATTTATTTATTTGTAAAGCAAATCATAATGTATTAACAAGTTAAAAAAAAAAAATTTGAGAAATGAAAAGTTTATTTCTTTGTAAATTTTAAGATAATAATTCAAAAATAAAATTAATTATTTTCATAAATATTAGGCATCAATTAAAAAAAAACAACTAATAGAACGGATGCAGGTTAATTCAGTTAAAAAAAAAGCAACTAATAGAATAAACATTGGTTACTATGGGAATTTGGAAGATTGCCATACAAAAATATATATAAAAAAGTTTATTATCTGTTGTAACTATGTTAAAATCACTGCTAACTTCATCTTTCTGGAATATAGCTTTCTTTGTGGAACTGTGATAATGCCTAATAATATCTACTAATGTTGGATTTTATTTGCAGAAGTTGTAATGGAACTAAATTTAAAAGTCAACTATGGATTACAAGAATAAATTACTGAGGAAGAGGACTATGTACACATATTAGATATCAGGTTTCCTTTATTATAAAGCATAACTATTAAAAAGGAACTTGTATCCAGAAAAATCTTTAAGTTGAATAATTATTAAACATGAAGCTATGATGATACATTCAATATGCCAGAGATCTAATTGACATTAATGTCTAAAATGCGTTAAGCTCAACAGTAATAAGAGAAATTTAATTTAATTTTAAAATATATTAAGTATTATGTGTATTTTTTTGTTCATAGTAACTAGGATCTTTGTGATCTCAGAACTCCAGACTAATGACATATGGAATATATGTGCATGGATATCTATATAATTCTCTTGAGAATTATTTAGATGATGTTAAAATAATGAGTCATCTTTAAGTTCAACTCACTTTATGTACATGTCTTGGAATGATAATGACTAGTTTATTGATGGCTAGTACACTTATGGTCAAAACATTGATGATGATCAGGATCAGTGCATCATTTCTTTTGATATATATTTAATTATATATTTATTTTGTGTTCTGCATGCATCAAGAAATATTGAATAAATTCTTTTATTAAATAAATAGTAATTTGAATTATAACAACAAAAGAAATTATTTTATAAACTACTCGATTTCTATTTAAGTAAAAATTAATATATTGATATTTTTTTTGTGTGTCTTGCTTATATATTTAAATTCAGATATAAGAAGATGAAAACATAAATTTTAAAATATTGAGAGTTATATAGCATACAAGTATCTTATTTTAATATTTGTATCAGAATATTATAAATGTGGAGTAGATAATGATCAGGAAATATGACTGGATCTGCACGAAGGCTTGTAATTGATGCAAGTTTCAGTCTGTTCATTATCTGTGGCTATTGTAAAATTGCATAACAATTTTTTTTTGTTATAGTTACTCCACTATGTATACGATCACCTGCTGGTCATTGATGAATAATCATTTCCCCTAGTTTAGCATATTTTATTTTGGGGTGATTCCATTACAATATATATATATATATACATTACAACAGAAATATTATATCTTTATTGATATGCAGGCTATTTTTTTCATGTCAGCTGATTCCTCATTCATAGTCTAGAGCAATTTTATTTTACTGAAAAATTAAAAAAAACAAATTAAATAATTCAGTTTTCAGTATTAATTTAAAATTAGATTATGTTTTCAGCATGGATGAAAATAGGTAATTATAAACATTAATCGTAATGTTTGTAAGATATTTTATGTCACAGTTTTGATCTCATCATGTTAATACCTTGTTACAAATATTTGGATGTGTTGAACTGGAATAAGACAGAATTTTTTGAATAGCTTTTATTAAAATTGGATGTTTCTTATTTGCATGGATTTCAAATATAAATTATTTTGACTTATAATTATTTCTACTTAAATATCTATCACTAATGCTTGAGATGCATCAGATTGATGTGTAATTTGATTTGAAATATTTGTAATGTGTAAATTGCTTTGAAATAAATTTATATAAGAAACAATCAGTTCAGTTTTCGTAACATTTTTAAATTTAGAATTAGAACAAAATTAGCTTTAAATTGTATTTACTTATTGCCAGAATATTTTTAACATTTCTTCGGAAAATATTTTCTTTGTGATTTTTTAGATTTTATTTTATTATCTATAAGTATTATTGAAAAGTTATTTTTGAACTACAATGTATTAAATTCTCTGATTAAAGGTAGGTAATATAACTAGGCAATGAAATAGCATTATGACCAAGTAAGTGATAACACTTATTGACATCAGTGTGGTAGTTGTCAATGCTTGCTGCTTTTTAACTCATATTATCATAACATCACAATTTTGAAGCACTTCATAAATTTTAATGACCTATTTAAGATAATCAGTTCAATAATTTGATTAAATTCTTATCTTTATTTTACACTTTTGTTAAGTTTTAAAATAAAAGTCTCACCAGAAAAAAAAAGTTTAGTAACTTTTTCAATTATGGATAAAAATTATCTTTCATGAAGAAATTTTTAATTAATTGAAAGATATTTTACTGAGCTAGCAGATATTGTTTTGAAACAAATATCATTTTGTAACATAAATAGTCATCTATGCTGACATCTAAGTGTATTAGTCAAAACACCTTTTATATCGAGTCTTGTACTGCATAAGAAAATCCAGTCAAGTTAATAATGATTATATTGATCTTTAACGCAAATTGGTGAAGTTATTAAACTAATAAATAATAATATTTGGCTTAGTGCTTTTGGGGTATGTTAACTCCCATATTCATAGCCCTGTTGTCCACATTTAATCTTTATTTCATTTATATGCACATCATATTTGTTGCGGAAAATATTCTCTTCAGGAACAGTAGTTGCAAGAAGACAAAGAATCAGCTCTACTATGGTATTAAAATATCCTGAAAATCTAGCTATTTTTCATTCATTATCTGATTGATGCAGGAATCTTTTCACTATTCTATTTTTCTAAACGATTATCAATTACACATTTTATAAATGGCACTGATGAAATAGGCAAGTTTCCTCTTTCATTATTTGTGTGATTAACTGCTTGTCATACTATTCTGAATTCCTGTCAAGTATTTGTTTTCAATAATATCCATTTAAATTTTTCAGTATTTTTCAAGTTGTCTTTAAATACCTGTTTATATATTTTAAGCTGGTTTCATAGAAATTCTTTACTTCAAAACATTTGGCCTCATTAATTTCATCTTCATTTATCAATATATTTCTTTGAACATTCTTAGTTATAAAAAGTTTATTCTGATATCCAATATATCAGCAAAATTTTCACTATATATAACTGAAATATTATTTTCAAAATATATTTGGAATGAAGAAATTTGATTTCTTGCAAATAACCATAATTTCAAACAAGAATCTTCAAATAAATTTTTTGTCATTATAGAGCATTTTTATTGAGAAAGAAAATATAAACATATTCCACCAAACACTTAATATTATACTAATTGATTTACCTAACTGCTCTGAACATTTTTATAATTTTCTCCTAAGAATTTGTAACATTTTTTGAGTTCTTTCAGTTTTCAATGTCAGGAGCACCCTGAAGACAATTACACCAGTAATTTCTTTCTCCAATTGATTTTCAATTTTTCACCATGCCTTATTTTTTACCAATTAACTTTCAAAGTTTGTATTTATGTTGTTAGCATGCAGTGAAACATTTTTTTTGAAGGGAAATTTATCTATTTCTTTTTCCAAGATATTTTGTTGTTCAGATGTTTCACCATTATTAGGCAAAAAATATCACACGACAATAGGAAAGAGTAAAATATCTTCGTTTTTTTGGTGCATCTAGAGATATTATAATGATTTTAATTTTATTCAAATCCATTGTCACTTTGTCCAGCATATATGGTATTAAAATGTTGATGATAATTGCTTCTGATTTTGTATATGTGGAAGAAAATTTGTTTGGTAAATCTTTTTAATTAATTTTAATAGTCAGTCATTAGAACATAAATTCTGATTACAACACACAGTATAATGGGAAAAAGATTTGCTTGCAACTATCATGTCTTACCATGAATGAACTGATTCTTTGAGTCGAACTTATCATCTTTTGGGCATTTTTTTACTTCTATCTCCATGAGCAATGAAAAAAGAAATGTCATAACAATATTGTTAAATCATTTTTGGTTTATTATTATAGGAAGCATCTAACTAAATGAATTTGAATTCTTTGGATTTTGTTATTTAAATGTGCAATTTTGCTTATTTGAAAATTAAAACTTTTGAAAGTTATTACAAAATAAAACTTTTGCATCTGTTGTACAACCACTAGTAAACAAATCATATCAATGAATAAATGAGAAATGATACCTCTATCTATTGATCACCTCTAATTTAAGCAGAATGTCAAGTCAAGCCATTATCTTGCAAATGTGCAGTTTTAGTAAATCGTAAAGGATTATTATCATTGAGCAGTTTTTATAAATATTTTTTCAAAAATGGGTCAAATCTGGTATTTTTGCTAAAAATATGGGACAATCAATATATTTTAAAGAAATGGAACTGTCCTCTTAATCTATGTATTTCTGAATCATATTTTCTGTGTAATTCTCCTATTTGGTTTAGTACAATAATAAAATGGAAAACTCAGGAGCCAAAGATTTTAGATTGATTCCCAGTTTAATTAAATAAGAAAAAACAAAACACAATCAAACTGTTGTGCTCTATCTATTGCTTGGAGATTCATACATCTATGTGATTACATTCACCAAAATAAACCCTAATTTTCATTAATCATAAAGAAAATAGTTATGCTATTATTCATTATAAAAATGATAGATTTTAAATTTTTTAGTGCTTATAATTTGACCTAAAATAAATCATGTTTTATTTGAGAAAAAATAGTATTATTATTAGTTAACACAAATGGCTTTTTATTGGATTTTAAATCTGGATTTCAATATAATAAAAGTCAAACTTTTTTTAGATTTATTTACAATTTTCAACAGGAATTGATTAAAAGAAAATCACATTTTGATTTACTTGTAGATAGCAGATGTCAGATTATTTTTTTTTTTTACAAAATCAGAAAAAAATCTAAAATAAAATTCTTTGAGTAATTTATGTATATCAATCAATAGATAAAAACGAACTTATTTATTTATTAAATGAAAAGTTTTTTTGGATTTAACAGTACAGGAATAAACAATTGCCCTCTGCAGTTTAGTACAATGGTAGAATGATGGACTCAGATTTAAAAATTACAAGATCAATTCTCAGCTAAGCAACAAGTATAAAAAATAAATTTCAACTCACATAACCGAATGAAACTTCCTCAACTTGTCACTAGACATATTCAAAGGTTATACGACTTCTTGAATGACTAACCATACAATTATTAATTTTTTTTAGTTGTATTTTTTCTTCTAGTATATAGAATATTTCTAAAATTATGGTTCAATTTGCATTTTTAATAAAATTAGAATGCAAAAGAAATTTGTTGAACTTGTAGTTTACGAGTTAAAATGAATTCAGTTCACTAAAATAAATTTATCTATTGTATTTTGAAATTAAATTGAAAGGCTGAAACCTCTTGCATGCGCTTTTTAGAATGTGTGTATGACAGCCAATCAGATGTAATGATTATATAGAATTAGACTTATTAAAAAGTTAACCTATACATAAGTTATTTTTACTGGAGCAGATCTAGAAAGATTTTTCAGGTAGTTGATGAATTTTTGAACATTCTCAGTCATGTAACTGGCCTATTGCCAAATTAATTTCCCATCCAATATTAAATCAGTAAATTGGTATCTCATTAATCTTAGTAGGAAGATAAATTAAATATTAATAGTAGACAAAGGTTATGATTGCCAGGGGGATTCAAAAATTCTAAATCCAGAATAGACTTAGAAAAGTAGTTATAAAATGATGCATGCACATTTTCAGTATACATAATAATTAAAAAAATGCTAATACTTACACAACACTATAACATTAAATCAGGTATTAGGTTAGTAGTATATTAATTGAATATTGTACAATATAATTTCATATCCCAAATAATCACTATTATTATATTGTCATTGTCAGCATCTTATAATTGTTAAACATTTTTTAAAAATTATTTTGTACTTTGTTTTTTTTTTTTATACTTAGGATACTGACATAGTTGTTGAAAAACTTTATGAAAGTACTGAAGAAGGACAGAAAGTTACTCGCAACAGTGGAACTAAATATACTGCATTATTCAGAAGGATAAAAGATCCTTATTTAATTGATGCTTTATCAAGTTGATAACAATTTGAAATTTTTTTTTTCCAAATAAATATAATAAATCATTTTTTTTTTTGATTAATTTAAGTTACTATATTAAGATTTAATTTACAAATGTCATATCATACATTTATAGATGATAGCTACCTTTAAACAACTTTATTAAGGTAATCATTAATATATTATTAAAATGCATGTCTGGTGGATTAAAGAAATATAATAATTTTTAATTTAAAAAAATGTTAGTAAAGCGATGCTTAGAATTTACATTGATACAATTATTATAACAGAAAACAACAACAGACAGTGGGTATTTATGAATATGTCCCAACTGTCAAGACATTGTTCAAGTTGAAATGCATTTTGGTAGTCATTTTTTATCTATAGCTATATATTTAAAGAAGTTAACATATACACAGGGGTACCCCAAAAAAATAACCGGAATTTTATTATAAAAAAGTATTTATTTATTTTTAAGTGTTATAAATTTAAACTCTTTCAAATTATTATCCATTTGATGCATTTGTTTTTCATTTTTCAAAGTAGTCCGGAAATACTTGCAAAATACTGCATTTTTAATGCCTCTGTCATTTTTTCCCCACCACTTCCAAGTCCAACAAATGGAGACATTTTTTCATTTGAAAGATTAAAAAATCACATGGAGTAAGATCAAGCGAATATGGCTGATAGATAAGCTGGATCATGCTGAAATTAACTAGTGTTTCACCGTCAAGGCTTTGAGAGATGACACTTTGTTGGGATGGAGCTAGCATTCTTTTATTTGCCACAAAATGGGATGTTTATGTTTTACCGCATCACATAAATGTTTCAGAACTTTCAGATAAAATGTCTGACCATTACGAACTAAATTTGAGAGAAAAATGCCATTTGTGTAAAAAAAAAAAAAAACCAACAAAAAAGCAGCATTGTTTTGATTTTAGATTTCACTTGCGAAGCTTTTTAGGAATGTGGTAAATTTAACATTTCAATTAAACCACTCATAAACTTGTGTTTTTATGAGATCAGTTTTTTTTTTCTTGTCGTTTTCTGTAAACAAAAATAGAATTTCACATTGGAACTTTTCAGCCATTATAAAAAAAAAATGTAAAATGCACTTTACAGAACAATGTTATGTGGCCCCACAATTTTACATGGCAATGTATTTTGGAGATTGATGCAGAAGAGTTCCTGCAAGATGTATGTATCAGAAAAATTATATACTACAACAGGCGCACAAACCAGAGAATGATTATGGTTATTTTTGAGTCTCCCCTTCGTATGTGTGTTAGATTGAAAAATATACATTGAAATTAGAAATAGCACATGGTTCAGAATACATTGAAAAATATATTTAATGGTTTTGGGTTTTAAAAACATTTAAAATGTATTCATATACATATTTTGTGCATTAGCTTTAGTATTTGTGTGAAACATATAATAAGATATATTATTTATAAATATTAAGTGAAAATTTATACAGATACATATATTTTCACAAGTACTCAAGATTTCAATAATGCACCAGGATTGCTGAATTATATATATTACACATAAACAGACAACAAAAAAAAAGCCAAATTTATTTTATCTTCAGCCCCAATTTTAAGTTATTTTAAAAATAATCTCTCTCTATATTTTTTTATTTTGAACAAATCATTTTTGGTCTTATATTCATTCTTTTTATATCTTTGCCTTTCCTAAGTATCAAGAGGAGTCAATATTTTTGTTTCTAGTTTATAAAATTTATGAATTCATATTTTAAGTTGTACTGCTGTCATAGCTATTCTGTGTCACTATAAAATTTTTAATCTTTTCCAAACTAGTTCAGCATCTTTACTTTGAGTTACTTTCTTAAACCTAAATCTCTTTTCAATCTAATTATTGACATCTTTTATCTAATTATGAACTTTCTTCAATTCAGGGTAGTGTTTTAATATAATAGTTTGAACTATCCTGCTGTAGTCTACATATTTTTTGAACCACATTTTCATTTTGGGCAAAAGTTTACTATTCTTAAGCTTTTATTTTTGCTAAACCACTAAATATCACGATTACTATTTCTTATGCTAGCACATTACTGTTATTAAAACAGGCAAAATTCTCCATACAGTAGTGCCAACCAGAGTAATCAATGGATGCCAGAAGACTTGTGCATAAAATCCCTATCTAGTGCCTACTCATCCAATAGCACCAGAGTAGTTTCTGGCTTGTGGCCTTTGTCAGTGAGGAGCTTTGGATTTGAGAGCACCGCACCAAGATCTTAAGATCTAATGCAACCCTCTAGCAGCCACCTTTTATCTCTACTTAACTACAAAACTATGAGAATAAAATTTGAAAACACAATAATATTTTCAATCTAAGCTCAATAGTGTATATAGTCATATGGGTCTGAACCCAGTTCAGTATCCATACATTTTGGTGTCTTTGGCTCTTTAACAACCATAGCCACCACTATCTTATTAGGCAGGATTGGTGTTAAACCACTAAACATCACATGATCACTATTTCTTATTCTAGCACATTACTGTTATTAAAACAGGCAAATATTTTTGTTTTTTTACTGAAATCTTTTTTTCTTTTCTTCCAATACTGATTTTATTCTCTTCAACATGTTTCTCTCTAATTATTGTGTTTTTTATCTCACAAAATCTCTAATAACTTTGCTTTTATTTACTATTTTAAATTCGAAAGCTAAAATGGTTCTTTCCTCAGCAAGAATAAATCCAGGATTCATTAATTAGGTTTTGAGCATCTCACCACTGCATTACAAGCACAGAGCATTATCCATTCAAGCTGTAATGAATGGAATTTCATTTAAAACTTATTTTATTCCAATTTTTGATCTTTTCCCAACTCTTTCTTTTCTTCATATAAATAAATCTTACCCACTTTCTAAAAATATATAATTCCCAATTTCAAATTAATTTTTACTCATTAATTTTTCAAAAAATCATCTCAAGTTTTTATATTGGAGTAAACTGTCCAATATCTCTTGAAATAATCATTTTTCTCTTTTTACTACCAAAATAACTGCTCAGTAAGGGCTAACAACAATATCTCATGACTTTATCATATGCTTTCAAGAGCAGCTCTCTTCACACTATTCTACAACTAGCTACTATAAACTTGAGAAATCTCTGGATACCATAAATTATTTTTATGTATTGTTTTTTTCTTTACATAAAACTCAAATGATCTTTTAAACTATTCTCATATCTGGGGTGGAGCACCTTAATCTATTTTTTCTTAGACATCATTCAGAAAACAAAAATTCAATTCAACAGTGGTTTATTTCTCATAATCAATTACTGATCCATACCTCTTCCAAAGATGTTTTTCTGAACTATTTCATTTTTTTTTCATCTTCAGCATATGTGATACTTTCCAGTATTACTCACCATCTTTCATCTTATATTGCTCATATATGATCATAATCCTTTACATGTAAATGTCTTTCTTCTTTCAGATAAAATTTAGTTGTTTATCTTCTTTTTTTTCAAGTTAATATTTTTTCTAATTATATGAGTATAAATACATAATGTAAGAAACCATAAAAGATATAAAAAAGTTTGCTGAAGTGATATGGAGATTAGAAGATATGGACTGGAATGTTGAGATAAATTTTGTAGAAAGCATCATTCTGTAATACATTAATAATTCCATAAAAACATCACTGATGAAAGCCACAAGGTAGAAACTAGCCTGTGGATGTTGGATGAGTAGGCACTAGATAGGGATTTTATACACAAACCTTTATGCATCCATTGATTACCAAGGCTTGCACTTGGTAGCACTGCTGAATGGAGAATTTGGTAT
Source organism: Epiperipatus broadwayi (assembly GCA_028023455.1). NCBI lineage: Eukaryota > Metazoa > Onychophora > Udeonychophora > Euonychophora > Peripatidae > Epiperipatus > Epiperipatus broadwayi. Next base: position 7,155,157 of record JAQFVV010006230.1, read on the forward strand.
ATCAATAATTATTGAAAATGATATGCATATACTGTATCTATATTCTAATAATTTTAAGTAATAATTTAAATAAACAATGGCTTTTAAATATATAATGTTGAGAATATTTAATATCTTTGGAGAAGTTAACTTTATATGATAACAATCCACAATTGAATCTTACTTAAGTCATTTTAATAAACTTCTAAAGAGTACTCATTTTCTTTGTATTATTGCTAATTTATTATTATACAAAAATGGTTTTCTTTTATCCAGCTTGTATATTAGTAGCAATCACCATAAAACTAAACTAGTTTGATTAATACTTTATTAAATTTGCTACTAATATAAAGTGTTATCCTTTTGAGCGTCAATGATTGGTTTATTACTCATATAATATGGAAATTAGATAAAAATGAAGCAGTTTTTGTCTAATAAATAAGCATTGATATGAGAAAGTGGATTTTTTTTTGCAAGTTTGTTAAAATGACTTTAATAAATATATGTGAATTAATCTTGCATTTTTCCAATCATATGATACATCTTTAAATGATAAAGATGTACCAGATGATTGGAAGAATGCAATATTAATATTTAAAAAGGTGATAAAGATATTAGAAATTACAGACTTATAAAAATAATTACAACTCATCTATAGCAAACTTGCAATTTTAACTAAACAAAAGAACAAGCTGGATTTAAAAGTGGTTTTAATACAGTAGATCATCTCAAAGTATTGAGAGAAATTACAGAAAGGACCAAAAATATGAGTTACCATTATGGTTTGGATTTGAAGATTATAAAAAGGCATTTGATTCTGTGTTTCTTCAGTGATTAAAACATTGGATCATCAAGGTGTAGGCTCAGAATGTTATCATATTCTGAAGAATATTTATAAAAATACAACAGCAATAATTAGATTACACGATGCTAAAAGATTAACATTGAGAAGAGTGTACGATATTCTGAAGAATATTTATAAAAATACAACAGCAATAATTAGATTACACGATATTAAAAGATTAACATTGAAAAAGGTGTATGACAGGGTGACTCCTTATCTCTAAAACTTTTTACTGCAGTTTTATAAGAAATATTTTGTGGATTAAAATAGGAAGCTAAAAGAATAAATTGTTTAAGTCATCTAGATTTGCAGATGAAGTAGTTGTTTTTGCAAATAATGCTTTTGAGCTTCAGGAAATGTTGCAAGAGATGAAAGTAAGAAAGTAGGATTAAAGGTAAATGTAAATAAGTCTAAAATAATGTTCAATGGATTTTCTCAAAAGAAGAAAATGATTGATAATGATGAATTAAAAGAAGTTAACAACTACAAATATCTCAGTCAGACTATTACTACAAATGGAAACATAAAGGATGAAATTAATCATAGAATTAAACTTGGTTAGAGTGCTTTTGGTAGAAATAATTTAATATTAAAAAAAAATGTGCCTATATGTTTGAAAAGGAAGGTTTTTAATAAATGTTACCAGTTTTTACTTTTGGATTAGAGACTAGGACACTTAACAGAAGGACAACACAGACTTCAGATCACTCAATGAAATTTGGAAAGTTGTATATTATGAGTAATTAAGAAATCAAAAACGAAATACATGGATGAAAGAACAATAGATGTTACTGATATCATTAAAAGATTTAAGAAACTGAAGTGAAGTTGGGCTTGACATATTGTTAGAAGAGATAATAGGTGGACAGTTGAAATCTTATGTGGATTCCAAGAGATTATAAAAGACCTAGAAAGAGATCACATGTGAGATGGATAAAGTAAGGAAATGCTGGGGCAATGTGGAGAAGATAGGCTAGAGATCGGAGATGGACTGAACTTGGAGACCATCCTGCAGTGGATCAATAATGATTGAAAACATTCAGAATTAGTTTCGCCATAGATATTATATATATACTAACTCTTGATTTTTTTCTTTTATAAACAATAACAAAAAAATTCATGCTGATTTAATAAATTTTTGATTTCTAAACTTTTATCATGAAAACTTTTCATTAACATTCCTATTTTTGATATCTAATTCCAATAATTTATTTATAAGCTCATTCATATTTTCATTTTTTATATTCTTATAAAGTTTTAAAAATAATTTATAACTATCTTCATTTTATAATTCACTTTTACTTTCTAGATGTTATAAATTTCTTTTTTGATTATGTTTTAACTACATATTTTATTATGTAATTTTAAAGATATCATTAGTTATGAAATGAATTTACATACTTACAATTCATTTTATCTGTTGTAAGTCTTGAGTTATCACTGAAATTTATTGAATGTTTATAACCTGCTGACATATACATATTTTCAAATTTAAAATGGACTGTATTCTTTTTTTTGGATTGTATATAAGTTTATGCAAATGTCATCTGTGTTATATGACTGAGTTAATAATATCCTACTCTTTACTAATACTCTAATAGCATAGTCTTTTAGCTAAAGTTTTTTTTTTATGCTTGAATAATAATTATCTTGTTAATTCAATAGATACTTATAACAATTAGTTACAAATTTTAGTAGTTAAAAAATATAGTAATACATGGATTATACTGCTGACAAAAATTTTTTGGCATTCTAATCTATAAAGTTCATCTTAATATAATATAGGGTATATGAACACAGACTTTCACACCACCCACCTCTCTCCACTCTATCTAATAACACTGATACACCTAAACACATATATGCTGAAAAGATAAATAATCACCAATATACGTATTTCATGCTAAACCAGCAATCATCAGTTGGTCCAGACTATCATCTTTACACACATATATAGTATAAGTGCTCAGATATATATTAAGATAGACTATCCTCATAGTTTAATGGACAGGCTATGAGAATAGTCTATCTTAATATATATCTGAGCACTTATACTATATATGTGTGTAAAGATGATAGTCTGGACCAACTGATGATTGCTGGTTTAGCATGAAATACGTATATTGGTGATTATTTATCTTTTCAGCATATATGTGTTTAGGTGTATCAGTGTTATTAGATAGAGGTGGGTGGTGTGAAAGTCTGTGCTCATATACCCTATATTACATATATATAGCCACAGGTATATAACAAGCCTGTGTTTCAGTTATTAAAGTTCATCTTCAAATTTCCAGCTAAAGAACGCTTATTTTTTCAACTAAAATGCTAGTAATATATGGGAGATCTAGCTGGTTTCCATCAAGTCTCTTTAGATGATTCTTCTTTCTCCTATTGAGGACTCAGTAACTTGGTTTTTGTATTATTAAACACATTTGTTTTCCTCTATTGTTAGCAGTCAATTCACTTTCAAATTTGCAAGTTAGGTTCATTGCTAAGAATTTGCCCTAAAGTACTGATGTTTTATGATCTGATTTTAAATCTAACATTTTTTTTAGACAAAAGATTGCAGTTATTAGATTGCTGTTAGATCCTTATTATATTGTTTGTTGAGAATTGATTCACAATGCCCTTTTATCATATACAATTTATAGCCTAAGGTCAGACAAATCAGCAAGATTTAGTAAAATAAATAAAAATAGATAAATATAAATAATGTGTTCTGTATATATTTATTTAAAGGGCAACATACAGAAAAGTTGATTCAGTAGCCTTTTTGTAAATTCATCATGTTTATTAAAACCTTAATCTGATACAAGATTGCTAGTGCTGTTAAAGCTATTCATGTTAGGTAAAATTTAATTGAAAGGAAACAAACATATCAAATACCTACATATATATATATATTTTAAAATATAAGCTCACAAATATCAATAGACCAAAAATACGATAGTTTGACTATAGAAGGAATGATACATTATTTGTGAATACATTATTATCATTTTCAGACATATTGGTCAAGGGATTTATTTGTACTATTGAAAATCCCAAAAGATGCACTGAATTATTAAAGTTTATATTAAAAGGATGATGCTTAATTTATATATTTTTTGTCAAAGCTATAATTAAGCACAAAACAGATCCAATTAACAAATCGACATGTTTTAATGAAATGATAACATTTGATAAAAGCACTAAATTATTTATTAATAATATCTTTATCAACCAAATTGGATAGATGGGAAGGCTAGCCTGATGAGTTATGAAAAATTTGTTTTCCATCAAAAGGAAAATTAATCCATTAAAAAAAAAAAATAAAAGAGATAAATAACTTTCAATTGTAGAACAAAGTTAGCCTTGTGAGCTATGAAAATTTTTTTTCCCCCATCAAAAAGAAGATTATCTATAAAAAAAAAGGAGATAAATAATTTGGAGTTTAGTTGGAGAATAATTGTTATTAAGCATTAAGATTGAAAGAAATCATAGAGCAGAAATTTAGTTGAAAACAGAAATATAGAAGAATCCTACATCTACCATAAAAATATTGGCTAATTTTAATAGTGGACACTAGTCATGACAATGCAAGTTCATCACTGAAGCTGTTATGGCTTTTAGAATAATTGGTTAAAGGCTCTTGAATGATGCCATGACTGATTAAAGGGCTAGAAGTGTGCTATCAGCCTCATGTTATGTAGTTCCTCTGAATAAAAGGAAAGCATGCTGAAAGAACCTTAAAAAGTTATGGCTTGAAATGATAAACTGCTGCTCACGAACTACAAACAGTTTGATGTTAAATTGCCTATCTAAAAGGAAATTGAGAATCAAGCATAGTTAAGCCTGTAATCCCAGAAAGATGCTAAACCAGCATTATGGGTAATGCTAAAAATGCAAATACTATTTTACCTATTTTGGACATCATTACCTAAGAGAGAAACCAAATCTTCAGGATTTATCATAGATAGCTAAAAATATAGGTGCTTATAATTATATGTACATAAATATCAAGTCAATTGACCACTAAGAGTTTATAATTTATTCAGTTTTGGAAAAGCCTAAATTTATATTATTATAATTGATGTTAACTATTTATGTTTGTTATCATTCTCTGAACATAGATTTGTATTTTTTTTTCTTTCTTGTTGAATTTTGTGTGGGAGAGAGAATTAATTTTTTTTCCATTTCTTTTTTGCCATTTTACTGTAGTAGTCATAGAATTACATGAAAAGAAGAATGGAATGTATTGATAAGAGTCTCGCAGAATAAATTATATGCTTTAAAATAAATTTATAATATTCAAGAATGTTTTTAAATCTAGTTTTATTTAATAAAAAAAAAGATGAGTATCTTTGGGAGATCTATTTATTCAAAAGATTTTTATTATTATTGTAACATGTATTTTATCATGTGACATGATATTAAATATTAATAAAATTGTTATTGTTAGTAAGAATACCCCCCCCCCCACCCCCAATATACATATGTGCATCTTATCTCCATGAATTAAAGGCAATTACTTATTTTGAGATCCAGGTCACAAATATCTGTGCTCTGCATTCAGCCAGCAACTGGAAACATTAAGAGAGAAAGTACAGCAATTATCATTTTTTAAATAGAAGAGTTCAAACCTAAATCTGCAATGATGGTAATCCTACCAAAGAAATGTCATCTGTATTAGATAAATAGATTTTACTATATTAATGCAACAATAAAAGTTATCTTTACTGAATAATCTTTCAATTGACTATGATAGAATTGATTTAGATAGATGATGTACCTGGAAATGAACTGCAATTCACTTACAAATAAAAAGTCTTGCCCTAATTATCTTTGTTATTTTATGGTAGTATACTATTTGAAAAGATGAGAAAAATCAATTTATCATTCAGTTAAGTTGGGTGTATCAACACATAGTTGTGCATTTATTATTATTACACCAATTATTTTAATCAGTTAGATATAACTACCCAAAGTATTTCATATTTGAAATTTTAATGAGAATTTTCATATAATTTTCTTATAGTTACATTTAATGTACCATGTGTGGATAAACATAAATGAATTATTTCATGCAATTAATATTTTACCAATGTTAATTCTCATTTTAATTAAGCATTCTTATATAGTATTTCTTATTTTTATTATCTTGTGCAAATCTCACATTATAATATATATATCTTGATTAAGTTTTGTCAATGAGTGAATCAAGTTTGATAATAATGGTTCATATATTTCTAAATGTGTTATATATCACTCATTGTAAATATCTATATATAATAATAAGAGAACAATTTCATAGAGTTTACAGATGAAACATTGAAAGTTTTAATGAAATATCTGTATTTTTTAATTAGAGCTCAGCCACAATCTTTCAAAATAATCAATCAAATATTGGATCTGAAAACTGCAACCATATTATCCAGAAAACAATATGGGTGGAGACAAATAAGTGCTGTTTTCTGACTATTGCATTGCAGTTTTTAGTTAGTTGCTTATTTTATTAGTTTATGCTCTGAACTTTAATTAAAAAATGCACATATAAAAAATGTAATATAGAAAAGTGATCATCAAAATATATATATCTAACAGAAAAAGGTATTTCAAAAATGTATTTTTCATTTGTTTATAATTGTATTTTATGTTGTGAGAAATGGCAAACTTCATTTACAACTAAAAAAAAATTTATTCTAATCAAATAAAAATATAATTTTAGGTATAAAAATATAAATTTACATAAATTAAAAAAATAAGATAGCTTAATTATGAATTAATTGTTACATAGACAGCTTCAAAAACTTGCATAAGCAATCCACAGATGCCCACATACAGATACATAACTATATATGAAGAACCTTAAAATTATAATTTTCAAACTCTTTGGGAAAAAAAAATCTCAATCATTTGTATTAAAATGCAACTTTGTAATTTTTTTAATACAACATATTAAATTCCTTGATTATATTTGGCAATAAAGAAAAAGATATAAGAATGGTAATTTTAATATTATTTATTGAACAGTACTTATCAGATTTAGAAAATTTGAAAATATGAATCATATAATGAAATCCTAAAATAAAGAATATTATTTAATAACAAAAAAATATACACAGTAATTACAACCAATTGCACTGATAAATCTAGTAAAATGCTGTAGTTAAAAATGTAGCTAGAATAAAAGAAGAAATCTGATAATTTTAAGAATTGACCATGCTTTAATTTACAAAAATACATAACTTATTTTGAAAAAAAAAAACCCACAATAATCTCAGTTTAACAAAAGAATGGAAGACTAAGAAAGTGGCTACCATTTTTTTCTTATATAAAACATCTTTAAAAAAAATATATGTTTTTACAAAAGCAGTCTACAGTACACTAAGATACAGATCACAGAATCACAACCTCACATTAAATGTTACAATGATTTGACAATGATTATTTTTTCAAAAGAAAATGCTTCTATTTGGTAGTTTGGACCACTTTGTTATTATTGGCAGTATTCTTAATCTCAATAGACAAAGAAAAGTTTTTTTTACCCCAAACAATAATAATATAAAAATATGTTTATAAAATTATTCAATAATTAAATGATTTAAGTTTCATTCATTTATAACTTTAATTATGAAAAATAATAATTATAACTTAATAATAGCACATAGTAATTCTATATTGAAATTAAAAAAAAAATTGATTTAAATCACAAAATTCCAATAGACAATTATAAAATTGTATAATTGCTATTATATATCTATGTCTTTTCTATAAACATAACATTTGGATGTAAAGTCTCTGTCCAATTCTATCTTTGAAAAGACAAAAATCAAATACTAAAAATTATTGATAGTATTAGTTCTTACAAATATTTTTTTATTTGTCTTTTTTTTTTATGATTTTAATAATGCAAAAATATTTTTTTCGTATATTAGTATAAATTATATACATATATAAAAATAAAAAGAAGAAAATTAAGAATACAGATTTTAATTATAGTAAAAATTATTTTCTTCATATTGAAGTTTAAAACAATTAAGCTTGTGAAAAACTATATAAATAAATAAAAAACTTATTTGATGTCTTGTATTCATTAAATTTGGACAGAGAATATATAAACATTTTCATAATGAATCTTTTTTGGTGTTGGCAATTATTTATGTATGAAATTGTCAGTTTTATAAAAAAATAAAAAGCACAACATTTAAGATTTACAAAGAAACAATTTCACATTTATATACAATACACACAAACAGAGACACATACATATACAATTTTTAGTGTAAATAAAATATATATTAATAATATTCAAGGAAAACAATTGTAATAAAAATAAATTACACTAAGAGAAATACCATCTATAAATTTATATACAATTTGGGCTGTGTAATAATTTTTTGAATGTTCATCTTTATATAATTGTTATGCTATTCACAAGGAGATAGCTATCAAGTGAAACTAAATAAGGGAAAGCAAAGTTATATAATGATGAAGCACAATCAAATAACATCAGAGCAGTTGACATCAAGCAATGAAATGATCAGCCCCTATACAAGTCTCAAATTTCCACATCAATATCTTCATTGGTTTTATATTTTTCTCCATCATCCTAAATCTGATAATTATGAATAAATCCTAAAGATGTTTTAAATTATAATGCAATTCTACAACATACAGCAACAAATCTGATAATGTATAACAAAAATAATCATTTCAGTTTGTGTATATATATATAGTTGGTTATAATCATTAGATTGGAAATGACAGGGACTTTGTTTTTCAGTCCAATTTGACTTTTAAAAAAAAAATATTGTGTCCAATTTCTGCTATTCTGTTTAATGACGTTTCATCATTATTATGTGTTATTTTTATTTAAATATTATACATAAATATATATATACACACACATAGAGATCTCTAAGATTGATTTTTTAAAACAGTAAAATACCTCTAAATACATGTAAACAACACATAGGTTAGTATTAAAGTAGAACAAAAATTTAAATATAAAGTGCTGTGAATTTCAAAAATTATAGTCAGTTAAAAAAACATTAAAAAAAAAAGGATATTGATCAGAAACAACATTCATTTAAACTACTGCCATGAGAAAGCATAAAAAGTTTTAGCAGAGTGAAATCTTTGCATACAAAATATCTTTTATAATAATTAATGAGCAAATCCATCAATAATAAAATTTACAAATTGCTGTCTGGAAAGCAAAATATTTCTGAATCTATTCCCAATTGAGGAAAATAAAAAAAATTTAAAAACCAGTCTGGTTAATAAAATGGAGGAACCATTAGAATTTTCCTTCCACTTTATTTCTAAAAAGTCAATTGATGTTCCAAGTATCTGATCATATGACAAAACAATCTATATCCAAATATTAGTAGCACTTTTATAACATTAAATGATTGAACGAGTTTGTTAAGAGATTATCTGCTAACATAAATATAATAGAAACTACAAAGTGATTGGCCTGTTTCATCAAAATATCCAATTAATAATGTAGATAATTTTTCATGAATTATTATTCTATTATAAAAATTGTTGCCAAAAAGAACATTTATTTATAGTATGTTATTTATTGGTAATATTAAAAAAAAATGGAGCAAAGAAAAAATTTTATAGGGAAGAAATAATTACAAGAGTTTACAAATGAAAGACTTGCAGTTAAGAGAAATTAAGATGAAAGAAGAAATAAAATGATTTTGGCAGAATGTTTGAAGATGGAGAAAAATAAAAGACTATATAAAAAACATCATAAAATTAATAATCAAATTAATGGTTGCAGGCAGAAATTATTATCAGTTAAGAATAAATGTTATTTGACTACAATATCATATTGATAAAAAACATGAGAGAAATTATACCTATTCTTGCACAAAAACATATTTTTTTTTTCGGAAAAAAAAAGTGAAAATATAAATGAGAATATTAGTATTAAAGAGAATGAGAAGTTTATAGAAAACCAGACAAAAATGATTGAAGAAATTGAAAAAATAAGCTTCTAATTTTATACTTTAATGCTTTCAAAATTTGTGACTGAAATTAATTATGATATAAAATTAAAAGCAGTATCATATAAAATTAGAAATAAAAACAGTATGTATATAAGATGTAGATCTAAATTTAAGTTACATAAAATTATATTTTTAGTTATATCATTTATTAATTGTCTGTAAAATGTAAATTAAAAAAAGAAAAAGACTTATCAGGATAAACTTGATAAAACATAAGCATGAAGCTTATTTAAGATTATAACAATCTGTCTGGAAGCAGATATAAATGTCTAGGTAATTGCTTAGACAAGCTTTTTTGCTCTCTATCACTAAAAATAATTTTAGTATAAAGTTAAATAATGAATTCTTGGTGTTTACAAATACATTGTGAAATAATTACCTAAATTAATAAATGATTTAAATATATTTTTTATTTCATAGTTAAACAATTGAATAAGAAACAGTTAGTCTTATGTCATATTAGACTCTCATTAAAGGCTATAGTCTCATAACAGAGAGTAATAAAACATATTATATGTCTATAACACACACACATATGTTGAAAGAGTGTAGTTGTTTAAATGTGTACTATATAATCATTGTGAATAAGAAAACTAAATTTTTAAAAATTTTTTCATTATTAATTTGTAATTTTTATTTAATATTACTATTTTTTGAATCATGAATAATTATAATAAGAATAAAATGGAATACTGCACTGCAAAAATGTAATAAATTTAAGGGCACTTTAATGTTAAAGAGTTTGAACTAATGAATGTCTGGATTCATCAGCATTTAGTCCCTCTCTATACATGATTTCAGTATATGCAATTGAATGAAAATTAAAGAAATTAGAGACAAAAAATAATTTTCTAAATTTTATTGTACACTATGCATGCAATCACCATTATAAACGTCCTATTTTTTAAAAAAATATTCCAAGTCTTTAATTTTATTTATATGTTAATACTTTCAGTCTAAATTTATTCCTTAATAATAATATATTCTCTTTATAAGTATATACTATTTTTATATAAATACAAAATTATTATGCAGCAGTTATTAAAACAATAATTTTTTATTATTATTCCAACTTTTTTTACAAAGTTGTTTAAAATGTAAGTCATCTTATTAAGCATTTTCATTTTTTAGTTAGTGATTAATGCATTTTTAAAAAATTTAAAAGAATGTTTTCCCATGTTGAATTTCTTTCTCTCCTATATTTACATGGGATTAAGATTGAAAAAATAAAATGGGCAGCTTATTTTACTATTAATTTATAGGTATTTTTTGAACTTGAATTATTCTTTAATTTTATTGCTAAATTAATTGTATTTTACTGTATGGGTATACTTTTTGTATACATATTAAAAAAAAAAAACCATAAACACATGATGTGTTTTAAAATATACATGCTATATATATATGTAAATGTTAAAAACTACTATTTGCAAATTTCAGTGTCTGTGACAAGGTTTGGAATGGATTGCTGTAAATATGAGGGGATTGTTGAATATACGATATAGAGTTATATTCATACCACATTTAGCAGAATACAGTATAAGATTAATTATGAACAAAAAAATGTTTTGTTTAAAAATTAAAAGTAAAGATAAAAGAGAAACATTGAAAACTAACTATTGCCTTAATAACTAATGGAGCTAAAAAGAGGTGGTTGTTTCTTAATTTAGGACTATAAACAATTGTTTACATTTTTTACCAAAAAAAACCCCTCCTGTACCAATAAAAGTAATAAAAAATTATATTTTTCTCGTTTGTTAAAAATTATAAATTTCTATAATTTATTATTACTACGTTTGTGGAAAACTTTTTCCAAATAGCACAAATGTGATTTTATCCCATCTTTTTATTTTATATTGAATGAGTTCAGTTTGAGAGATTATATTCTTTAATTATAAGAATATAAATGTGCAAATATTGTCTAGATTATTTAAGATTTATGTCATTTTAAAAAGTCGTTTTTTCTCTATACATTTTATTTCTAATTATAATATATTTATTTTCAGTTTATAGAGTTACAGCGTAGAGCATATTTGTTTGATTGCAAAGAAAGAACTTATATACTGACGTATATTTTTATTACTTTTAATAAAGTCAACAATTTTTTTATATCTTAGTTTTGTTATTTATTTATATTATAAAATAAAATTCAGCACATTTCTTGTCAATTGGCTCTGCAAGTAAATGGACAGCTTCACCCTTGGTATTTCCAGAAACTTATAAATTGAGATATTGCCTTCAGTCACAAATTAGTACTGTATTTAATTTACACTTTTTTGAAAATAATAATAGAAGTAAGTAATTTATCATCAGATTAACATATCAATTAAATAAGTTAATTTTAATAGGAACTATCAAAACTAATTAAAAAATTGATAAAAAATATTTTCTTCTATTACCAATCTTATATTTGCCTCAAAAATGATTCCAAAATATTTTCCTAACTAGATGATATGAATAGGGATATACTTTTACCTTCTGTGACCAAGATACAATACAAAGATTTTATTGGGTTACTTTTTTATTATTAAATGTAACTTTTTATATTTTCTAATTCTAATAGCATACAAATGAGCAAATTGATATTCCTATTCAGACAAATGAAATTAAGAGTTGTCAAGTGTTCTTAAAAATAAATTAAAGCCAATGAGATTTGACGATCCCAGAAGTTGATGGACTGAATTGAAGCTGTATGTTAAATATGGCCTACTATGCATATTATAATGTTTTACATGCAATTTTAATGCTTATTATAAAGATGAAAAAAAGTGTTAAAATTTCTTTTAAAAAAGTTTGTTAAGAATCTGCTAAAGATATCTTACTTTCCATTCTAAATAAATTATTAGTTATTTTAAATAAAATATTATTAGCAGTAGGAGAAACAATAAAATAATGATAGTAATAGTAACAAACTTTTTTTTTTCTAAATTTACCAAAGTAAAAGCTTTGTTAAACACAGCTATAATAGTAGCATCACTTTATATATATATTTTTATAAAATAAGTGTTTAAAAAATTTTTCAATATGAAAAAAAATATTCATTTAAAAAAATAAACTAAAAACTTTTCAATGCTATTGAGAAAAATATGATGATAAAAATTAAATAATAATTATGTACACCACCCTTAGTAAATTTTTTACACTGTTGGTCCATAACCAAGGCACAAGAGAAATGTCCCATACCCCCCTTCTCTTGCTTTGATATATAAAATTATCTTAAATATTAAATAGTTGTTCGGCGTCGCTTATGAATATTATCATTTTTTTCTAGCATTGAGTTTCTTTTGTGTGCTATACGTGAAAAATTAAATGTTATTTCTTCATCAGAGTCATCAGCATTCACATAATAAGGAAAGACTTCATTACTATAAACTGTCTTCTCAGCATCACTCGGAAGCTCAGATTTCTTTGGTTTTTGAGTATAAAATAAAATATAAGCTTGGACCTTAAAGACATCTTCAATATCACTGAAATGAAGTCGGCTGTCATTGCAAAATACCCAGTGACCTGAAATTGATAAAGAATTATTAACAATCATTATAAAACTAGTTTACAAATTAATTATACTGAAAACAAAATATTTGAAATTAAGTATTTTTTGATTAATTGGATTATATCATATCTCTAGACTACTATAAGTTTTGAATCCATTTCTTTGAATTTCTAAATTTTAAGTTTCAAAATTTATTTGCATTACATATAAACTGCATTTACTTTTAATATACATGAATTTATTGTATAGATCACTCATTCAGAAACATAAAGATAATGTATATTTTTATAGTCTATATGAATAAGAAAGAATAAATCCTAATAATTTTTCTCATAGAAAATTGAAATCAAAGTAAAAGCACTGCAAACATTAATAATTGCATTCAGACTATAACCTAAAAAAGTTATATTTAGAAAACCTGTTGAGAAGATCCATATATGATAAATCACTAAGCGAACCTATTAACTAATGACGAAATGATAACTGCTATCCTTTGCTGTCTGTTGAAACAGCCCCATCATATTTTGAAGGCTCACAAATAGCATTACATAAACTTTAGCACTTACAAAAATTAAATGAAAATGATCCTATGTGACAGATGAAATTTTGTTAAATGACTACTCTACATGCCTTGAATACAGAATTTTATTCATTTTCTTTTTGGTGATAATTCGGTTGTTTTTTTTACTGAAAATATGTAGTGACTAGTCTCCCACTATTAATTTCAGCATAATTCACATTGATATAGTGATCCAAAAAGGATGATATGTAGCTGAAATAGTAACTGGCAACTCCTCATTATAGTTCTCTTTTTTTATTAATAAATATGTTATTTATATATGACTGAAGAAAAATGAAAAATTTACAATTTGATTCCAGCATATTAAACCATCCAAGATAGAGAATTCCTAAAATGTTCCTGGTCACTATAGATCTTTTTTTATTATTGCAAATATAATTATTTACTTACTATTCTATCATTACTTATACATTCATAAGAGAATTTTACTTTTGTATTGCAGCAGATATCAATCATTTTAAAAACTAGTTTATTTCACTATATATAATAATTTATACATATCAAGAAAAAAACAAGTTTCATAACAAAATAAACTTAACATGTTATAGTTAGAAAAGACATGGCTGTATTTTGCTGAATATTATTTTTGTTGCAGCATGTGCTATAATGCATTATTTACTTGATAACTGTGCAGTTGTGAATCTGCATTTCGTTTAGGTCATAATGAATCTCATGGAATTAAAAATCCCCGTGATCACATTATAAATGTTAATTTTTTGACAGGTATTTTAAGTTTATATAAGACTTGATTCCAGAAGTATTCATGAAAGTGTTGAAGAGAGTATCAATATTTTTTTGAAAATTGTCTTACATTTTAATAGCTATATAAATCTTAGAAATGATAACAACTATTATTATCTTTTAGTCACCTATCAAAAACCTTGATGTCAAAATTTTGCTTAGTGGATTATTGGAGAGGATTAAATTTTATCTTAAGTTATAGAAAAAGGGATAATAATCAATAATATATAGAAAAGTTTCTTCACCTGATTCTCAAAATTTGTAAGTTGTGTCAGAGGATTATTTATGAGTCTGTTGAGAAATATTGTTGTTGGGAAAACACCATACAGAAATTTGACAGCTGTATGATTCAATTATTCACACAATAACATATTTTCTAACATTTTAATAGATGAACAGATTTCCAATTGAAACCACAAGTAAATTTTTGGATGTATTCTCATTGATAGATCTTTGTATGAAATTCTGGTTATATGGCTGTTCATCTGATTCTGTTATATCTAAGCATGCTACTCCTTATCTCGCAAAGTATGAGTTTTGTCAAGTTTACAAAATCAAATGATTGATAGGAAAGTTAATATTAAATAGTCACTACATATTCTGCCAAATGACTTAAAACTTTTATAAATTAACAAAACAATTTAATTTCAACTAATCCAAGACCTTTGATTCTATGTGACATTCTTAAAGTATTATATGATAAAAATTTTGATTTTGTTTTCTATTTATTATATTGATCAAGCAGCTCTAACGTGCATAGCATATTAAAAGATAGAATTAACTATTTTCATTTTTATTATCAGATGACATTTAATTGGATTGAAAGTTAATACTTGATATCAATCTATTATAGTCACTATTCTTACTAGTAACATGCTTTCTTTCTGTTGAAATCTGTCATTTTTTTTGTTGAAAAGAATTCTGAGAAGTTTTGGCAGTCAGATATCCTACATTTTGCAGTGCTGAAGTGAAAAATAACTAGTAACTGATATTCAAATAAGCCATACTGCTTTATCTGTATATTTCACATCTAAATGCTCACAATGAGGTCTGAAATCTAATACATGCTCAAACATCACCTCCAGTTTAACTATTTAGAATGTATATTATCATTTAAAAATTATTTTTAAGTAATTTATTTTAAAACTTCCTAAATGAAAAACTAAAATGATAGATATATTACTAACATAAATGTACTAGAATTTTTTTCTTCTTATTCTCCATTATATAATCTAAGACTTAAAACGCAAACACCATTAGTTGGCAATAAGCATAATATTTTTATTATTTAATGTTTATGTATTTTATCAATAAACAAATTATGTTCTGTGGGAAGATATACGTTGAAGTAAGATCATTTTTCATTATCTAATCCAAAATCTCAATCTGTCAGTTACAGAGACTTTTACAACCTTCATAAGGCTACTTGTCAAAAATTTTGATTACAAAAAAATATTCAAAAGCTTATCCAACAAAAATATGTTCATACATGATTAAATACTGTTGCTATTATAAAAGCTTTCATTTTGCTGAATTATATTAAATAAAGCTTAATTTCTTAAATTTAAAACTATTATTAAAAAAAGAAGAAGCCATATTAAACACATAATATAGTGACAAAATTGAATGCAATTAATAATGAAGCCAGTTATGCTTATAATAAACAGTTATATATATAAAAAGGCAAAAAATATTTCAATTTAAAATTATCAGAAATAATAAAATGACAATAATTGTGCAAGTAAATTATATAATGCACTATTTTTTTCATTTTACTTTAATCATATTTTAAAATAGATATTCTAATGCTAAACTCCTAAAAGCTTCAACTGAAATAAAGTTCTATCAAACCATTATTTACTTTATGGTGAAACTAAATAAATACTTTATTATAAGAGCCTTCATGGAATCTAACTGGAATGTAAGTACTGTATGTGTAAAAAGAGCACAAATTTAAATTTGATGAATATAAAAATTGAAAAACTATCACATATCATTCTTAGTATACTTTTTATTTTTCACATTGTGAAAATTTGATTAATTCTATAATATCAAAACTATTTGAAATAACAATGAATACATGTTTTAACCCATAATTATAAGAAATATTTATTCATACTCACATTAGAGGGCACTCATCAGTATCAAAGCTTCAAATGGAAAAATATGGGTGATTTAGTCTGCAAGTTGTGTAAGGAAGGCATAGAAAATATTAGGCATCTATTACTTCAATGTAAATGCTTGGAAGCAGAAAGGGTACAAATAATGAAGTTATGGAAGATTAAATATGAACAAAGTGATTATACAGAAAGTGAGTTTGGGAAAAGATAAAGGGGGATTTAGTTATGAAGGTCATGGAGTTGACAAAGATTATGCTGTGGAAATGGGATGGAGCAGATTATGGGAAAACTTAGGGTGGGCAATGGAAAGGAAAGGTAAAGTGGCTAACAGGTTTCTCTGGGCATAGCTGCTGATAGATTCCTGACTCCGTTTAAGGAGAAGTCACAGTGCATCACATCACATAATTTATTTATTTTTTCTAAAAAATATTTTCATTATTTTTTATTTTATTGTAAGATAAATCTAGAAATTTGTTTGATAATTTATCTTGATTAGAATTAAACTTAATTTTCAAAACTTTTGAAGTTTGTACAACACCAATCTGGTGCAAATTCTGTCAAATTAATATACGTGTACAGTATTGATATAAAATAAGATGAAAAATATATGAAGAGTCTTATCTTTCTCAGAGACTGAGGAGAATATCTAACCAATATTCAAATAACAAAATACATATTCATTTAAGTTGACTGGGGTTCTGTAAATGCCAAACTACTCACTTTACTGTGATAACATTGATGGTATCTTTCTCCACAATTAATATTTTTCATAAACATTAATTTTTTTATTCATATATTTGTTTTAATTTTTTATTCATATATCAAATTTAAATAAAAACTTTATAGAATATCTCATGGATTAGGAAATACTGATGGCATTTTCTCTATTTTTCTTGTGATAATAAATAACTTGAACAATTTAATATAATAATTCTCTTCAATTAATGAGGCCATATTGGTAAAAAGTATCCTTTTATTTGGTAATATTAAATATACACGATTCATATTATGATTCTCTCTCCAAATAATAATTCACTTTAATAAATCTTATTGATTTTGAAATTTTGTAGTTTCCAGCTAAATATTTTAGTCATCAATACTGATTTATTAAACCAATATAACTTACAACCAGATTCAAAATTTTTAAATTAAGATATAACAAAGTTGTGAGCCTCAGCTGATTCTTTTTGGTACCAGAAAGTGAATTATTTTAAAACAGAAAAGAAATTTGTTTACAACTGATCCTAAAATATATCATTTGACTTGGTATGTTACTGGCAAGATTGTCAAACATGATTGTAGTTGGCATATTTTCCTCTCTCAATATGTTTTCAATATTGACCAAACCAGATTCAATTTTTAATATAGAATTGGCTGTTTTTTCTTTACATAAACTCACCTATGCATTATCTTGTATATAAGTAATTACATCAATCTCAAGGATCTGATATTCATGACAAATTTTCATATTACCATGTACAGCAATCCAAATAAAGCTATATTCTAGATGATGCATGTCACACAGCTTATTACACTTTCTATTCAAATTTGTAATCATTTGTTGGCTTTCAATTGCATTATGAATATACTAAAACTTATTAATTTCTTCCATGATTACTTTTTTTTTTTTGCTTCCTGAAGGCTACAATGTGATTTAATGTTGTTATATAATATACATGTAAGTTATAACGAATCCAAAATAAGCAAACTGGATATATTCATATCAAAGAATAAAATATTACAAAATGTTTTATTAACATAGTAATAGCTGTATTTCATTAATATCAGTTCCAATATGATCAAAATATCTCCATTATCTATGAGGGTTTGAAATGATTGGTGATGCACTGCACTCTCACCAGAGCCACTATCAACGAAAAGAAACTAATAATTAACATGAATTAAAAACAATATAAAAGAAATTTTACTTTAATGAATTATTTTAGTTTATTATGTATTTGGTCTTGATTGGATAGTATTGTTAAAGCTTTTCCTATATTAGTTCTTATTTCATTTTTCCATGCATTCAAACGTAATAGAAAAGTGAGAATTGTCCTCCCTGAAGTTTTGAAAATGGTGGCAGAATCTCGTGGATCAGTGCTCAGTTTGCTAATATTTTATCTAAACAGGAAAAGTCAATATTGATAGTAAAGAACAAATTTGCATTCTTGGATGAACCTGCCCTGCCCAAAATCAATGATCTTTTTCTTCATGTAAATGCAAATGAAGACAGTGAAGAGTATGTTGAATATTACCTGATAAAGTTATTTTAACTGCCACTCTGAGATGACAAGTATTTAAGTCTATTTATATTAGTTTGCAACTAAAAAAATTATGAATTCATTTGAACAGTTATTCAATTGTCGTATAATTAATGATGCAAGTTAATTAATAGTTAACTGAGGATTATGATATAATGTTTGTTAAATTGCTGAGATGTCTTTTATTTTGTTATATTTACGTAAAAAGACAAATTATTTGGTAGTCGAAATTAGAAAAAGAATTGCATAAATTGTAGTCACCGGAAACATTTCAAAGAAATAGTAGTATTCCTGAAGAAAAGATAAGAAATAACTAATTATAGAAAGAGTTTATTTAAGGAAATAAAAACAAAATTATAGTTGTTTGTTTACTAAGAAATAATTAATTACGGAATTTTAAAATGCTAAAGTTCTGTTCATTAATTAACGAAATAATAGTGGAAAGAGATCTGTAAGTCATGATTTAATTAGTGTGAAGATATGATAAGAAAATATGCAGGGACATATAAATAGGGAGAAATTTTTGCTACAGATGTTCTGCATCTTCATTGTCTTTCGTGGGAGATGTTCTCTGTCATTGAGCGTTTAGTTGAATAAGATCGCCTTGAGTATTAGTCGTAGTCATCGAAGGGTTTCCTATCCCAGCCACCAGTTACCTGAAGGTTAATGAGTTGGTTAGGATTCCATACAGATCACTCTAATCTTATTATCATTTTTTATATGCCTGAGAAGGCTAGCGGAGGAATTACTATCAGAGGGTAATAAGCTTTATTTTATCAGACATTTAATTAATATTATGAACTGAGAAATTAGAACTGGCTCTAGTGAAATACATCTATATATATAGATGTACAGAACAATATTGAGATTGAATTCTAAATGTTTCAGTTAATGTGGATTGCATAGTACTGTTATATATTTTGTCTGTTTATTCAATAAATAAGTCTAATTTTCATTATATTGAGTATTTGAATTTATTTAATTCCCAGTTAGAGTATTTTAATGTGATCTATTACATTTTCTTGTTAGTAGATATATAGTAAAAGCTGTCACAATCAAAAATCTGAACCTAGTTGTAGGGAATGAAGTATAAGTTTGGAAGGAATATAGATGGTGTAAAAATGTTTTGTTTCATAGGATCAAAAATGTCATTGGGGGAATCAAATATATCAGTTTGATATAAATAAGGCAGTGGAATGACCACTATATATTATGCAAATGGAAATTTTTTTCGTACTTAATGATATTAAAGAGAATAAACAGAAAATAGTGGCTCTGTTATGTCTGGCAGGACATAAGATTATTGATATTATAAATAAATATTTTGAGCAACCAATAAATGAGTCAATCATGTATGAAGACATGGTAAAAAAATTGAATGGACATTTTATTCCAAAACCATCTTGTCACATGGCCAGATTAATGCTAAGAAATAGAAAGCAATATGAAGGCAAGACTATAAAAAAGTATGATGTAGCATTGAGAGTTGTCAAAAAACTATAGTTACGAAGATTTTGTATACCAAGGACTATTGGATCAGTTATTATGGGGGATTGCAGATAACAGGCTCAGACAAAATTTACTTACTGAAATAGATTTTAGGTAAGGATGGGCAATTAAGAAGGGAATAGTGTATGAGCTAGTAGTTGAACAGGCTCTTGCATTCAGAAATAAAACAGAAAGATTCAAAAATGCTCATGTGTAAAACAAAAGAACACAGGAGAACAAAGAATGGGGGTTTAATAATGTAAAAAGTAGGTAAGTTACTTGTTTTTGCAGTGAATCAAAAAGTCATTTTGCATGCTTTTGCAAGTGGGAAAATGAGACGTTTTACAGATGTAAAGCTAGAGAGCATTAAGCTAAAGTATGTATGAAGAGTGAAAGTATACAGAAGTATTATGGTGCAGAAAAGGAAATTGAACAGCATTCATACAATTTAAATATGAAAGCAATAGTAGAAAACAAGTTCATGATAAAATTTGAGATATGGGGTACAGAAGTAGAAATGGAGATAGATAGTAGATCGGGGATCACACTGATATCTGAAGAACTATGGAAGAAAATAAGCATAGGAAAAAATAACGCTTAAGTTTGGCTTCGCTATGTAGATGATACGTTTGTTGTATGGCCATATGGTGAAACACTATTACAAACTATCTGGAAACACATCAACAACATATCCCCTTCAATTAAATTCACAATAGAATGTGAACAAAAAACAAAAATTGGCATTCTTAGATGTTTTTGTAACAAGACTCCCTCATGGGAAAACCAAAACTACAGTTTATTGAAAATAAAATATTTAGCTTATACATCCAATCACACCAGAAACACAAAACTTGAAGTTATATTTACTATGGTACAGAGCAAAAGAAGTTTATTCAGAAACTAGCGATTTGGAAAAAGAAAAGATCTATATAAAACAAACTCTTATAAAAAATGGTTACCCATTAGCTGTTAAGAAAACCTTGAATAGACAACAACAACAACAAAAAAAAACCATAAAAAAAACAAAAAACAATTATTGGTATCAAAAATAGCAGACAAATTAAGAAAAAATCTGCAAACAATAGAACATCAGAACAGCCTTCCAGAGTTATACCACACTACGAGGAATTCTAATGTCTACAAAGCCTAAACTTGAAATGCTGAAAAAAAAAACTGCATCTATAAAATACCAAATGAAGGCGGAAGAACATATATTGTTGAGACTAGTTATCCCATTGAAAAACGCTTGCAAGAACACAAACTGATGATTAGAAGAGAGAAAGCAGATGTGTCTAAGGTAGCAGACCATGTATGTATTAATGAATATATGTTCAATTGGAAAGACAAAAACATTGGATAGAGAAGAAAAGGTACAGAGAAGAAAATTTAAAGCTGTTCACATGACAATGGCAAACAATCCTATAAGTAGTCAATCTAGTGTGACTATACATATTGTATGGAAATCACTAATTAACTTTGCTCTTAAGAAAAAAAAGTGAAAAAATCAGGAGGAACTTCATAGATAAGTATATGAAATTTCTACCGACAGTTGGTTAGAGCATTACCTTAAAATTCAATACTCAAGAATCTAAGAGTCCAGGTTCAATTCCTATGCTAATACTGTCACTGGTCAGGCCAGCAATACCTGAAGAAGAGTGGAGAATAATATCTCTCAAAACATTGTGCATATACTAACCTGTTTGATGTGCTATTATTAATAGTTGAATGTACACCTGGGTCTCTTTTTGTGTGGATTTTTTAATGTAATTCATGTTTTTTCTTAATATCTTTTTATGCAGTTTTCTTTTATGTGATAAAGAAGTTCATATTTCACTTAAAATCGGGATTTCCCTGTTTTATATACACACATTAAATTTTACATACTTTAAATGCCTGTTGGATAAAGGTTTAGCAATAAATTTAGATATCGTAGAAGATTTAGAAAAAGATAATGGAACAGAAGTGGAACCTGTTTGTTTCACAGCAAAAATGATTCAAGAAAGTCTTCAACTTTCTAATTAATTGGAAACCATTTTCTTGTTAATGACATGAATTATGAACTAAATTCCAACGAGAGCTATTAAATAGTTGTACATCTGTGTTATATATGTGTATGTTTATAAACTTTTAGACAGAAAAAAGAACTTTTAATTTCTACTTAAAAGGAATGTATCATTAAAAGTTGAATGTATCATTAAAAGTTTTTACTTGTAACATTTTTCTGTCTAAAAGAAAGAAGTTACAAGTAAAAATATTTAAGAACTTTCAATTTCTACTTAAAAAGAATATATCTTTAAAAGTTTTTAAATATTTTTACTTGTAACTTTTTTCTGTCTAAAAGTTTCTCAATATATATATGTGTATAAAAGAAAATTTTACTGTTAGTCATTATCAACACACTCGTGGAAGCATTTTATATATATAGTTGCACTTGTGGAAGTGCATTCTCTAGCAGCTAGACATAGCAGTCTGGATAATGCGAGCTTCATAAACAATTAGTAAAATCATCATCTCAAAGTTTAACTACCAATTACATTGTCGACAGAAAACCCTTAACACAGCACGAGACTCAAGTCTGTGCTAATTGTATTTCCTCTTGTGACGAATCTGATGTCTTACCAGTTCCCAAATGAAACGCATATTGTCAAATAGGGATAATAATTAAAATATGTATGAAAAAATGTAAAATAAATTACACATAAAAACATATTGTTTTGAATAAAATTAAATAGTTAATAAAACAAGTTTATCTTGTAGCATTTTTTCCAAATATTTAAAAATTTTTATGAGTCAACTTTACCTTGTTGCTTTGCTTTTATGCGATTTTTGAAAATTTTGGAATGTATCCCACATTTTTGTGCGATTTTTTTTAATGCGAGTTTTCTGTGGAACCTATCTACAGCACAAAAAGAGATCCAGGTGTATTTGAAATATTTAAATAAAATTAAACTTTTCTAAAGACATTCAATACTCATATTAGATGATGGAAATAGTCCAAACAGTAGATACAACTAAAACACCATCATCACAAACCTTCAGGAAAACCCTAAATAAAAAATATGTTTATAAAGGCATAAGATGTAAGTGGGAATGGGTTAGAGATTAAGGGAATAGTAGAAGTACCAGTGAAATATAGAGAGAGGTAAAATTTCCTTTATACGTAGGAAACGGGATTTTAGTCCCATTATAGGATGTGAAAGGTTTGATGTCATTGGAATCAATGTTAATATAATTAAAAATATTATGATTGAACAGGAAATGATGAAAAAATTCCCTATATTATTTGAAAACGATTTAAGTTTGATCAGCACAAACGTGGTAAACATGGAGTTAGTAGAGAATGCAGCTCCAGTAAACCTAGAAAGATACCATTTGCACAATGTGCCAAAGTGGAAGAAAAATTTCAGGTTTTAGTTGAAAATGGAATATTGATCCCAGAAGAGTTCTCAGATTGGGCCATGCCTATAGTAATTACAATGAAACCTAATGGACAAATAAGATTTTGTGGAGATTGGTTTTTAAATAAGCGGCATACCCGGTGCCAAACATAAGAGAAGTATGGGCAGAATTAGCAAATGAAAAAGTTTTTGTAAAACTGGATTTAAATTCAGCATACCACCAAATAGCAGTGACAGAAAGAACAGCACAAATGCTAACATTAGTGATGCTTTTAGCAAGTTTAAATGTAACATATTACCATTTCAGTGTAACTACTGCTCCCAATATTTTCCAAGCAAAAATAAATATTTTACAAGGCTTAAAGGGAATGGAACCATATTATCATGACATACTGATTTCTGCAGAGTCACTTGAATCATTGCGCGAAAGAGTAAGAAAAGTTTGTAAAAAGCTGAATAAAGCAAGGGGTTAGATTAAATGCCAAAAAATCAGTATGGCAAACTGATGAATTGGGGTTTTCTTGGGCATATTATTTCGAAAACAGGCAAGTAGCCTTTTCTCAAAAAAGTGGAGGCTGATAAAAATGAGGATAAGCTAAAAAATGTAAAGCAATTACAGGTTCTTCTGGGCTTGATTAATTTTTTTTTTTCAGTCATTTCTTAAAAATAAGGTGATGATTGCACAGCCTTTATATGAATTATTAAAAAAAACAAACCAAAAATGGGAATGGACTGAGAAAGAAGATGTAGCTTTTGAAAAGACAAAGGCACTGTTAGTGTCTGATAAGTTGTTAGGGCACTTTAATAATAATCAGCAAATTCAAATTAAAACTGATGCTTCAGATTGAGGTATTAATGCAGTTCTATCACATATGATGGAAAATAGGAAGAGGGCAATAGCGTATGCCTTGCATACAAAATGGAAAGGAACTATCTCAAATTAACAAAGAGGCACTGGCTATAGTTTTTTCATTGAAAAAATCCCACCAATACATTTTCGGAAGAGCTTTTAAAATGATGATAGATCATAAGTCTTTGCTAGGTATTTTTGCTCATAATGGTATAGCTCATTTAAGCCTGAGAATGTCATGATGGTGTAATATTTTAGCAGGGTATGATTATAAATTAATGTTTTTTAAAAAAACAACAACTCATGCACATGCGTTATCCAGATTGATAGAAATGAACCTGTAGCAAATGAAATAGAGGCAAATCACATACATGTGATGAAAGCAAAAACATTAAACAGTTGGATAGTAGGTAGATAGACTAAAGAAGATAAGAGATATAAAGTTTTTAGAAAAATGGATTAGATCATGTTGGTCGAACAAAAAACCTTAGTATCTTGCACAAGGTTTTTGGGTTAACAAAGGTAAGTTATCAATGTGTAATGATTATATAGTTTTTGGGGATAGAGTAGTGACACTTATTTCTGGGAGGTAAATAGTTTTAAACTTATTGCATGAAGGTTATCCAGGTATGGTACAAGTTAAAGCACTAACCCATAGTTATGAAAGGTGGTCTGAAATTAATGTAGACATTGAAAAGTTTGTAAAGAAATGTTTCTCATATCAGGAAGAAATGCATCATCCAGAAAAAAATTTGGCAGTGTGGCCACATCAACCAGACCATAGAAAAGGATGCATGTCTAACATGCAGGACCAATAAAGAAAAAATATTATTGATAATGATAGACTCTTTTTCAAAATAGATTGAATCTCATATAGTAAATAATATTGGTACAGAGGACATTATTAAATGTAGTAAGATTTTTACAATACACGATTCTCCCGAAGTCATCATGTCCAACAATAGAGTAGGTATGCCTTCAAAGAAATTGTAAAACTAAAGTTCAGTGCTATGTCTATATAGAGATCACAATAAAAGGATAACTTATGTTGTGTACTTTATATTATTAGCACAAATAATTATTGCCAAATAGATAAGTATCTATTTGTTTTTTTATTTTATTTATCATTATTATGTATTTTACATTTTTCATAAGGTTATTATGATGTGATTGTGTTAGTGAGGCAAAGAAGTGAGGTGGCTATATGTTTATGTCAATTTAGTTTCATCATAAAATACCTCACATAGTTTGTTTTGAATGATTGTATTAATCTACGTGGCTCAATTAACAATCGAGTTTTACTTTGTCAAAGGTCTCGATTTCAGAGTCCTAATTAACAGTGGTTGTTTTACTTTTTATGCTAAATATCAATCAGTTTTCTAATTGTCATCTAGGAGTATCTGTTATAGTTATGACTGTTTAGGTTTTTTATTAGTAGAAAGTATTTACATAACATAAACTGTATATTCTAAATTTAAATATAATGAAATTAATCCTTTTCCAGATAAAATCATGTCAGATTCTAAAAAGAAAATGTAGACAGTACAATGTCGATTATTTGAAGTATGGTTTTATTCAGTCACCTACAAACAAAACACTACCAATGTGGCTGATTTGTCAGAAATTTTTATCCAATGAAGCTATGAAATCTTCATGATTATAAGAACATTTGACTAAAATTCATCTTGACCAAAAAAATTATCCTACTTTCAAATGTTCAAAGATCAACATTTATGACATCCAACTTTGCTTGATATGTTTTCAGCAACAGTAAAACAAGACAATGATGGATTACATGCGTCTTACAGTATTTCATTGCTTATTGCTAAATTGGGGAACAGCACACTATTGGTGAAGAATTGAAACTACCAACTGTGAGGTTCTGCGCACTGAACTGCACAAGTCAGCAACTGATATTATTTAAAAAATCCCATTGAGCAATAATACAGTGCAGAAACAAATCAATGAAATGGCCCAGGATATGGAGAGTTCACTAAATGAGTTCTTAAAGACTACTGAGTTTTCTTTGAACTTGATTAATCAACCTTACCAAACAACAAAGCTTTACTTCTAGCATACATTCCCATCACAAAAGATGAAAAAATTTGTCAAGAACTATTATTCGCAAGACAATTAGAAATGGATACAAAAGGAAAGTCTATATTTGATGTATTGGAATGCTATTTTATAGAAAAAGGGATTTCTTTGAAAAGTATACAACATTTGGCGGCAAAACCCCCGAGTAACCACCTTCATTGCTCCCTACAGTATGTAATACAGCTGTTAACAAGATAATAAGCAATACTCTCAATGATAGATTGTATGGAAATATGGAAGATTTTGTGACGAAAACAATTGAAGATTTCAGTTATTCACTATTATGTACAAAAGTTTGTTGGTTATCCAAGAGTTGAGGTCTAAAACAATTTTTTTGAGCTCTTTGACTCGGTTTTAGTTTTTTAAAAACAGATAATTCATTAAGAAGAAATTTAATCCGGTTTAAGAATGATATAACTTATTTGACAGATTTTAATAAATTTAATGAAACAAATCCACAGCTACAAGGAGATGATGTAAATTTCATCAAAGCAAAGGTAACTATTTCTGCATTCATATCAAAACTTGCCTTGTACAAACAAAATGTAGGCTGAAGAGAGTTTTAATAATTTCCAAATCTTGCCTTGGTGGTAACAAATAGTGATAACATTCTGGTATACACTTAGTATTTAGAAGTAATTAAAGATTTCATAAATTGATTTCAGAACATCCTCAATATGGCTATTTCAAATTGGGTTCTAGAACCTTCTTCAAATCAACATGCAGCACAATTATCATTGCAGGAAGAGTTGATAGAATATCAACAAAGAACTGAAATTGAAATTAAAAAATGGGTCTCAAAAATTTTGGCTCCAAGAACAAGCTGCAGCAAAAAAGGTCTTCATTGCATTCCCATCATCATATTTAGTTGAAAGGGGATTTATCCTCGTTACCAATCTATTGATAAATTAGTGTTATCACACCAATCTTAGTCCTGTCACTAATATTATTATACAGTTGCATTTTTGATATTTTGTTTATTCTAATTTGAGCAAAACACCACTATTGTTAAATTCCTATAATAAATAAATCGAAAAAAATCTGTTTTTGTAAGGGGGCACTGATTAAATTATTATTTGAAAAGGTAGGTTCTGACCCAAAAAATGTTGGGAACCTTTGATCTAAGAATATCACTAAATAAAAGATATATATACAGAATAATAGTTAAATTTCACAATTTTTATTTGAGTGATTACTATGCGACAAATATATAAATGACTACATAAAAATATCGACGGAAAAAAAATCATATAATCCTATAAAATCGGAGGTCAGATAGTATTGTAATATTAATGGTTTTTATATAAGTAAAATTTAATTGCAGTATCTATCTGCTGATACTACAGAATTAGTTTGAATCATATAAAACAAAATAATCTTTATATATAAAATATTTTATTTCACATATTATTGCTGAAAGCTTTTCTTATCAATTTGGGTAAACCTCTCCTCTCTCAACATTTTAAAAAAATCTTTATCTACTACATATTTTTAATAATTCACAAACTTCTGCTTATAGTATTTTATTCTTTTAATAAGTAATAATTATTCATTCAGATTTTAAATTATATAGAAAATAGAAAGATTTACCACTTTCCGGTGGTTCAATCGATTTTTGAGGTTCTTTATTCCAACAATATGCTGTATAATGTCCTGATCCAAAACCTTTCCCATGATGCATTACCACAGCAGTTAACTGATAATTAAAATTAAGAGTTTTAATGTTTTTGCTGCAATAAGAGGCCATATTAACCTCCTGAGGAAAGTTTACATGGACGTTAATTTTTTCACGGTGATTACGACCGGACCACCTAAAAATAAAATTCAATATTTCTAAAAAAATTTACAATGATATTCCTATTTATACATACTAAACTTTTAAAACTGAAATGTAATAAATTAGAAACAAGATTAATATTATATAATCTTTTACATAGCATATTATAAATAAAAAGCAAATAACTGCTTAAGTAAATAAAATAATTTTATATATTAAAATAATGTATATTTACTAGCTTATTGAAAAAATAATAATAAAACAATCAAACAATTATCCATATTTCTTAAAGTTTGTAGTTGAACTATTTAGATTTTTAGAACAGACAGCAAGCTCAATACACTTTATAATTATCTATATATCAAAGCATCTACCATGTTTAATTTTTTGTATGTGTAAATAAATATATAAATATTTTAAAGATTAAAATAAACTGTGATTATATTTACTATTGCCAATAGTTGAGAATTATAAAAATGGTTCACTCTATTCATTCAATCATTACCTAAATTTGTATTCCAAAGGACATGTTTTAAAATTTCTGCTTGCTTTCCACATACAATAGAATAAATATTTTCCACATTTTTTATAGCTTTTTCTTAGAAAATAATATAGAAGGAATATGATTACAAATCACTATTTACAAAAAATATCAAACTAGTACATTTACCTGCTGGAGATAAATGTTATTACAATTCATATTTAGTTTCACCAGTTAATGAATGTAACCAAATTATGCTGGTGATTGATTAGTATTTTGTATGCTATTAATGAGGATGTTTATGTTGTGATTCCTGAAAAAAAGATTACCATGTTTATAACTCACCTCTATAGGCAGAGTTTATGACATGTTGTGTTTTGTATAAATATATACATTAAAATTAAAGTATAAGTTTTGCACTCCAGAAAAAATAAAGAAAACATATTAGAGAAATATATTTTAGATCGCTAACTGATAAGGGTTTAATTAATGATTAAATTTGTGTAGAATTTAACAACGGAAAATATTTACATATTTGTGATAAGAAAATTGTGATTGATAATTGTCAAGAAATATTTGCTAATTCCAAATATTTCTTGATACAATAGAAATAGAAAATACTATTTAAAAACACCAATAGGAAATACAAAACAAACCTACATGTATAAATAGTTTTGAGCAGCAATTATCAGAACATGGAGAGTTTTGGCAGCAATGCGAAATGGAGCTACAAGAAAAGATGGCTGATAGTGAAAATGAAATGGATGCTTTCAAAGATTTTTTAGAAGGACAATTTTTAAACAGTGAATTGCAGCACAAACCGAAGAACAAGGAAAAACCCAGAGTTTCTCCAAGTGGAAAAAAAAAACCCCCCAATAAGGTGAGAGAAAAGAAGATTGTAGATAATTTTCAAGGTTACATTTATTAATCTGAACAAAGGTTTTTTTCTGGAGTGGGAGGTGTAGTGTTTTGTATAAATATATACATTGAAATTCAAGTATAAGTTTTGTACTCAGAAAAAGTAAAGGAAATATGTTAGAGAAATATATTTTAGATTGCTAATTGATAAGGGTTTAATTAATGATTAAATTTGTGTAGAATGTAACAATGGAAAATATTTACGCATTTGCGATAAGAAAATTGTGTTTGATAATTGCCAAGAAATATTTGCTAATTACATATATTTCTTGATATAATAGAAATTGAAAATACTATTTAAAAACACCTATAGGAAATACAAGACTGATAACAATGAAGAATGAATCCTAGATTGCTGGATGCACACCTACGTGTATAAACAGTTTTCAGCAGCAAACTGTGTTGTTCTCATTTCAGTGAATTTATCAAGAGAGAGGTTGCTGAGAGATTTTAAATGACAATAGCTGAAAGTGATGGTGCAGCACTCTAGTGCGAAGCCAACATGATCGCGAGCAGCAGCTGAATAGAACCAAAGTGTTTAGGAAACTGAGGCCAGAGGAAATCATCCAGAAAGCAGACAGTTGGTAAGTGCATCATGGGAAGTGAATCATAAGTGAACTATATATACTGTGTTCATGTGTATCAATAACTTTTCACTAATAATTATATTTCATCATTTATTGATTTATTTGTAGTTATTATTTATTGTTTTATTTGTTAGTATTCTGAGTGCTTGCATTTTGAATACTCAACACATATTTACAACAATATTGATCAGGTATTATTATTGGGATACATTTAGATTAAAATTGTTGAATTACTTCATACGTCAAATTATGACAGATTTGATTATTGTATTGTAATCAATTAGATAATATTTATCAAAAAAAAATTACTATGATGACAATAATTATTAGAGTTGATAATGAATATTCTGAATTTATTGCTCTTATTTAAAGGCAGAATATAAAGCACAAAGATAAAATGAACTGAACTATGATTGGAAACATTGGTTGTTAGAATTTTAACTAATAAGATGATTGGCTAAAAAAATAATTAGTCATGGAAGTTCAATTCTTCAACGTAAGTTTACGATTTATTAGAAATATTAAGCAGACATTACACTACATTTAGTGTCTTCTTTTATTTATTTGCATGAAGATTTTTTACTGTATCTTTCTTTAATGTTTTATTTGCTTCAAAAACAAACAAATTTTATTATCAAAGCTCAGGACCTACTAAAATATCCAAGCCATAGAGGAAGCTATAGTAGAAATTCATTGGACAGCTAATTTATTGGTGATTGGCTTCTTATATTATCCTTATTGGTGCAAAAGTCTTGAGACATAAATTTTGACAACCTACTCCCTGAAGCATACATGTAACATGCCTTTTTCCACAATCAGGGAATACATCAAACACTCATATCTACTATTCAGTTGGAATAATCTATACAAGAAGGAAAGAAAGCTATAACAAATCAAAATTTAATTTGAAAAAATCTCTGGATCCTGTTATCAAAAGATCATGTAAGCTAAGTACAATGATATGCTCATTAGCATAGATTTCTAAATTTAAATCATTTCAATGCAAAAATCAGAGTATAAACAGATTACAAAACTAATATGAGACTCAAATATTCTTCTTATTATAAGTGTATGTTATTTAGAGACTTCAAAACCCTATTTATATATTGTACCGTTTACTAGTATATGGTGCAAATATATTTGGCATTTGATAATATTTAAAAAAGCTAAAAAAAGTAAAATTTAAAGCAATTTAGTTTTCTTTTTTTTTAGTTAGTACAATTTATTTTTTAAAACATACAATGAAAGTTATTTTTTTTTGTTTCGTATTTATCTATTTAATTTAATTAAAGTTGAAATTGGAAGGAATAAAAAAAACACAGATTACAAATCCAGATAAATAAAAGAAAGAAATTCTAAACGTAAGAGGTTACGATCAAAAAAGGTCCTTCTAATGCTAATTAAAGATGGCGAAAGTAATTCATAAAAAAAAATAAACTTTATACATCAAAAATAAGAAAGAATGTACAAGATTACTAACATATATTTTGATATATAACATATAATAACCACATTCCACTCTTCTTACACTTTAAAGCAAAATATATTTATTAATTTTACAGTTTCGACTGTTCCTAGCAGTCTTCATCAGATTTATTATAATGTTACAATTTCACCAACTTAATTATTAACATCACTTTATTCATTAAACTTACTATTGTATAACTTTAAAATCTACTTTACCCTTTATTTTTCTTATTATTTCTATTCTTAATTATTATCATATTTATATTTATTCACCTTTTACCTTTGCCATAATTTTATAAATTCAATGTAATATTTATGAAATCTTTCTTATATCACCATATTCATATATTTAATCTTATTTTACATATTACTATATTCATAAATTTAACCTTATTTTATATTTCACCTATTATCTTAATTTTTAATTATCTTATTCCATTTTATCCACATTTTATTCCTGCTTCTTCCATCAACTTATTTTTTATAAAATTAATTTAATTACTTTAATTCTTATATGTATTTTTATTTCTTACCTTATTATCTACTTTTCTATCCCATCATATATCCTAATTTATTTTTTATCTATATACAGCTCCCTTTATTATCTATTATACAAACTACTTATTTATTTTATTTCTTACTAGTTTTCACTTTTTATTTATTTTTATACTAAGATAGCTTGTAAACTGCATTCTCTATTAATATTTGGATTTATCTTCATTATTAAAATTGCCTCCCTTATTTTTCTATCCCTCCTACTATTTGCATAACATGTATTTTGATAACAAAACAAAAGATAATATCTGCGCAGAAGTCTAAAAACTGACTTAAGGTTATAAAAGGTCAAAAAAACTTCAAACTTGGTCTTGACTGTTTTTCTTTTGGCTGCTCCTAAGATCATGAAAGGTCCAGGACCATTCTATACTGAAATAATTTGTCATTAGCCTTAGGATGGACCAAGAACAGTTTAAAACTAATGGCCATGAGCTCATTCTACCTCTCATGAAAAATCATGCATGGTAATTAACAATCTACATAAACTCGCTAAGCTTACTGGTAAGATTATTCATATACTAATTTGTGACCAAAAAAATGTTCACAACTAACATTAGCTAGAAGCTTCTAACACCCATATAGACATTCACCATTTTTTATTATTCAAGAAATCTAAAAAGAGTGTAATAAGAACTGTTTTAATTTAACAGTATCTGGATTAGCGTATGTGCTTTCCAATTTTATTTAATAATTTACTGTTTAAATATTTTAATTTGTTATTAATAAAATATTTACCTTTAATATTAACTTCATTGTGCATTATTAATGTTACTTTATTAAAGCTTAAATATATAATTTACTTTTGTCAATATTTATTAATTAATCCCAGGGAGAAATATTCTCGGAGATAAATTAAGTTATGGGAAATCATAATTCCGATCTTTTAAATTATTTGCTTTGTAAGTTAAGATGTGCTTGATGTGGAATTGGTGAATCTAATGATTTTGGCATCCTCTTTTATAAATTAAAAACTGATTCTGCCAGCAATTCAAATTGTAATAATTATTAGGTCGAGTTAGTCAGGAAATATAGCTATGTTTTTAGAAATATGAACGAAATATTTTTCTTCATAGCTTGACTAGCTCACGCATTTTAGTGCATAATAGAAGGCTTACCAGAATGTAAAAACATTACACTATATATACTTATTCACAGATTAACTAATGTATCAAACTGTAAATTTTCCAAAATTATTTATTTATATTATCATTAAAAAATCAAATACTTTATTTCATAAACCAAGCTCAATGTTTCTGAATGATTTGGAATGAATTATACAAGAAATAGTGAGCCAGACTGTCTTCAAACCATTAAAGGTATTGCAATTATCCACTACTAAATTTTTAAAAAAATTTTATTTTCTTGGATTGATAAATTATGGCTTTAAAATATATCCAGTCATCTGTATTCTCTAAAAAAGATGATAACATTTATGGTATATTTAGCACCTATCATTACTTTTGAAAGACTCTACATATCTCTTATATTAAATTTTAATATAATCATCTATCACATAACAAACATAGAAAGAGGAATATAATATTGATTAAGACTACATTGTGAGAATAAAAAGTAAAAGTACAAGAATGGATTAAGATTTTTGTATATTATATAAAAGAATGTTTCTATAAATTAATTCACAAAATCCAAATATTGTATTTAACAAAGAAAAAAAAAACTATATATATATATTTTTTACTAACTTACAAAATTTATGTATAAAACCATTGCGATAATGTCATAAAAAAATAGCAGGTATTTTAAAAATTTTTGGAATAATAATAATGAAATTGAATGTACTGCACATTCAGATATTATGGAAGATTAAGAGGATAAATATAGTATTATATCTAGAAAATAATAATGCATCAAATTTATTTGTAAGAAAACACAAAGATATATATACTATTCTAAAAATATACATTAGAAAAAAATAAAGCTAGACAATGTGGTCCACTCCAAATTATTGACCTACAAAAGAGCATAAAAATTAAATGAATTTTAAATACTTCAAATGAAAATAATTCCCATTACGAATTAATATGAAAGAAGTAAATGATGGAATTAACTCAAAGGTTTAAAAAAAAAAAGCCTCTCGTGATTAGAAAAAAATAGAATTTTTATCACCAGTTTGACATTATTTATAATTAGTCAATGCTGTGCATCTAGGAATTTGACAAAAATAAAAATAAAAGCTATAAGTTTTAGCATACAATGCATCATAGTTTTGTCTTGTTGCCAGTATAACTCATGTGAAACCCACAAGCCAGAAACTAGTCTAGGGATATTGGATGAGTAGGCATTAGATAGGGATTTTATGCACAAGCCTTCTGGCATCCATTGATTACTCTGGTTGGCACAGGGTGGCACTACTTTATGGAGAGAGTTTTGCCTTGTTTATAAACAATTATGTGCTAGTATAAGAGATGGTGATCATGTGATGCTTAATGGTATAACTCATGTGTATGTAATAAAAGTAAATGTCTTAAATATAGCCAAACTGAAATATCCAAACACATATGCTTGAATTTCACAAGTCAAGCAACAACTGATACTTGTCTTAGGTGGAAAAGAATACAAAATTACTGTTGAAGATGAAGAAATAGTGTTATAAATATGTGACTGTTTGATGATAATTTCATAAAATGCACTTTTAATACTTTGATTTTAACATTATACTGAGTTAAAAAAGTTTGAATGAAAAACAATGTTATTAGAAAAACATGAAAACAAAAAATAAAATAATTGAAGTATACATCAGCATTTATGCTGCTAAAAATGATGATAAAATAAAATATTATCCACCTTATATATCCATTCTGTAATTCAAATTGTATATCATATAACAAGACAGATTGCTAAGTAGATTTACAATATTTTGATCTAAACATCTCCAAATGACTCATTTTTAAAAATAAAGCAAATTTCCATCATAATGTTTCTATTTCATAATGCTAAAAAAAACTCATAATTTAACCTCTCCCCCTTTGTAACTTGAAAACTATTAATAACGTATATTACATGATATCTGATTACTGAAACAGTTCTCTCATCAAAGCAGAATTTTATCTAATAGAGATAAAATACAAAGTGTTCTATTTTTTCTTTTTTCATTTCTCTAAGACTTTATATCTTTTTTAAATTGACCAATAAGAAACAATTCTAGTTACCAATGTTTTATTTTTCCGCAGTTACATCACTTATAACCATTCCTATGTCTTTACAATATTTCATGAAATTATATTAATTGAAAATTAATTTCTTCTTTGCTACTCTCTATCACAATTTTAGTTTTATTATTATTACTTCATTTTAACTAAAAGTATAATAATTATCATAAAAAGATATAATATATACAAGAAATTCTTAAAAATAGAGACTGCAAAAATTAACTTTAGCATGAAACTTATGAGGATGTTTTGAATTTAAAAAGAAAAACATGAATTACATTAGAAACAAAAATAAATAAATATAAGTTTCATACTCAGTACTGGATTTCTGACTAAGAATAGTAAAAATTTATATATAAATATGAGACAGCCATAACTGTAATTTATTATTGTTATTTATCATCTTCTGTTAAACTTCCATTGACTTTTCACAAAACAAATTTGCAGTAAATCAATTAAAATGGTAATAAACTCTCCATACAGTAGTGTCACCCAGTGCAAGCCTTAATAATCAATGGATGCAAGAAGATTTTTTACATAAAATCCTCATCAATCCAATATCTCCACATTTTACCTATTTACAAGTTGAGTATAATCATTCTTTGGATGTAAAGTCTTCAGACCGAATATGTTTTACTTGAAGCATAAAGGCTAAGTGTTGCCTCACTGTATCAACAATTTAGTGTAACAGCTATTGTCTGGATAATGTCAAATTTCTGTCTTTTAACTCTGTAACAGTGGTTCTCTCTAGAGCATGTAGACAGCCAATCAGCTCTGTGGTAATTGTCTCTAGAATGTGTAGACTACCATTCAGATATGTGACAATCATTGACTGGAGAACGTGTATATTGTCTTTCAGCCTTGTGACAGTAGTTCTCTGCCTGTAGAATGTAGATTCCGTGTTTCAGCTCTGTGATAATAGTTTTCTCAGAACATATATTCTCTCTAGAAACATGTAGACTGCTGTTCAGCTATGGGACAATCATTAATTGGGGAACATGTATACTATCTTTCATCTCCGTGACAGTAGTTTTCTGACCCTACCATCAAAAATCTTAACTATTTATTGCCAGATCTCCATCCCTAATGGAAACATTTGGATTCAGTGAGCAGCATCACCTATTGGTCTATTCTTTCCATTGACTATGTGTTATCTCTTTGTATACCCATTGGTTAGAGGCAAGAAATGCTCAATCCAATCTAGAAAAGATGGGATCAGGGTTCAGTTCATTATTTAAAGGCAAGGTGAGATATGACATTAAGGTTTGCCAAAATAATATAGGCACTACTATGCTTAATTGTTTTAAGTATGTTCAAAATTTTCTAAAGGATTTAATACAACAGATTGAATACTGTCTTATGGAATATGATATAATTCATTTGGGAAGATTATAAATTGACCTGCATTATATAATTTATTATTACCATTATTCTTTAATTTATTTTGCTCTTGTGCATGGTGATTATTTCTACCAAAACCCTTCCTTCTATTATTCACATTAGCATAATAACCAAGATTATCAAATGTTAAATAATTCTTATGTTAGATTTGCAGTTCATAATAGTTATTATTCTGATAAATATTAACAGGTTTAGCAAATTTGTCATATTTGGATTTAAAATTTGGATATTAAGTAGCACTGTGGATTATTTTATTCTTAAATTATAATAATAGTAATATTGCTTTTTTTTTTTGACAATTCCTTTGTGAGTTTTCAGAAATTAGTATTAAATTGTTATTTCTATTTTTATTTACAGTTTTACATTTTGCTTCAGACAACAAATTTTTACGTCTTGTGAAATTTTTCATTTACCTATTAAAAATATGCATTGATTTCAATTTTTAGAGTGACTATCATTGAATTCAATAATGCAATTTAGATGAAATATTTGGCTTTTTTTCAACAATGCTAAGAATATATACTTCAATATATTGATTACACTATCAAATTATGACACCAAGATTATTTAGATTTATGAAGATTTTCATTGACAGAACTTACTCAAGTTTTCTTCGACATTCTTATTCTATAATAAATTCTCCTTCACCTGGGCTTATTATTTTTATAAGATTTAGCAATAAAAATTAGTATTGAAACATCACATGATCATTCATACACTTACTCCTATGCTTTCAAAAGCAGATATTTTCACACTACTTTAGAATCATGTACAATAAGTTTACAGCAACTGGTTCTAGAGTAGAATGCTCAGTAAAAATTAAGATTATAAATTTTTATAAAAAATAATTCCTTAGTAAAAAGAAAATGAGTTTCTTTTTATTGTTAATAATGAAATTAAATTATCTATTGTGTTTAAACTAATAACATTTATTTGCCGTTTTTTATTTCAAACAATGTGGGTATCAAAAACTATTTTCAATATTAATCTTCATATTTTTTATATATATATAATCAAAATCATTATAAATTGAATATTACCATCCTAACATTTTGTTTATTTTTCAGATTAAAAATACTTTTCTACGATAATGTTCAATTTATTTTTGCTTACAAAGAAATCTTTCCTATATGTTTACATTTTCTATGCTATATAAACTAACACAAAATCATTCTAATGAATCAATCCAGTGATCTTATGATGAAGAATGAATCATTATAATAACATTATATGATTTTCTAAATAATTTAATTGTAAAAAAAAAAAATGCAAATTTAAAAAAATTATTTTTGAAATAAGTTTGAATATTAAAGCACAAAGACTTTTTTTGAAATATCAAACATTTGGCAGATTTTTAAGAAATTTAAAGTAAGAAAGTGATATTCAGTCATTTTATTGCTGAATTATTTTCATTCTTTGAACAATATAAATCTAACACATAACAGTCATAAATTGATTTCTATTTTTATTAATAAAAAAAAAGTTTGTGGAAAAAAGATGACGATTCTACAAAACTTTAACTGAAGAAAAAAAAAAAGTTATCAGATATATTTTTGCTATGAAGGTTTTAAACAAAGCAAAAGTAAAAGAATGTTATAAAAAACAATTACTTATAAGCAATATTGGAGTACTACTATCATGAGTATACATTGTTATCATAAAATTTAGTTATTGAATATATAAAAATTAAAATATTTTCTAGTGCAGAGTTAGTATGTAATTTAAACAATAAAGATTTTTCATCTTAACACATGCGCAGTACTGTTTTTTTTATAATATCTCAATGATGACTTATTGAATACTGAAGAAACTCTGGAACTAAACACAAGATAAAGGCTTTTGAAAAGATAAGAGCAGCCATCTTATCTTTTCAAAAGTCTATCTTGTGTCTTAGTTTGAGAGTTTTCTTAATACTCGACATCATTGAGATATTATATAAAACAGTACAACACATGTGTTAGGATAAAAAATCCTTATTATTTAAATTAAAAATGAAATATTATAATATTTATACTTCAATTATGTTTTTAAAACTTAAAAAATGATATGACAGAAAACATTAGAGTTCAATAAGAATAGGTGAATCAATTCTAATGATAATAATCAAATTGTTAGACACTTGCGATGTCATTAATTATTCATGTAGATTGGCATATGATCTAGAGATTTTTAGCTCTTGTTATCTGTGATCAATGACTTTTGAAAAGATGTATTTAATTATTAAATGAATAGGCTATTTTACTCCAGTGCTACCATATATTGTTAGCTTAACTAAAAGAATAGATACTAGTCAGTAATAATTATTAAATCTATATTTAGTGCTATCCGATTTAAATCCTCGGATTAATATATAGCTTATGTTTTATCTAGTTCAGACCTGGATGTAATGCAACTGGATCTTTTGGAGCTAATCATTGCTTCAAGTCTTTTCCTGTTTGTTTTACTATCAAGCCTCCAATCTAAAATTCAAAAACAAACTTGCTTGCAAAATTAAAATTCTACAACAATTTAGTAATTATATATTTTGATACTCACTTTTATACTTTATCCTTTAGCTAGGATTGATGTAAATCCAAAAATATCACATAATTCCTGCTTACATAATGATTTCCAAGAGATAATTCTAATTCTTCTTATCCAAGGCTGCCATGTACTTTTTTTGGTTTTATGCAAATCCTAGCCAAAGAATAAAAGATGACCCTAAATGTTATAAAATTAAGGACACCAAAATATAGTTACTTATTCTCAACTACTTCAAGCTCAATCTCAGTCTCTACCTCACACTGAATCTCGCTACTATTTGAGATCTAATGGTTTTTCTTTGAAAAGTTAACCTTGACAATGGCAGATACTATTTTGCCGAAACGTTGGGTATTAATCAAAACTAGAACACAGTTTAATCCAAAAACTATTTTATTTACATCATATAACTGTGAAAACATTACATATAATATATATATAAATTAAATATCCAGCTACAAAAAAAAAGTACATTGCAGCCTTGGAGTAGAATTATCTCCTGGAAATCATTGTGTAAGCAGTTATTATGTGATATTTTTGGTTATACATCAATCCTAGCTAAACGATAAAGTTTGAAAGTGAGTAAAATGGACTTGAATTCAAAACATTATGTTTTCTTTGAATTGCAGTCTGTAAATTAATATTAAAACAAAAAATAAAAGATGACTGTTGGAAACAAAAGATCTAGCTGCACTAGATCCAGATCCTAACTCCTAAAAGACCTTAGATAAAAATTAGTCTGCAATATGAATGGGATAACACTAAATATAAATTTAATAAGCTCTATCTAATAACCAGTACCTTCATTACTCAGTGGTACAATAATTAGTATCAATGGAACAGAATAAACAAACTTTGCTTTTAGAAAGCATTATACTGTAAGCCGGGTCTACACGATGGTTTTAAAAATATATATATATAATGAATAATTATTAACTAAAAATAATAAACAATAACTTAAAAGTTTATTGCCCTCTTTCTTTTTCTGTATATAAACAAACAAACACAATTACCATTACCTAAATC
The DNA here is from genome assembly GCA_028023455.1 of Epiperipatus broadwayi. Lineage (NCBI taxonomy): Eukaryota > Metazoa > Onychophora > Udeonychophora > Euonychophora > Peripatidae > Epiperipatus > Epiperipatus broadwayi. Next base: position 7,195,915 of record JAQFVV010006230.1, read on the forward strand.
TTTTAAGATGAAGTCGCAAGACAGAAGGTAGTTTGTTTATTAACAATTGCTTTTTAGCCTTTGTTAAAATAACACGTTTATTAGCTGCTTTTCTTCTTTTATCTGCAAAAATATATATATAGTTTTCATAAGGAATTGTTAATTAATAATTAAACATAAAATCATATTAATGTAAAATTAAATACTAAAACATTGAGCAAAAAATTAAATATACAGGTATATATAAATTAACCTTGTGGTTTAAGCATCTGTATAAGTGCAAATCTAATTAATTTAAGCACTACATACATACACACATATATTAACCTACAATTATTAAATACGAGTTTTGTGCATATTCAGATGGAATAATTATATACTTTATCATTCTTAAGTTAATTAATAAGTTGTCTATATGAAGAGTTAATCTTGATTTTTTTATAATATATTCTAAATTGTACATGGATTTTAATGATATTTTGATCCTGTAGTGTTTTGTAAAATGGCAGACATGTTTGTGCACTCCAGAAAAAACTAGAATTTATTCGTAAGGCTGTTTTTAGATCGCGCTCTGATAGCTGAGGAATTTAATTAGTGCATTGACGTAATGGCGATCGACAATTCCTAGAAATATTTGCTAATTACAAATGTTTCTAAATAAGAGACGTTACCTTATTGTTCAGTGCATTGATTGATCGTTGCAGTTGTCAGAGAGCGATAAGAAGACTGGGTAATATCTAGCAGTGTAATATAGAGAGCAGTGAGAGAGCATGTCAAGCAGTATTTAAGTAGAGATATCTCGCGTCAGTGCTTGCGGTTAATCACCAGCGCCCAGTGGAAATGTAGTTCACGGGTGTAGCTGAAAGAGACCGCAGCAGAAATATTCGGAGCATTCGTTGGAGAGCTTCGTTGCAGACCAATCCGTTGGAGAGCTTCGTTGCAGACCAATTCGTTGGAGAGAATTCGTTGCAGACCAATTCGTTGGAGAGCATTCATTGCAGACCAATTCGTTGGAGAGCATTGGTTGCAGACCGATTCGTTGGAGAGCACTCGTTGGAAAAGAACAGCGTAGGAATTGTATAACATTATTTGCTGACCACACAGTATGACTTGCAGATATAACATTGGCACAGTTGTAAGTGCGGATATAACAGATCCATAATAGAAAATGCATAATAATAAATAGCAGAAGCAATTTTTTAATCAAGTATATTTAAATTAACTTTTTGAGTCAATTCTTAACAATTACTAATATTTTATCTATATGAAGTATTCTACTTTCATTTATGAAAAAATTTAATGTGCAGTATTGAAATGAAGCTTAACCAGTAAAATATCCAGGAGCTGACAGATGAAAAATTAATAATAATCTATGTTAATCTAATAATAAATAAAATTTCATAGAGAAAATTGCTATTTCAAAAAAACAACTCGATATGGTATATCGTTTAAAAACCCATAAAAACAAAATTTGTTTATCCAAGCATATACAAAAAAGTTTCCCTATGAAGTTTTAAAATATCATCTATATTATAATAGTATTTTAGTCTGCCATTAAAAATTCTGAAAACTAAGTGCACCTTGCATGAAAAAAATTAGAAGACCAATCACAAATGAAAAGAATATTGAAAACATTGGATACAAAGTATTTCAAATGAACTGAAAATTTCTTTTGCAATATTATATAGTGCTTTATAAATAATTTCACTTCTAGGTCTATAAAAAGCAGATAGTGCAAGCTTATAATACCGATTAATGACCTTCACATTGATGTTAATATGTCTGATTGTATAGGATAAAGAATTCTTATAAAATAGTTTTTCACATACCAGGTAAAGTGAATCATCATACTATAACATGAGATATCAATTATTTAACTTGTCAGTGGTAGTTTAAAAGAGAAATATAACAATGAGTTAAAATAAGATTCTGCAAATAAATTTTGTTAATGACATCTATATTGTGAAAAGTTTTTAAAAATGCATTAAAAATTTTAAGCTCATTCTGCACACCTTAGTTACATTTTAATAATTTCACCCAAGTGACTTAATGAAGGGCTTCATGCTAATCTAGCCATCTGACAATGGTATATGATACCGCTATTCTTAAATGAAAGATAAAATGTCAAAACATTATAAGCTGGCCTAAAGAATGACAATGAAGTGATTATAAAACAGAACTACAACTGTAATATAAAATAATTTTCCAATAGTATTGATTGCTGTCCTGAGATCATAAATTTATCTTTATTATTAATCATTAAAATGCCTCTAATTTAGTTCTTATACTTAACCGCAGGCAAAAACAAAAAAAATATATAAAATTTTATGAATAAGATACTTAGTGAATTGTCAATTTTTCCAATCAACAATTTAAATTAAAACTATAAATAAATCTAATTAGTAATAACAAATTAAAATTAATAAAGTAATAATGGATCATCATTAGCAATAAAAAAGTATAATAACTAAAATAATAATAATAATAATAATGTTTGTTACATAACAAAATAACTTCAAATCTGATTAATCATATAAATCTCACAATTTAAATTGAATAAATGGTAAGTCTATTTTGTATAATTCTCTTTTATTTTTACAAGATTTTATTCCAAAATATATATATATTGTAACAGACGGGGTTCGAATACAAGAGATAATGCAATATAGTGTTAGTTGCGAGTGTTGATAGGGAGTGACTGTGCATATGCGAAAAGATGTATAAATCATTCGAACCCTGTTACAAAGAGTGTGAAAGTAATGCGTAATCTGTTAAAGGCTGGATGGTATGCTTATATAAATATAGTTGTATGTGTGTTATTATAAGGTGTGTATATGTATTAACGGTTATATGTGGGATTGACGAGAGGCAATTATATACGGAGTTGTATAAATTTGTTATTGATTATACATATATATTTTGTTGTTCGTTAATTTTTTTAAATTCTACTTTTAATAATATTGGCGGTAACACGTGTTTCTTGATGAATCTATTGAACATATAAAGCTACAGAAATAGAAATGAATCAGTTGCTGCGGGCAGTTTGAGTTAATGACTGTCGTCAAGAAGTCTGAGAACTGGTCAAGTTGGTATTTTGGAAACAATGGAAGGTCCGGTCTGCAGCGTACGAATATACAGGGGAAAATGCGATGTTAAACAGTGTAAAAGAAAAGAACTATTTTGCTCTCGAAAATATATAGTGGTGATTAGACGGAAAGAGAAAGACGTGGCAGGGATTTTGGATTGTATGAACGTGTAATTAATTAAGAAGTTTTATTAATATTCCCATCAAAATGTTGGGATAATAAAATAGTGTGAGTTTCATTAAGCCAGCCCAGTAGATTGTCACTGTAGAACTCACCTGAATCGGATTTATTAAATTCGCTGTTTAAAATCTATCAAGTGTAATGGTGGCGAAGCACCTTCGACAAATTGGACCTCTTAAGCGAGTGAAATCATCTACTCCACCTCTATGATAAACTATTTGGCATCGCATTGCAGACTGTTTACCATCCTTAGGATCGACAAATATCAATAAGGCCAGTATTTCTTTAGAATTATAAATGTGCAGACTGTTAGCTTTGACCATGTGGACATTCAATCGTAATTAAGATAAATTGACCTTTTCTCTATATATGTGTTCAATAAATGCATAGTATTGAAGGGACTCGTGTTACTTCTACATTAAATACCGTAATAAATCTTGTTTAAATTAAATAAAATAAAAACATTAAATAAACAACTCTGATGTATAATTGCACTCTTTCGTTGATATATATATGAATCATATATGTGTGTATCGGAATAAATGGGTTGTGCGCATGAATATTAAGATATGTATATGCGTGTATTAAACTTAGAATTTAATGGTAACTAGTGTAGTAGCATATAGCTTAATTTTGTTATAACTTCTGGGCTAGAGTAATAGATTTATAACAGGTAAATTATAGTGTAGTATACGTAGATATAGGTGACGTAATCAGGAATTGTCATTGCTTTGTTCTCTCATTAGACCATGTTCCCCAGATCTTGAGATTGAGCTAGTCTGGATGCGCTACCCTAGATATATATATATTCAGAACCCTTATTTATGTTTTCGATGGGTATAATTCTTATCAAAGTGCAAGATTGGCGCTTGAGATGGGATTAAACCCATGCTCACAAATATACTTACTCGAAGCTGCGGGAAAGAACGTATACGTGCGTGAATTAAGAAACAATAATATGGGTAGATGCTTACAATGGCGTCCAACGAATGAGGCTGTGAATAGTGGAGAACGGGCATCTTAACGTAACGTAAAAAAAGCTTTCAAACGAGAGTTGGAGAATTTTTTTAAAAAAAAAAGCGATAGAGAAAACGGAAAGAGTTTAAACACATATTGAAAATATAGTAAATGGGCATATTTTGCGATGTGTGAATATACGTATAGAAAAGTTCTCAAGTGGTCAGAGGGGAAAATAGCGTTGATGTCTGTTCTGTGATATATATCTAAAGTCATGGTTTATAAAGTAGGGGTTTAAAAATTTTATCTAACATTGGGATATTATAAAACAATATCATTCCATATGATAGTAATGAGGGATGAAGGTCTATCAGGTGGGTCATGCAGTGGACCACTGGAAGCCGGAGTGACGAACCTGGCACGTAATTAAAATAGTAATAGAGAGAAAATGAAGCCAAAAAATAAACAGAAAGGAGAAAAGCAGAAGGCGATGGAAGAGAAAGAAGTAAATGTAATGGAGAGTATTTTAGAAAAATTAGAAAGTCTAGAAGTCCGATTTCAGGAAATGGACGAGAGGTTCGAACTGAGATTTCAGGAGATAGAACGGAGACTGGGGATAGAAAGCAAGGAAAGGGCAGAGAAGTCTGACGATAAAAAAGTAGAAGGAAGTTTAGATGAAAAAGAGAAGAATATAAAACAGAGGCCGAAGGCTAGTGAGATTGAAAGACCGGAGCATATGGGTAAATGTATGGGTATGGCAATACACACCCACATGAACCACTTCTTAAAGATACGGCAGTTTGAAGGCCAAATGGGGGAAGCTCCCGTGGAACATCTGCAAAGCCTACGAAGATACTTTGGCATGAATCCCATGCCAGAGGAAGGTAAATTGGAGGTAGCATACAGCCATCTAAGCAGGAATGACCAAGCGTGGTGGGACTCATTGTCCCAACAACCCACAACCTTCGAGGAGTACCAGAAGAAGATATGAGAGACTTTCTGGTCGGAAGACCGCCAGGAACTCGTGCAGTACCAAGTGATGCGAGAGAAATATGAGGAAGGGAAGAAAGAAAATTTCTCTCAATTTCTTCATCGCCAAGTGGCGAGACTGAGAACATTGGACGTGTGCCATTTGTCAGAAAGCTATATCATTCGAATTGTAAGGCACAATATGCCTATAAGTGTAGAAAGAATGATGTTGGGGGTCAGAAAGGCGTCCATCGGAGAAGTGGCAGAGTTGCTTAACGCTCTGGACATGAGTATATATGACCATAACATACCTTTGGAGCGAGGGAAGGAAGTTCAAGATCAGCAAAGTATTAAGTTTGGGATGGAAGAAGGACATGGTAGCGGGGACACCGCGCATAGATAAGGCGGTGACGATAGTCAGAGACTGAGATGGCAATACGAACCGGAAGCTCGTCTTCCGCCAGATAAGCCAAAGTTCGACCAAGGAAAGGGACCGTGGTCCCCGAAACAGAAAGGTCGTACCGAAGGGAATAAAGGATAGGGAAGAGTCGTTTAAGAAATACACAGAAGGTATTTGAAGGCTATTGCACCAGGGGGGTATGTAACAGACGGGGTTCGAATACAAGAGATAATGCAATATAGTGTTAGTTGCGAGTGTTGATAGGGAGTGACTGTGTATATGCGAAAAGATGTATAAATAGTCATTCGAACCCTGTTACAAAGAGTGTGAAAGTAATGCGTAATCTGTTAAAGGCTGGACGGTATGCTTATATAAATATAGTTGTATGTGTGTTATTATAAGGTGTGTATATGTATTAACGGTTATATGTGGGATTGACGAGAGGCAATTATATATGGAGTTGTATAAATTTGTTATTGATTATACATATATATTTTGTTGTTTGTTAATTTTTTTAAATTCTACTTTTAATAATATTAGCGGTAACAAGTGTTTCTTGATGAATCTGTTGAACATATAGAGCTACAGAAATAGAAATGAATCAGTTGCTGTGGGCAGTTTGAGTTAATGACTGTCGTCAAGAAGTCTGAGAATTGGTCAAGTTGGTATTTTGGAAACAATGGAAGGTCCGGTCTGCGGCGTACGAATATACAAGGGAAAATGCGATGTTAAACAGTGTAAAAGAAAAGAACCATTTTGCTCTCAAAAATATATAGTGGTGATTAGACGAAAAGAGAAAGACGTGGCAGGGATTTTGGATTGTATGAACGTTTAATTAATTAAGAAGTTTTATTAATATTCCCATCAAAATGTTGGGGTAATTAAATAGTGTGTGTTTCATTAAGTCGGCCCAGTGGATTGTCATTGTAGAACTCACCTGAATCGGATTTATTAAATTCGCTGTTTAAAATCTATCAAGTGTAATGGCGGCAAAGCACCTTCGACAAATTGGACCTCTTAAGCGAGTAAAATCATCTACTCCACCTCTCTGATAAACTATTTGGCATCGCATTGCGGACTGTTTACCATCCTTAGGATCGACAAATATCAATAAGGCCAGTATTTCTTTAGAATTATAAATGTGCGGACTGTTAGCTTTGACCACGTGGACATTCAATCGTAATTAAGGTAAATTGACCTTTTCTCTATATATGTGTTCAATAAATGGGTAGTAATGAAGGGACATGATACTTCTATATTAAATACCGTAATAAATCTTGTTTAAATTAAATAAAATAAAAACATTAAATAAACAACTCTAATGTATAATTGCACTCTTTCGTTGATATATATATGAATCATATATGTGTGTATCGGAATAAATGGGTTGTGCGCATGAATATTAAGATATGTATATGTGTGTATAAAACTTAGAGTTTAATGGTAACTAGTGTAGTAGCATATAGCTTAATTTTGTTATAACTTCTGGGCTAGAGTAATAGATTTATAAGAGGTAAATTATAGTGTAGTACACATATAGGTGACATAATCGGGAATTGTCTTTGCTTTGTTCTCTAGTTAGACCATGTTCCCCAGACCTTGAGATTGAGCTAGTCTGGACGTGCTACCCTAGATATATATATATTCAGAACCCTTATCTATGTTTTCAATGAGTATAATTCTTATCAAAGTGTAAGATTGGCGCTTGAGATGGGATTAAACCCATGCTCATAAAATATACTTACTCGAAGCTGCGGGAAAGAACGTATACGTGCATGAATTAAGAAACAATAATATGGGTAGACTCTTACAATATATTAATAAAAGCATATAATTACATTACTGTTAAATCATTTGATATACTTACTATTACAATGGTCACAGGCATATACATCTCCCAAAGATTCTTCTGCAGTAAATTTTGCTAACATTTCTAAAAATAAAATAAATAAATCATAAGATAATTTTACATAATTTTTTAAAGAAAAAAATAAATAAAAGCCAAAACATTAAAAAAATTACAGTATACTTTTACTTTTTGCAATTTTAGCCATTTTAAAGTTACATATACTAAAAAGTGCATTGATGTTCTATTATAAAGATACAATTGATGGTAAAAATTAGTGGTATAAGATTTGTTATTAATAAATTATGAAAAAATAGAATTCTCATCATCTTTTATATTCGTGATAGGTTAACTGCTCTTGCATTTAAGATTTCATTTAAATGTAGCCTATAAATTAAACATTTACTCAATTTTTCAATTATTGAGATGAAGAAAGTGAGGAATTTTTATGAGAATATTAAAAATTTTCTCATTTTAAAATACTGATGGGAGATTTTAATTAAAAAAAGAAATCTAATCTGTCTTAATAATACATTTTGTAAAGGCATATGATTTTGAAAAAAGAAATTCTAGAGGATGACTGAATTTTTAAAAAGCATTAACTTCTTTCTTACATTTTTTAATTTTTGTTGAAAAATCTGAACTGAAAAGATCCCAGTGATATTAAAAATGAAATTGCTTCACATTGTTTATAATAACTTAAGACAACAATTCTTACCAGCTTAATATTGATAATGATTACAAACTTGTAAGTCTGTTTGCATAACATTAAAACAGAATTAGTGAAGAATAATTCTACACATGTAGATTTAAAAGTAAAAATGTTAGTAAATAATTTTCTACATTTCAACCATAGCTTAAAAAGATCCAAACCTCTTAAGTCATCATCATCATCAACCATTATCAATCTTCTACAGTAAATTCTCTCCAAGTTCAATCTATCTTCTGTGATCTCTAGCCTCTCTTCTTCACATTACTTCTGCACACTTTCTTATTTCATCCATCCATCTCATATGTGGTCACTTTTTGGCACGTTTATACAATCTCTTGGAATCCAGTTTAAGATTTCAATTGTCCATCTATTATTATCCCTTATAACAATATGTTCAGCCCAATTTCACTTATCTTTTAATTCTTTCAACAATGTCAATATCACCAGTTTATTCTCTTACCCATGTATTACATTTTCCTGTTACTCTCTTATTGTTACTCTTAACATGCACTTCTCCATAGTTCTTTGAGTGGTCTGAAGTTTCTGTAATACTTTTCTATTAAGTGTCAAAGTCTCAGATCCATAAATAAGAATTGGTAAAACACATTTATTAAAAACTTTTATTTTCAACCACATAGACATTTCATTTAAATATTAAGTTATTTATATCAAAACCACTTCAAGTTTAATTCTATGATTAATTTCATCCATTGGGTTTCTATCAATAGTAATAATATGACCAAGGTATTTGTAGTTGTTAATTTCTTCTAACTCACCATAAGCAATCTTTACTTTCATCTTTTGAGAAAATCCATTGAACATTACTTTAGTCTTTTTAACATTTACCTTTAGTCCTACTTTCATCTGATAACTTTTGCATCATTTCTTGAAGCTCTGAAGCATTATTTGCAAAAACAACTATATCATTTGCAAAATCTAAATGACTTAAATAATCTCCATTTACTTTTACTTCTTTAGCTTCCCATTTTAATCCACAAAATACTTCTTGCAGCACTGTTGTAAAAAGTTTTGGAGATATGAATCACCCTGTCTTACCCCCATCTCAATATTAACCTTCTTAGTATCATTATGTAATCTAATTGTTGCTGTTGCATTTTTATAAATATTCTTCAGAATATGACTACATCATGGGTCTATACCTTGATATACTTACTGTTACAATGAATACAGACATAGACATCTCCTAAAGATTCTTCTGCAGTAAATAAGTAATACTTATTAAATATCAAGATTTTAAATGATAGATAAATATGATTCATTTGACTAACAGTTTAAACTGATGGAAAAAAAAAAATTCATAGTGATTTAGTTAAACACATACAGTTAAAAAAGAATTTAAAAAAAAACCCAAATCAACTGTAAAATATAAAAAAAAATCAAATTTTCCACCCTCAAAAATATTGGAAAAATTAAGATCACTAACCTAAATGATACTATGTATATACAAAAAAGTTTTTCTTCTTTACATAAAAATAATATTTATCTCAATAGTCTATTAAGGTGAAATATGCTATTTCATGTGAGAATGTATATACAAAAAAGTTTTTCTTCTTTACATAAAAATAATATTTATCTCAATAGTCTATTAAGGTGAAATATGCTATTTCATGTGAGAAAAATAAAATCACCAAAAAAAAATTATAATAACTAAAATGATTTTAATGCTAGTAGTCATAAATAAATAAAAGAAAAACCTTTATTCACACAAGTGTATAAAAACTAAAAAATACATTTTCTTCAGTTTTTACAATATTCTTGGTATTATGTGATTAAAAATAAAAGTGTGGAGCATTCGTATTTAAAAATATTTTTATTATATTTTACATAAATACTTCTAAATCTAAGCATTGCACATTTTTATTTTTGATTATATAGTACCAAAAACACTGAAGGCTGATGAAAAAATGTTTTTTATTTTTTAAACATTCATGTGAGCAAAATATATATACTGTATATATATTTGTTTTATATATATATTGTGTAAAATTGAAAATACAAAAATAAAATAAAAAATTTTTTTTTAGGTATAAGAAATAAAAATAGTTATAAAATAGAAATCCTTAAAATTATTTTATTAAAGTACTGTACTATAAAATATTATTTCATATCCAATAGATAAGATTAATATTTATTTTAATTTTATATAAAGCATCATTATTTTTATTTATTCATGTCAAAATTAAATTAAGTGTTAATAATTTTATTTAAAAATATGCTCCATTTAGTATGTCTTGCATAAACATGTCAGTGAGGTATGAGTGTATACATAATTGATTTGCTTATATATAAATCTAGAGGGGCAATAATAAATGTGCATAAATTGTATTACTTTTATTCTTGAATTTAGTTTAGAAATAAATAAAAAAGGAGGGAAGGGGCTAAAATGAAATCAATATAATTTATTTTCTTTGAAACTTTTAAATATTATTATTTAAAAATTATAATTATTTAAATACAAGTATATTGTCTCTACTGAACTTAAATGTAATTAGAAAGGATTTGAACTATACTGGAGATCATTTATCTTTTTCACATATATGTGGTCATGGGTATCAGTTGTATAAAATGGGGTAGATAGCTGTAGGGAAAGTCTGAGTTCAAATTCCTTCTAATTAAATTATAATTATTTAAAAAATACATAGATAAGACTATGAAAGATTTTAGAATATCAAATTCAAATGTGCGCATGTGAGATGGTTGGTAAGACATTGATGTCAGTAGAAAAATAGGCATTGTTTTTGCTTTTAAAAAGAATAAATAAAATGAACTATTGCTATGAGGATGCTATTTTGGAACTTATTGGTGTAAACCAGTGGTTTTCAACCCTTGGTAGACTGGGAGGAAAGTTTGTAATAACAAAATAATAAGTTTAAACTTTTAATTAATATAAACAATTTTTATTTATTTTTTCATCTCATTTTTACCCAATTAAAAAAAAAAAAAAGCAGAACGAAAACAAAATCTAATAAATCATACATTAATTAATTTGTTTTTCTAATTATCACAGATGTTTATGAGGGGGGGGGGGGTAGAATTAAATTTTTTATTATTTTTCTAAAAACATTCAAAATTTAAAAAAAAAAAAGTTTTTTATTATACAAACTCCATATATATATATAACTTCATCTTGTATATTAAACATTAAATACAGATATTACATTTATCATAATTATTGTCATGTAATTATACTAGCTGTGATATTTCCAAACATTCAAGTGAATAACATTTTATTCTTGCATGTTTTAACAATGAAATAAAAAATGCAGTAATGCAGGCACATTAATGAGAACAATTGTTATTGTACTGTTTTCTGTAACAGTATGACTGCGCAACTCGAGAAAGAGTGTTCAACATGTGAAGGTAAGCAACACCATTACCATACACAGTAACTAGTGTGTTGTTTTGATCAGTTATAACAATTATGCTCATTTAAGGCTAAGCAGTTTACATCTTTAAGAAAATTTATCTATAGATTTCTGCCAGTCTGAGAAACATGGTATAAACAACTAAAGACTGGAAGAATAGAATCAGTCCATGCTGAGGTTATAGGTCTAATAATTAACTACTTTGTTGAAAAAAAAAAAAAAACCACAAAATACTCATTATAAAAATTGTTATCTAAGTCATCATTCTTAAAGGATTTAAAAATAACATTTTATCAGCAATAGCTAATAGGAAAATCTTTAATAATTACTAAATGACAACATTCTTTGATTCGTTTTTACATAAAATTTTATTCTACTTTCATTAAAAGAAAACTCTAGAGCTCTATTCATTTAATTATTAAAAAAATAAAAACTTGAACTATTTTAAAATAATTAGTTTTATACTATTTTAGTGGAGTCATTATTTTCAACATATACAGCTATGTTCAACATATATTGCTGCCCTACTTAATATTATATGCTTATCATCATCGTGTTCATTCTCAACACTCAACCATAATCATCCCTAAAACAAAAATGACTATTTAAATTATTTTTTAAAGAAAAATTTGAAAAGCTTATTTTTTTATGCTTATATATATATATAAAAGAATTATATTTAGCTCTTGAATAAGAAAAAGAATGAAGTTGCCCAGAATAGGTAAATAGTATAAATTTATATAAATATTTCTTACACCAATATATGATGCACACATTTTTTTGTTAGAAATCTGATTATTTATTAATTTATTTGTTTTAAGGTAGATTACTAGAATTTATAATTTATATTTTATAAAAGACACATTTTCTTAAGTTTATTGGAAATTTATTTCTTTTTTTAGTATTTGTTGGAAATTAGTATATATATAAAAAAAAATGGTCTTATAAATACATGATTCTCTTTATTTTATGAAGTGGGCTCAAGAAAGAAACTTAATTTGAGTATATAGATATTTAGTATTAGTGTTGAGTATTATCATTATTAAAATTTTTATGCTATAAAGTATGTGAAAGGGGAAGAGCTAGAAAATAACACCCATATGTTTTATTGTGATGCTTAGAAGTGTAGTTATTAGTTTCTATACTTACCTAGAATTGTAATATATGTATTTCCAGACCCAATCTAAAATTTATCAAACACATCAGTCAACAAATTTTTAAATATATAAAAGTATACAGCATTTAAGCTATTTTAAGCTTAAAGTTAAAATTCGATAATCAGATTTAATGTCACATATTTGAAATGTACACATAACACATATGCATTTTTTTTTACGTTATTCTAACAAAAAACAAAAAAAATCTAGTAAATAATCTATTTTTGGAACAATAATAAAGACATAGTAAAAGTAATTTAAAGTGATCGCTTAACAGATATCTTCATGCTCTCATTTCCAAATGCTTAAGATTTGCCCATACATAATCATTTGGGTCGAAAAGATAGATTCATTCCGTCTGTTTGGAAAATGAGAGTATTCATTTATAGTTAAAAAATCCACAAAGTGCATATGCACTAGCTTAATGGCTGATTATTAATATTACAGTTTATAAAAATAGCACTATATAAAAATAAATATCCTATTTATATAACTATATTCATACTTGTATATACTTTTTTTTTGTTTGTAAATAAAACATTATTTTTATTTTAAATATGAATTTGTATTGTATTTTTTTTTTAACATTTAATAATCCATTGATATGTAATAGCATCACATGATCACATTTCCTATACTAGCACATTAATTGTTGATAAACAGAGCAAAACTCTCCATACAGTATTGCCACCTGTGCTAAACAGAGTAATCAATGGATGCCAGAAGGCATTAGATAGGGATTTTATGCACAAGTCTTCTGGCATCCACTGATTACTCTGTTTAGCACAGGTGGCAATACTGTATGGAGAGTTTTGCTCTGTTTATCAACAATTAATGTGCTAGTATAGGAAATGTGATCATGTGATGCTTAATGGTTTAACACCAATCCTGCCTAATAGGATAGTGGTGGCTATGGTTGTAAAAGAGCCAAAGACACCAAAATGTATGGGTGCTGAACTGAGTTCAGACCCATATGACTATATAAGCTATTGAGCTTAGATTGAAAATATTTTTTGTGTTTTCAATTTCATTCTCATAGTTTTGTAGTTAAGTGGAGATAAAAGGTGGTTGCTAGAGGGTTGCATTAGATCCTAAGATCTAGATGCAGTGCTCTCAGATCCAAAGCTCCTCACTGACGAAGGCCACAAGCCAGAAACTAGTCTGGGGATATTGGATGAGTAGGCATTAGATAGGGATTTTATGCACAAGCCTTCTGGCATCCATTGATTACTCTGTTTATCACAGGTGGCAATACTGTATGGAGAGTTTTGCTCTGTTTGATATGTAATAGGTTGTTAGCCACAAATGTATTTGAACCCTGAGATATTATTATTTGATTACAGATATTAAGTAGAGAAAAATCATGTTTGTATAACAAAGTATTGAATTTAACTATGGCACTCAACAGGACTTCACTTAACACATTTTTAAGCACACTCATATATATTTAAAAAAAGATACATTAAAAAATACACATGATATTGCTTAGATAAAAGATTTAATAAACATGAATAAAGTCATAGAGTAGAAGCACATCTAATACGTAGATTATAAGAAAACAATATTTTAGCTAAATTTGAACTTAGGCATCATTAGTTAAGATATCTGGATATAATAAAATCACCCGTTACTCCTTATGGCATTGGTATTTGCATTATTAGTACAAACTTTAACTGAATACTATCTCTCTAAAAGACTCTCATTGTTTGCGTTTACTAAATGTACATTTACAATTTATATAAGTTAAATAAAAAATATGTTGAATGAAATTATATTCATTTAAAATAAATCCCACATAAAATTAAAAATTTAATTTTTTTGTTAATTATTTTACTAAGATAGTTTGCAAACTGTAAAAAAAAAAAAAAAATGTATTGTCATAATGAATATATATGCATGCTATGTTTAAACTTGAACAGAAATTGGGAAGTGGATGAAAACTGAATGATAAGATTTTATCTCGACAGACAGAGTAAAACATTAAATAAAAAAAACACAATATTAACAATAAATGGAACAATGAACTTCTACAATTATTACAAAAAAAAATATTAGAGAAGATTTAAAAAATTTTATACACTTCAGTTTACTATCTATTTACTATAACTTTATATTAAATTTTATGCACATTTAAAAAAAGATTGGTAATAGTATGAATAATGAACCCTACCATTTGATGGCACTCTTTTTCACCCAATGCACATCAATATACCGACTCACAGGCTGTCTGTTTATTTACATAATATTACAGCAAAAGATTTTTTTTGTTTTTTTTTTTCAACCGGTTTTTAATTTTTTTTTCATCGTTGGCCTGTCTATTTGGTTTACATAATATTACGGTAAACTATCAAAGTTTTTTTTTTATTCCGCCCAGATTTTTTTCTTTTCGTTTTTTAATAAACAAATACTTTGTTTTTAGATGGTCTAGGGGTGTTGGTTTGTTTTTAAATTATCGACTAACTGTCTGTTGGTTTCTTTACATAATATTACTTACGGTAAACTAAAGTTTTTTTTTCACCCAGTTTTTTTATTTTGGTTTGTTTTTTTAAGAAACAAACACTTTGTTTTTAGATGGTGTTACGGGTGTTGGTTTGCTTTGAAATTATCGATTAATGCTCCGTCGGTTTGTTTATACAAAAATATGGTAACACTTTGTTGTTTTTTGCTTTGAACTTATCTTTTTTTGGTTGATGTGTTGAAAGACTTCAACAATTCAATACTTTTGAATAAATCAACACTTGGTTTTTTAGAGGGTGAATGGGAGAGGGGTTGTTTTGATTTTGAATTGTCGTCTTTTTTTGTTAATTCATTATGAGGCTTTTCTATTTTTTTGTTTCAAATCTTTACGCTACAGAAAGCTATATTATATGATAGCGAAAAGTTCTTCCTTAATTTTTGGGCCTTTAATTTTAAAAAAGACATAAACAGTTGGTTTTTAAAGAACACTTTTTTTTAAGCCGGGGAGGTAGGGTGGCGGGGAAGGTTTGTTTTGATTTTTAATTATCGACTTCTTTTTGGATTTTCTTTTTGAACATTTTATTATGTTACCGCACAGTTCTTTATTATTATTTTATATATATATTTTTTGGATGGGTCCTTTTGAATAAACTCTTAAACACTTTTTTTATTTTGTTATAATAAAATATTACCTACCTACTTTCTAATCATGTGAACAACAACAAAAAACATCTTCCCATAAAATAATTTATTGAATCCAAAATAAACGAAACTTTGGACAAGTTGTGAACCAAAACAAGTAACAAAAAAACACCATTTTCGAGGGCATAAAAAAAAAAAGCCAAAAGTAACACGCAAATAAAATAACAGGGAAGCCTCAAAGCTGTAAGAAAAGTAACATGCAAATAAAATAACAGGGAAGCCTCAAAGCTGTAACTAACGGGATTTTGGAGCCCTTGAACTAACTTTCCTTACAGTTCTCGCACGGATTAACGCATAAACGGGCATTTGCACGTGAAATCGGAAACAACTTTGCTGAAAAGAAGAACCTTTTCAAGTTGTGTACAGTTCAAAAGTGTAGGGAAGCATGTGTGACGACACGACAATTCTTAATATGGAATACTAATTCCATTACGCTTTCTAAAAAATTTCCGATAATGAATTTTTGCAGAGTTTCATCTCTTTCAAATACGGCCATCATTAAATCAGACCATAGCGAGAGTTCAAGAACGCTCACTTGACGAATACTGTCGCAATGCAATGGGCATAGTATTTCGTTACGTAATCGTAGAATACATCGCCCTCAGGCGGCCTGTTACAGCTCGAAAACTCCTTACTGTAGTGTCAGCCATAAATTACAGGTTCCTAAAACAATATATTGATGTGCGTTTTGTGAAAAACGATGCTATCAAGCTGTGGGGTTCAGTATTCATATTATTACCAAAAGATTTAACACCATGATAATACAATAATTTCATTACAGATCAATATTATATCTATTATTGTTAAATACAAACTGCATGATATTATTAATTTAACCTCGTCACCTTTTTTCTACATATGCAAAATATCTTAGTTATATTTTAAAACAATTACTTTACTTCGTAAGCTTCAAACAATTAAGAGAAAAAATTGTTTAAAGTATATGAAGAACAATAGTGGCATATTATGCAACTGAAAATAAAATGTAGTAGAATTAGATTAATAATACCACACAAATGTATTTAATAATTGATATAATGATTTATGATAAGCATATTTAAGCTAAAAAAAAAAAATCTCTAGTCTAGTAAATGATTAGTAACTACTAATATATTTATTCAAAGATGAAGATCACCATTGAATGCCTGAACAATACTATATAATAGATAAATAATGAAGGATAATTAAAATATATAAGAGAAGACCTGTGCCAAATGAAAATTCTGATTCAGCCAGAAATATATCTTAGGAGTCATTTGCTTTATTTCAATATCTTTATTCTTTCAATTGAAATGTATGGAATTTGCAAAGCCTCATGTACAAATGGAAAGTCATAGCACTAATGCTGGAAAAGATGAACATACTGATGTAGTAAGACAACATCTTTGTTACCCATTCTATATGTTTTAGACACTGATCATAATATAGATTTTTCCACTACCAAAATCCTGTCCTGAAAAAAGAGAACCCATCAAAATTTCTAAATGACCAGACTGCATTAGTAAATGTGATGATTTGGTTATGCTACCTTCCATTTGTATAAATGTCATAAAGCATATTGAATAAAAATATATTACCTTCAATTTCCAGCTTAATTGTCTCCATTATCTTCTTTGTTTTCTTCTAAGATGTTACTAAGTTTTATTGGACAAATAAAAAAAACTACTTCTGATGAACAATTTATATAAAATATACTAATCAAAAAAACTATTAGATTCAAATGTGAATTCTCACTTACTATCTCCCAAACACACATTTCTGAATTTTATTGGACAAATTTATCTCAATCATATGCCTGACAAACATTCCTGAATAATCTCTACTATCTTAATGATGGCTGATGTATCCAATTGAAATGGCAGTATTCCAGCATTAATAATAAATAAATGAATACAAAGACAAATCTGAAATATATGCCCCCACAATTTTGCTGGTGTTAATAGAAAGTTACCAATTTTTTTTAAAACAATTGAATACCATAAAGCAAAAATCCATATCATAGCAAACAAATTTTCAAATTTTATATATAGAATAAAGGATTACCAATAACCTACACATACTAGGGTTGTCTTTAATTTAAGTATTCCTGAATTATTTCATCCTTATCGAAATATTTGAATTATACTATAACACTTATTGCTAACACTCACTACATGCGCAGATGATTAATCTTTCATATTTGGTTGCATAATATTTTTATTAGTTTTATATATTGTAACAGTCACTCAATCCCTCTTTGATAATGGAGAGTGCCATTAAATCACTGCGTATCTGGAAAATTTGTTTACCATGATCAAAAGTGGATGGTGATGATGGTTTGCGCTGACTAGACTCGGGGAGAAAACAAAAGGTTTTAAATATTGTTCCGACAATTGAGAAATAAAAGCACTAAGAGAAATGTCAGCAAAATAATTTTAAACTAATTTGAAGTTTTATTAAAAGTAATATAGAATTTTCACTCATAGAGATTTATACACAATAAACACGGTTATATCAGGCATATACTAATAAGAATAAATGTCAATGCTCTGGCAGACAGACTAATTTTCTAATAGGAAATTACAAAGGAGAGAAGAATTTTCTTTCAGTTGACAATTCATCCAGGTAACTCTGGTTTCCGTATTCAAAAGTTCTAAAATGAAAAGCCAATGAAAGTTTCTTGCATGAATCAACGAAACCAGCGCGGGCGAGCGATCACTTGCTCATTGACTAATGACATCATAATGTCCACAGGACTACTGCATGGCTAATCACTTTTAAGATGGCCAAGGTTGATTACAATGCAAGAACACATAAATGGTAAATGAATACGACGGAGTATGAATTATAAAACAGGAGAAAACTTAAATCACCGAAATAGTGAAATTAGAAAATAATCTGGCGTAAATGATTTAAAATTAATAAAATATCTGCGTTAAGAAAAACTGACAATTAAAACTGGGGAATCACCAACTAAATGATTGGCCATAACTAAGCTGAGTATAATAATTAGAAGTCTCAATAGAAGACTGCTAAGTAATTAAAAACTAGTTATGTCTGCCCAAGCATTTATCATGAAAGTGAAATAATTAGAATTACAAGTAACTTTACAAACTAAATTCCCAGTACATGCTCTGACAAATAAATTTAAAGCAAAAAAGTAAAATATCAAATAAATCTAGCAAACTAAAGCTTGATCTAGATTTTATAAGCAAATTCATCAGAAAGTGTATATGAGCTGAAAATATTAAAACATTAAATGCTTTAGTAGAAAGAAACGTTCTATGACCTACAATTTAAAAGGGGATTAATCATATCTTCCTGCTGGCAATTTATAACAGAACAACAATTCTAGTTTTCTAATTCAGAGATATGAAAACAATACGGTCTTGTAGGAAATCAATGAAATGGTGCCGGCGAGCATTTCTTGGCCCGGAATAATGCGTCAAGACAAGAACATCATTTTTCTGGCAGGACAGCCCATGATACAGTACTTTTAAGATAATTCATGGTTGATTTCTCATACAAGACAAAAGAAAAATATGATTACGATCTTATGTAATCTAGAAAAGAAACAAAATCTCCAACTACAGAAAATCAGAACAATAAACATGATAAACTGACAGCCAAAAGATTTGCGGTTTACAAAAAGTGCAAACATAGTAATTTAAATTAATTATTGGAGGATAAAATAGGGACAGGTGATGAAACTAAAATTTATGAAAGACTGCCAAAGCATTTATTCAGCAATACTTAGTAAAATAAAAGGGGACATACAAAGCATATAAAATATAATCTCACAATACACTCCCCGATAAATAAAATTGCAAACAAACTTGGAATCTTAAAACTAAGATTACAAGACACACTAGAAATACAAAGAAAAGAAAACACATATAAAAATTATGAGATTAAATAATTATTAAAACCACAGATATATTTTTAGATTGAGCAGAGATTTAATTAAAAGATTTGTATACCCTGGAAAGAATAAGAAATATTTTTACCTTACGGTAAAGCAGAGTCCATGTTTTTCAAAGAGTGTGCACATTTATTTTTTGAGTTCCAATTTTCATGTGTTTCATTTCTTTATGATGGCAAGTGTAGAGGTATATTTCAGGATTCTTTTTACTTCAGACTTTCATGGCATGATGGAAGAACAGCTTGGAATCAGAGGTCCATCCTTAGTTAAGTTAGCAGGGCATTTTGTAGGTTTGATAACATATAGCAGTAAATTTTGTTTTCTTATGACAGCAAATTTTAAGAAAAAAATATGTCAGCAAGGTAATATCAAAGTCTGAAAATGAATATTGGAATTATTAGAAGCTGAATCTATCACTTTGAAGCAGCTTGTTCCAGCCAAGAATAATCTAAAATGCTCAAAATTTTTGGGGTTATTTATACCTTCTCTCTATCACCGGCATAAACTTTATTGTTTTTCAATCATAAGCCTTAGCCCAGGGCAAATCTTAATCTCCCTCTCAACCTTAATTAAGAATTCTAACCAGGGATTAACTTATAGACAAAAACAACAACACAAAATTAAATCTCCGCTTTTAAAATTAAACTAAAAATGAATAATTAAAATTAAAAAACCAGAAATATAATTAAAAAGTTGACTTGCTTTTAATCAATTTGACAAAAAAAAAAAAAAGAAAGTAAAAACAAGTGGTAAAAGAAAACTAGATAATTATAACGTAATCGGGCTCGGCCACTTGATGGTGTTGTTGGCAGTCAAAAACAATACAATACAATGTTCGGGGCCACGTTATTTTTAAATCGAATCGCTGTTTTTTTTGTTTTTTTTTGGTTATTAATTTATTGATTGCTATAACTTTTTTTTATTTAAAAAGTTGTTTAACTTTAATTTATATAACTTTTTTTTATTTAAAAAGTTGTTTAATTTTAATTTTGGATTTAGTAAACGACAAGCTGATTTTTATTTTTAAATCGCTGTTTTTTGACAAAGCTGCTACTCTGTGATGTCTATTTAGCAATGTCTTTCGCTTAATTATTGGGAAACGACAACCTTTTTTTTTTTTTTTAAATCGCTGTTTTTGGACAAATTATCATCATTCCTCCTTTTTAGTTATTAATTGATTGATTGCTAGAACTTTATTTGCGATGTCTTTCCCTTAATTATTGCTTTCTACATAACAAAGCAACTGTTTAGGGTTAGTGTTCTGTTGTTTGTAATGCTAAAATAAAAAATATCAATATCGTAACTGTAGTCGGACAAAAGAAAGAAACTCAAACTTTTTTAAACAACAACAAACACATATAAATGTCTTCTTTACTTATCAAACATGTTTATAATATGTGCTTTCTATGAAATTTACAAAAAATCGTGTACATTTTTATTGGACAGCAGAAATACTCGGCTTCTGTTTTCGGCAACTGCGGAAAAAGTTAGATCGCCAGACATTTTATGAACTACATGGTGTTTCATGTGAAAACGAGATTTCACACGCGAACTCGGCCAAATTCCTTTGACGTACTCTCGGAAAACTTTTACACATTACACCTTCTCTAAATAAGGGTGTGGCCATTTGGAAAATTACTATAAAGTCAGATTTCTTAAATTCATTACAAATACAAAGATTGTGTAACGTATATTGTAAAAATTTGACTAATAAAAATATACACACATATATATCAAACTGTACACGAAAGATAAGTGTGTGGATTCACAATAACTGTCGCGAAGCAGAAATAGGCCGTATCATTTCTGCATTACGTCATCATTAACGGCCTTCTAATGGCTAAGACAAACATTAGATGTTTTCTATAGCCGCAATGAAGGCCTTGTAAACCGCATTTGTTAGGTGTTTTGGCGAGTCAGAAAGCCATCAAGTGGTCAAGCCCGATTAGGTTATAAGTACCGAAAACTATTTCAGAAATCAAATTTATAAAAAAAAAAAGAGAGACCTATTTTAAACATAACTGAGTGTGTGTGTTAATACACGGACTCTTATACACAACTTTTAAATAGTTGTAAACTTTTTAACTTTAGAAATTTAATGAAAATAAAAGTTAGTTATATTTTTGGCAATGAAACCATTGAATCGGATAAAGCATCTGGTTCAATATATAAATTTGACTGTTTATATGTTTGTTAATAACTCCATAAAAATTGTCCCAATGTTATTAGTACACTCAATTTTTTTTTCAATGATCAAAAATATTACTTTTAGATGAAGAAAAATTCCCTACAAATCACTGCTACTATCTGCGGCTGTGTTTGCTGCAGAAGTACATTTATCAATTTTTTTCAAACAATTAAGAGCCATTGAGCAAAAATCCATAGCCTATGTAATTCTCCCAAAAAAAAAATCATGCTTCATCAAGATTGGTGCAATATTTATTGAGTTATTAAATAAAAACAAACAAGCTTTCAAATTTATATATATATTAGATATCTTTTACATGTGAACATTTTTATTTTAATGTGTGTATATATAAATATATATACTGTAATGGCTACAAGGTCTGAAGATGCAATCAGACAAAATATCTAGATTTTTCTCTTTTTCTAAGCATATCTTGAAATATCCTATGATAATGAAGAGATAATAATCTTACGAAGGAATGTTAAGTTTATTGGTAAAGTAACAATAATATGCAGATTCCAAGTTATTTCCTTTAAATAGCCTGCTTGGTTATGTAAACATAAATTCAATACTTGTAATTAGGATAGTATAGACAACATGTAAATCATATACACACATTAACATATAAGCTAACTATATTTATGTGCAATGATAAAATATTGTTAAGCAGTACCTAGAGATTTATACAAAACAAAATAACTTATCGATACCAAAGACTGACTTTCTATCCTCCTGATCAATTAATGCATACACTTTAAATGGATAAATAATATCAATAAGAATGTTGAATAGATTGAATATAAATTTAATAATTCTCAGTGATGACAATATTATTTTTTATGACACATAGATTCACAAGATGGAGATCAACAAACATCTGCACGCTCTGACAAGTTTTTTCAATTACTATGAATAAAATCCCACTACCCTCGATCTGTGCAGTCATAATACAAGTGACTCCACAGATAATATGTATAAAGAAAGGTACCATCACTCAGGTATAATTATCATTAATCTTCATTTTGTTCTTTATGTATAATAGACATATATCTGCAGTTATTTCACTATAATTAGTTCATGCCATATATAGACATGACAGATTCCTCACCAATAAATTAATATTGAAATTGGTATAAGTTTACATTTGGCACAAGTAATTATACAACAAAAAATTTCTTTTAACTTCTCATCAATATTTATTTTTGCCAATGCATGTAACTCCTTTTCATAAAATGGTTTCAAATTTTCTACTTTTTTTAAAAAAATAATTTACTTTCACGGAATTTTCTGACTTGTTCATAACATGTCAGCTACTGTTTTCTATTTTAATATTTCTTTGGGTACTGTTCTTTTAGCAGCCGTACATCACATGATGGCACTGTTTCAGTGCAAAAACACAGAAATATGCCATTTACGCCGCTATGCAAAAGTGCAAAAATCGACTGCCTAGCTATATGTGGCCACACTTTATGTGTATATTCAATAACGATAGTTCGCTACCATTTGATATGAGGGTGTCTGATGTTCAATTTCTCACAAGTGTTGAAATCTCTTTTCAAAATCATTGTCTTGCACACCAACTGTAATAGTATCGTGTAGTAATAATTATCATCCTGTCAGCATGCTTCCCTACACATCTTGGAAGCTGCTAGAAATTTGGAAAGGCCTTTTTCAGAACGCGATGTGGCGGATTCACGACAAATTTCACATTCTCGACGATATGGCTGTACACAACTGATAGTTTCAAAAGACATTTTTGGTCTTATGCAGCATTATTCTTTTGTATTTGGTTCCACTTACAAGTGAAAATTTTTTTTGTCTTTTTTTTTGTTTGAAAATAAAATTGCTGTTGTTGTTGGAATCAATGCTTGTTGTTGTGATTTCTTTGAAACCCAATCAATCCAAAGGTTTTTTTTGGCACTTGTATTACAGATTTAAAAACCAAGTTGGCTGATAAAATACAAAAACATCGTGTAATGAATTTTTTGGTTTGGTGTTTTAATTTTGTTTAAACATTTAATTTACTATTACAAAATAACGTCAATTTGGGGGGAAAAAATGTTTGGGTTTTGTTTTTTACTTTTCATCGGCGGCGTAAAAAACAAAATCTGCTGATTACTGTTTTAATGAAGTGTTTTGGGTTGTTTTCGAATTTAGTTTAAACATTGAATTTAGTATTCAAAGAATAACGTAAATTTGGCAATCCAAAGAAAACTGGATGTTTTTTTTTGGGTTTGATTCCTTTTTTAATAAAGTGTTTTGTGTTGTTTTTTTATTTTTATTTTGGAATTTTTGTTTAAATGTTTAATTTCCTATTAAAAGAATAACGTCAATTTGGAAATCCAAAGAAAAACTGTTTTGTTTTGGGTTTGATTACTTTTTTCAGTAAGTGTTTTGGGTTATTTTTTAGTTTTGTTTTATCGTTTTAATTTACTATTAGAAGAATAACGGAAATTTGGAAATAAAAGAAAACTGTTTTTGGTTCTTGTCGATTAGCTGCTGCTTGATGTCGCTGATTCCATGCAAAAGCACAGAAATATGCCATTTATGGGGCCTATAAAACAGTTCTGTTCATATTAGCTGCTAAGCAGGTCTAGATGGCATTGCACACAAATATTATGACCAGCTTTTGTGCTTCGTGGTACTATGCAAATAGCGCACACATCACAGATTGCTATGGTATGATGTGAGAATGTATAAAATTCAAGTGGTCATAACTCTTTTCATGTTCATTTGAAGTAATGATTTTTCACCCGACCTGACATAGTTTTAGATAGTAATAATTGTAAGCCTGTTGCCGTGCTTCCGTACACATCTTTTTAAGGTGAAAGAAATTGCAAAAGTGTACATCCCAGCACTATTTTACAGAATTCACACGAAAAAGGAATTTTGCGCAAGAGCAGCTACGAGACTACTAAATGTCGTTTTTAAAAGCATAAGCTTGGTTTGATCAGACGGTAATTTTAAAATGTAATTCTTACATTTTATTAAATAATGTTGTTTTGTAAATTTTTTTGAAATAGTTTTCAAAATGTCATCACGGAATGTTTCTAATATATATATTTGTTTTATCAGAGTAGTGTTTTGGCCGATCTTTCAGTTTGTCAAAAGCATCGGTTCTCCTCCCTGCACATTCCAGCGCTACATGCTGCCATGTATGTTTTTAAGAAAAATAAATGTAAATCCCTATAAAAAAAAAGAAATAGGTGAAAACGTTATATTTATTTATTTTTGAATAAATAATAACAAAATTGTAAATCAGCCCGGTAATGTTATATCTATTGGTTTTTGACTAGCAACAGAGCCACCAAGCGGTATGCGATGGCTTGATTCCTTTTGTAATGAAGTGTTTCGGGTTGTTTTTTAATTTTGGTTGAAATGTTTAATTTGCTATTAGAAGAATAATGTAAATTTGGAAATAAAAAGAATTTTTTGGGGGCGTTTTTTACTTTTGATTAAACGTTTAATTTAGTATTATAAGAATAACGTTATTCTTGTACTAGTAAATTATAACATTTTAACAAAATTAAAAAAAAACACAAAAAACATTTTTAATTTAGAATGCTAACAATAATGTAAATTTTCAAAAGTAAAAAAAAAAAGGCAGGCCTGGAAACATTCTATTAATAGGTTTTTGAACAGAAATAGCACCATCAAGCGATATACGGTTGTTAATAGACCAATACCTTTCTTTCTATCCCAAATATTTATTATTTTAAAATGATGACTCATAATTTTATTTCTAATTTTTAAAAGTATATAATTGGGAAATATGTAAATGAGTCTGTAATCTGATGATCTGTCAGCTAATCAAAATTGTTTAAAAAACAGGTATAAAAATTGTGAGTAATTAAGTTGTTGTGGTTATTGTTTTAAAATTCTTGTTGTAATAAATAGTATCAGATTATATTTAAGCTAATAGTCAATTATTTAAATTTTAATATAATTTTATTTTTTTAAAAAAAAAAGTTGAAAGGATTAAAAACTAGTATATAGTTCAACCAAAAAATGTGTGAATAAACTTTTATATTTCCTGCCAGACAACTATTTTAAAGCTTAATTAAAATTCATTGATAAACCATGGAACAGGAACCTATTTGTGTATTAGAGATGAAAGACCGAAGAGTTTATAAAAGCACGTTTTTCCCAGTGCTATATAAAAATTTATCTGTTTATTTTTGCAGAGTAGTTCAGAGTTGCAATCAAATATTATCCAGAGGTATGTTTTATATAGTGGAGATGTGTGTATTCATAAATTTTAAAACTTAAAAAAAAAAAAAAAATTTTTTTTTAAAAAAATTATCGGAAAAAAGTAAAATGTAATTTACCTCTAAACTCTATAAAATATATGAGATGAGCTATAAAATATATTGCTCTCTCTCTGTCTATAATATTGATATTATTTAAAAGAATTATAATATTTAAAAAAAGAAATATTACCTTTGAAGCAAATTATGTGTAAACTCTTGGAAGTGAAGTATTTTTAAATGATAACTGCTATAAAGAATGTAATTGTTTTAACAAAAGTAATAGCGAACAAGTGAATATTTAAATATAAAAAAAACCTGTCATTTTAATCGCTATAATTTAATTGCAAAGAAAAAGAAAAATGGATAATAAAGAAAATATTATTATGCCAGAAATAAGTAACTTTTTTGTATTTGAAACTTGGATTCATCTGTTTAATTTATATGTGCATTATTGAATATAATTTTAAAATGAAAAGACATCTGTTTATGCTAAATTGCGTACTAAATGTCACCGAAAATAATGCGTATCTCACCAAAGAAGGAATTTACAGGCATGGAAAAAAGGATAATCTACCAGAAATAAATATTTTAAGTGATATCACATTGTTTCTATCCTGTATAAATATTTTTCAACAACAGGATGGATGGTATTTTCTCAGATTTTCTTGGATTTTAAAAGTTGACATTTTTTTTGGGTTTTGTTTTACGTGCTGAGGGAGAGGAGAGTTAGAAGCTTTCAACAATGAATGTTGTCATAGCAACCACACACACCCCCAGTTTATTAGAAGACATTTTATTGAAGATATTTATAAAAGGATTACGTAATTTAAATTTCATTATTATTTATTTTAAAAAAATATACTAACATTAGAATTATAATTTATTATGGGTTACAGTAGAAGTTACATTTTTTTAGAACTTAATTATAATAATATTAATTTTAAAACTTTTAACAATTTTTTAAAAACTTTTTAAAAACATTTCTTTAAAGTATATTAGTTTATGATGGGCACTGTATGAATGTTATTTGTGATTTTTATATTTTATGAAAACTGGACCAGAAGACATCAAAGGATGTGATTGCAAATGGCAAATCACATAGGAAATTTAAATTGTTTTAATTATTATATGATGTATTTTTTTTTAAGAATTGCTTGGAGTTTTAAAATATTCATCTTGCTTTACATGAATGAATGAACATACGGATGTGTGAGTTAATAACATATATAGATTTTTCTTTTGTTAAGTGATATAAGTTATGAATAAAAATATGCATATATTTTTTTATTTATAAAGTTTGTTATGATTCGTTGCTAAATAAACCATATTATATTTATTTTAAGTATATGAATATTGACCAAATATTTTAATCAAAGTCATTTGTATTTGTGATTAAGTTTAAGTGTGTAAAACCTTTTCTTATAGTAGTCATGGTTTGATAAAGTAATGTGTTAACTTTGTTTATCATTGGAAAAATTGTCTAGTTTATTTTACGATGTTGATTGTCTAAATCTATTTGAAATTATTAGACGATAGTGTCAGGGGAGTAAAAAAAAATGAAACCCTGAATGTTTATATTTGTAGTACGAGTTAAGAAGATAGGAGAATTAGCCTATATTATATCTAAGTAGTTATTATGCAAATACAGTTAACATAGCCCTGTATTTTGTATTTATTTCCATGGACTTGTGTTTGATATTCATATTTCAATGTTCTCTAAGTGCTGAAAGAAAGCTTAGACATTATTTTTTAAGGTATTAGATGAGATCGTATCTATTGTTTTCCTACTGATTTCCATGTGGATTACTGAATTATTTTATACTATTGAGTCTTTACTCTAGTTATTCATTCATGTCCTATGCATTGTATTGCTATCGGAATTTCATTAGTAACACATCATGTAGTCTAGTATTTTGAGAGAAGAATAATGGATAAAAATTTAGAAAGATGAATTGTTTTTAAAGAAGGCAAGATAGGTTTTGAATTGAGTAAAAATACAAATGATATTGAATGTCTAATGCTTATGGTGAGAAAATAAAGGAATAATTTTTCTTAATATTTTTGAAATGATTTTGATGATAAAGGAATCATAACTATTGCTAATATATTTTTCAAATATTTTTTGATATTTTTTTTTTTTGGTTTTTCATAAATCAACAACATTCTTTGAAATAATGCATATTTTACAATGAAACATCAAACTGAGGAATGTGAAATGTATGATCAATGCTTATATTTTTATTTGATAATTTTATATTTCTATGTTTTTTGAACATGAACACATATCTATAAACTTAGAATGGTGCCAAGCAAATTATTTTTAGTACATGAATAAGCATTGTTTTGTTATTTTATATTTTAGTAACTTAGAATAAACATAAAACATATTTCAATTGACAAATATACGCTAGGTATTTTTTTAATATATTTTCTGAAAGTGAAGTAATATTTTCATATTCATTAAACTAGTAGCAAATACAATATAATATTGTGAGGTGAATAATAAAATTTGAATATTCATACATGATATGTATTTTTAAATATAAGAATTCATAAGCCGGAGTGAAGGCTTACACATTGATGATTTTTTAGATTGAAAATCTGTAACCTAATCTTTCCTTTTTATTTAATTTTGTATATATATATATTTTTCTTAATTTTAATCTTATATTTGTAGTTTTATTAAAGATTGTAAATATTTTATACATAGTTGTTTTGTTAGAATAAATATGTTAAAGTTGTTTTATAAAACTTATTGCCTGGGTTGTCACTGATCCATTCATTTTAACAAGATTCGATCCACAGAATTCAGAATTAAACATATAACATATTTTGCACATTATAAATTTAAATGATTTATTTAATGATAATTATTATTCAGAATATGACACAGAAATATCACATAGTATAATATTATTTTAGTCATAATTTATTATTTAAAATATTGCCATATAATCAAGGATATTTCTTATTGCGACATATTGTTCAGATTATACCATATATTCAACACGCCACATAATAAATAAAATAATTATATTATTATTAGTGACCAGATTATTGAATAGTAAATATAGTACCAATTGTTAGTTAGATTAAGTGTATTATTATATTTTATTATTATGATTATTGTTATTGTTTAGGTGTAGTTAGGTATGGTGCAAAATCCCTCATCATACTTGGCTACAGGATATTATAAATTAAGTGAATGATTTTTTTTAAAGAACCTGAGATGATTATATTTAAATAACGGAATTTAGATTTTATTCAGTAATATTATATTAGATTTATAATATTTTTAAAGTCTTAAGAATGCTATAGTTTTATATTGTTATTTGAAATAAAGGGGGGAAGGGTGATAGTGTTCTTTGCTATTGAGATTGTATCCTTTGGGATATATGCTCAATGTAATCCTACTACTTTATCTTTCACCAGATATCTCATGATTATTAGTATTATATTATTTATTTATTTTAAAATCAAACTATATATTTTTTACTATTAATTTGAGCTAGTCTAGTGGTAAAAATTATCATAAGATATTATTAAGACTCGTTTCTACTATATTAAGATTGAAAGTTTTAGCTGGAGCATTATTTAATTTATTTTATTTACTTGAGGGTACAACGTAATATATTGGATTTTGGGAAAAAAAAGAGGTAATTGAGAAAATAAATATTTTATTTTATGTAACTCTTAATTCAATTTTTGCATTAAGTGCTTGTTTAAATAAAAGTTTTATACACATCCATTTTATATACATTTTTGAAAATGTCCAGAAATTGGATTGAGAACCTTTGAAGATCAGATATAGCATATGGGCCAGAGATTCTACACCTCTGATAAAATTTTGATAATGAACTTTATTTTTTAAAAACAAAATTAGAGAACAAGCAGATTAAAGTCATCTTATCTAACCATAAATGTAAATTAATATCTGATTAAAAAAATTAAATGGAGAATGTATATATGGAATCTGATGAAATTGATAAATTGTATTATTTTGGCCCATCATTTTTTTTCTATTTTTTATTACAGGTTTTTCCATATGTAATGACAAGTAGGAGATGATATATGGATTAAGTTTATATTTTGACATTTCAGTAACATGACACTTATTTTCTTTAGAGTATACAGTTCACAACTAACTCTTAATATTAATAAATTCCATTGAATTTCAATTTATAATAAATTCAATGGAATTTATTAATTTTATAAATTTATATCTAGACTACTCTTTAAAATATAATCACTATTTCTAAAAAAAATATCTGTGGTGGCACTAAAATTTCAGCGAGCAATCTTGAACACAGGACACATTGCACAGGAGTGATCAGGACCAGAATCATCGACCTAGTGTTATTTCCATATATGAATGATCCCTTATTTGTTCTTATATATATATATGGGGAAACCTGAAAAAATATTTAAAATCTTCTAACCATGACAAAAATTCATGTCATATATATAAATATGCTTATAAACACATTTTTTAAAATCTTACCTAATAAATCACAACTATCTTCAGACAAGATTTCATGGTACTTTTCAGGAAATTCCAAAGATAAATCAAGAAATGGTTCATACATTTGTGAAATGTTATTACATGCCAAACAATGAACCTGTAAATACATATAGGAATATTTTAATAAGATTTAAAAAAAAAAAAAAAGTAGATGACTTTTTTCTTCTGTTTGTGTTTATTAAATAAATTGTGATTTCTATAAAAATAGCTTATAAATGCCAGAATTGAATGGAGAGATTTGGATGTAACTTTATAATATTAATAAATTTCATTGAAATTCAGTGGAAACTATTAACAGTAAAATTTACACAGAGCATTACATTATTAAATTATCTATATGAAAATATGAATATAATAGTTTAATAATGATTTCAAAAAAGAAAAAATCTTTTAAAAATGTATAGAATAGCAGTCTTTTAAAACATTAAATTACATCTGTAGGTTTAATGACAAATATACTTAAATAAAATTTTATTAACTTGATCAATTTTCTATTTAATTCAGAGCAAAAATGGATTTTATTTTCTTTGATAAATGAATATTATTATAATGATCAAATATCCAACACAATTTAATGCATAAATAAATAATCAATCAAAATAAGACTGAAATAAAAGAATTACTAATAAATATATTATAATATTTATCGAACTGGCTTTCATCTCCATTGAGACCTTCTCAAGATATTATATTATACAATTCACATAGACATCTACTGGACATTATTTACATTAAATTACACTTTTTTCAAAACATATATTTACATCCCATAATCAACTAATAATCAGCTTTTTAAGCTAATGCACATGCACTTTGTGGATCGTAACAATAAATGAATACTCTCATTTTCCAATGCAAGATAAAGTCTTTGTGAAAGAATAGGATGAATCCACCTATTCTTTCAACCCAAACATTTGCGTATGGGCAAATCTTAAGTACTGGAAATGAGAGCATGAAGATATTAACAATCACTTTAAATTACTATCCACAAAGCTCATGTGCATCAGCTTAAAAAGCTGATTATTGGTTTATTACAATTCAAAAACATCGCGCTATATAAAATAAATATCTCATATACCATAATCAAATAAATAAATAATTTTAATATATTTTTCATCCTACATATAAATACAATTTACAATATTCAATTAAATGAATACAAAATTTTTTTATACCTATAATTAAAAAAATAATAATTTTTTTTTTCAAAAATAATAATTGAATACATATTTAACGTCTTTTAAAAAATATTATTTACATATTTACAATCATTTCCTACATTTTCCAACTATTTAATAAAGCTCATTTTCCTCCTAATTTTTCTGGACCTTTTACTATATTTACACATTTGTCCAAGTTTTCTTGAATATACAATGTTTCATAATATATTCTCTTATGGTAATCCTTCACCTACTTTATAACACTTATATTTTCTTCACATTTCATTTTATGCTCTGTATCCAAATAATGAAAATATTGTCCTGACCTCATATTTTATATTAATGGATTGATCATGTTCTTTTATCTCTCTCAATTGTTATTCTTCCTCTCTGTCCTATAGATATTTTATTACATTTTCCACAGCTAATTTATAAACTAGCCCCACTGTACTATTAACATCATTTAACATTTTTTATTTAACCATTTACCTAAAGACATTATTTTTCCAAGCTATTTTTATATTATTCAGCAATTTTTCTTTCATTAATCTTTTATACACTTTTTCTGAATATGGAATAAACATCCATTTACTATTTCCATACTTATTCCTATTATTCTCATTTATTTTATTATCAAACATCCTTCTAACTGCTTTTCTTTTGTAATCCTATTTTTACATAATCATTTTCCATCTTTAATTTCTGTTTATATGCCTCTTTTTTATATAATGCTATCCTACCATTCTTTAATTTAAAACCCTTTAAAATTAAGCGAGGATCCTAGTAAAGGAATTAAAACAAGGTATAAAGTGTTATTAAATTATGTGAAAATTAAAGGATTAAATAATGAGAAGGAAAATAAGAATTTATACTAATCAGAATTTGAACATCCATGTATGTTTGGAAAAGTAAAGACTAATAAAGAAAGTATGCTAGTAAGAGTAATTTTAGTAATTATATACTTAGAGATGTATGTGAAATTGTATATAGAAAAATTGTAGAGTTAATAGTTTAGCCTTAGAAAATATTATATTAAAAATTCTGAAGAAATTACATAGGCTGGTCATACAATTTTAGTTGTAACATAGTCTTGTCATCAGTAGTGGGGACATTTTTTTCATCTTTATATACTGACATCCCTGGCCTTGCTGGATGTGTTTATAACTATCACTTTTTTATTTACAAATTTTTTCCAAGTGCCCTCTTTTCTTACACTTATTACAACATTCTCTTTTATAATAGCAATTGCTGGGTTTGTGGCTCTTTTCCCACAACAGAAACATATAAACTCAGTTTTGCTGTTAGCACTCTTTTCATTATTTTTCAACAAATCTTTGCTTACGGTTCTATAAACATCTGTTTAAGATGAATTCGGCAAATTTACGAGATTGTTCAATCATGAGTTCATAAGCTATTCCATGTTTTATAACTTCAGTGTAATCTAAAGCGCTTACAGCCAACAATTGTTGCTGTAAATTATCATTGCACATCCCAATAAGAAATTATTCCAGGAGGGCTTCGGCTAGGGAAGACCCGTAAATGCAATTCTTCGTTAAATTATGTAGAGCACTGTCATAATCTTTTATACTTTCCTCCCAACCTTGGTTCCTGGTTCGGAATTTTAGTCTAGCTACATGCCTTGAGGGTTTGGGACTTAAAATGGTTTTCCAAACACTCTGTAACATGATGGTGTTTCGGAGTTAGCGGTTCAATGAACCTGTTGGCTATCTCAATAACTCCTTTACCTGCAAAGCACAATAATGAAGCAATCTTATACTTCTCATCTTTAACTTTATTGATAAATAAGTATTTCTCCACATACTGAACGTACAGAGATCAATTACTTATCTCACTGATGTCAAATTCCCCGATCGCTATTTGCATTGCTTATTCTTTTATCCAATTTAACCGTTATTTCCTTAATGGTCCGAATTGAGACTGCACCAATGCTAATGTCTAGCTATGATAGGATGCACTTCCATGAGTGCCAATAACGACTAATGGTTAATATTAAGATGTATTTTAATATATGATTCCTTAAAACGTTTAACTAATAACATATATACAATTATTTACATCATAAGGCCCGAAGACATATAAAATAATAATTAAGATCAATATGCCCTTTAAAAGTCCTATGCTGACTGTTCTCACGTTCAGAGGCCAGCTCTCCACATAAGACACTGTGCAATGGGAAGACATCATGCTCGACTATATATCAGTCTACGCAGATCAAACTCCAAGGATTAAGTCTCTCTCTTCTTCGTCTTCCAATTACTACTAAAGGCACTTCATTGGCTCTGAATTCCTGCAAATGATTGGTTAATTCTCTGCCCATCCGATCAGATGATTCTTCCTTTCCATGTTCCATCGGAATTTTAGTATTATCTTTCTGCCTTTTTAATCAATCAGTTATTTGTAGATTGTTATTATCTAAAAAAAGAATCTAAGTCGAATTTAATTTGTTTCATTTGAATAGTGACTTATTCTACTCTTATTAATTAGTCTATTGTTCATTTTAGAAATTAATTTTTTTCTAATCTAAAGACTATAATTTTTAATTTAAAAGTATAAATCTTTTCAAGTTCTGTAATATTTTTAACTTATTACTTTTCTCTCTATAAGTTTTTATAATTATATATATCTGTATGTGCATTTAAACATACACATACATATCAGTTTTAATAAATTAAATAATATCAAGTTAAATAGAAATGGAATGTTAGCATCATTTGATATTGAAACAATGTATAAAGTGTGCCTAGAAAGAATAGTATTGATATTGTTGAATAAAAATTAAAAATAAGTAATATTTTATCAGAAGAATGAATGTATACTATTTATGAAGCATTATTAATAATAGATAAGGCATTGTATTTTAAATATAAAGAAGAATTTTGGAGTATAGGCAAAAGATAGGTAATGGGATGTTCAACTGGTGGAATTTTAACATCAGTAGTAATTACAAATTTATTTAACGCACATTGATTACATAAGTAATATTTACTAAGGCAATAAACCTAAAGCATGTATGGTTGAAAATGCGTAAGCTTGTGGTTAAGACCTGTAGAGGTCCCTACCTTCGCATTTTCAACCGCACATGCTTTAGGTTTATTGCCTTAGTAAACATCAGTAGTAGTACATAGCATTGAGGAGAGTATACTTGATAGAGTTATAAGTAATAATGAGATTAAAAAATATTACAGATATGTGGATATTATTATTGTATGAAATAGAATTATTAATAAACTTTTTAATGAGTTCAATAAGAATAATATTAGATTTACAATGGAGAAAGATAACATAATTTTCATTGATTTTGTTTTTAAAAATACCATAATAAAAGACAGCATGAAAACTTAAAAAATCTCAGTTTTCTGATAGAGTTGTGTTTGAGCTTGTAGTGGTTTTGTAACCACTCAGAAGAGGTATTAGATCAGTGATTAAAAAAAGTCATTATTCTGGAGGCTAATGACTATTACCCACTTCTAATGAACAATAATGATTAACTATAAATCTTATTGAAGCATCTACTAGTTGTCTTAGTGAATAAACTAAAAAATGTCATCAATATGAGCCTCATACCAATTTAAACTTCTATCTAAGCACACACACTCTCTCTTACACACACTCATACAGCAAAAATTTATCTAACTATAAGAAAATAATTTTATTTTAAAAAAGGATAAAGAAAATAATCCAGTTAAAAGCAAATATCAAATCTCCAGAGTATGCCTCATACAAAAAACTTCTTCAAGTACATACTGACTGACTAAATGAAAAACAGGGAAAAAGAAAAAAAAACAACTTTAATATTTTATTTAAATTATTTATTTAATTTGATTATAATTTATTAATCTATTTTTATTATTCATCATATGCTCAGTTTATTTACACATAGAATAAGTCAGATGAGTACCTTTGCTGATTAAATAAAAAGTAATTTAACAATTTAAATAAGAATTAAAATTGATTTACTAAGTTGAATAATTATAAAAGGCAAAAAGCAATAAATTATCATTTAAAAAAAAAACAGTTTTGGCATTAGAAGCATATCCTGATTAATTCTTCCAATCATATAACTGCTCAATTCAATCAAATTTATATATACAGAAATCAGTGGTTATTCTTATATTTGATAAAATTTATTATTAAACATTTTGTTATTTAAAATAGTTTTAACTCTTTATTTTCAATTTAATGACATTTCTACATGTGTGCTGCAATTGACTGACATATTGACCTAATGTTTCAAAATGTGAAAGTTATTTGTTTTAACTCACTAAGTTTATCAGCTGGATATAATATGCATGACATGAGTGCATGTTTACAAAATAACTATTATGTCTAAAGAGTAGATAGATCTTCACTTCTCCACTCTAAAAATGTACACAATTGAAATAATATTTTAACTTTTATTTAAATAACAAGTATATTATTAATAATAAACCATTTTAATTATAATAGTATAGACCAGTGATCGGCAATCTTTTAGATATTGCAGACCATTAACATAATTTTTAAAGGTACAAATTAATACGAACATTGAGTATGATATATATATTTATTTATATACTAATAATTTTAACACAAAAGTATATCATAATCAAATTTGATGCCGAGTCAACTGTACAGAATTCGGATTTTTATTTTGTTACTTTTTCTATGCCGCTGACCGAGTAGGGATTAATTAAACGCCTTTGAGGTAGAAGTTTTGCAAGTCACAGTGGTATTTTGTAGCAAATGAAATAGCAATACAATGTTCTTGTTCTATTTTACATATAATTTAAAATTTAATTAAATGAGCTTAGTGAATTTAAATAATATCTAAATTTCTTTGCGGACCATTAAAATTATGTCACGGACTACTGTTTGCCGACCGCTGGTATAGACAATATATTTATATTTTAAATAATAAGTGTAATAATGTTCAAGGCTAAATGGATTTTTAAGTAATCATTAAAAACCATTCAATACTTAGATACTCCCAATATCAATAACAATCAACAAATTCAAAACTGTTGTCAAGGCAACCCCCTTTTAACAATAAAGATAGCACCCCACTTTTATTTATGGTCCAATATATTTATATCGACACTAAAGATTGCAATTTGACCACAAAGATTGAAATTATTGACAACAGTTTTGAGATTGTTGATTGTTATTGATATTGGGAGTGTCTAAGTGTTGACTGACTTTTAATGATTACTTACAAACCCATTTAGCTTTAAGCATTGTTACACTTATTATTTAAGTAATACTTTGAATGCAATTTGAAAATTATAATTGCAGTTTGTAATGTTATAATTAGTCTGCATTCAGAACAGGTTATATTAACCTGTTTAAGGAGGTTTATTTACACTTTTTTGCATCAATAATTGCAATCTCTGTGGTTAAGTTGCAATCTTTAGTGTCTACATCAGTGGTCTTCAACCTTTTCACACCTGCGGCCCGGCAAAAATAAGGATAAGATTTCACGGACCGGCAGAAGTTTACAGATAAATTTTCGTAAAGATGTAACCTGCTTAGACTTAGATAAG
Source organism: Epiperipatus broadwayi (assembly GCA_028023455.1). Taxonomy (NCBI): domain Eukaryota; kingdom Metazoa; phylum Onychophora; class Udeonychophora; order Euonychophora; family Peripatidae; genus Epiperipatus; species Epiperipatus broadwayi. The sequence goes on from JAQFVV010006230.1 coordinate 7,233,307, forward strand.
CATAATTGTTATAACTGACCAAAACAGCACACTAGTTATTGTGTATTGTAATGGTGTTGCTTACCTTCACATGCTGAACACAGAAAACAGTACAATACCAATCGTTCTCATTAATGTGCTTGCATTTCTATGTTTATTATTTCATTGTTAAAACATTCAAGAATAAAATGTTATTCGCCTGAATGTTGGGAAATATCATAGCTAGTGTAATTACATGGCAATGATTATGATAAATGTAATATCTGTATTTAATGTTAAATATACAAGATGGTTATATATATATGTAGGTTGTCTTTTGATAGTAGTAAGGGCAAAATAGAAATCGTGTAATTAATCACTGTACAGTCAAAAAAAAATTTGCCGTATTTTAAATCTGAAAAAATAAATGAAACGTGTAAAAGTCTGAAGTTTTGATGTTATTCTAATTTTTTTTTTTTTTGTGCTGGTGTGTTGAAAGGATCAAAAAATGTAATTAAGAGGAAAAGTTTTTTTTAAAAAATGGTAAAATAGATATTGCATAATAGAAATAAAGCTAAAAAAAAAAAAATCGCAAAGTTATTTTTTGTTTGTTTTTATTTTTAAAAAAAGGTTAACAGAAATTGGTTTTAAAAATAAAAGTTTTAGTATATTAGCAATATACAAATAAAACCAAAAAATATCACCTTATAGGCCAAAAAAAAAAGTGGGCGTATTTTTAAACAAAAAAAAAAAAAAAAAACGAAACTTGAAAAAGTCAAAAGTTTTGATCTTGTTTTAACACATAAACAATGCCGACAAGTGACCGTGATTGTCTATCAAAAGACAACTGGAGTTTGTTTAATAAAAAACCTTTTTTTTTTTAAATTTTGAATTTTGTTAGAAAAATAATAAATTTAATTCTATCTCTCCATAAACATCTGTGATAAATAGAAAAACAAATTAATTTATGTATTATTGATTAGATTTCGTTTTTGTTCTGTTTCTTATTTTTTAACAGGGTAAAAATGCGATGAAAAAATAAATAAAAACTGTTTATATTAATTAAAAGTTTAAAATCTTATTATTTTGTTATTACTAACTTTCTTGCCAGTCTAGCGCGACCTGGCTGAAAATGTCTGTGGCCAGGTGGTTGAAGACCACTGGTCTACATAAATATATTGGACCTTGCTTTGATGACAGTTTTGAGATTGTTGATTGTTATTGATATTGGGAGTGTCTAAGTGTTAATTGGTTTTTAATGGTTTAACTTTTATTATATATATTTGCATGTTTATACAACTAATGCTATTTGATCACCCAATGTGAATCATCACCATCATTAAATGACTATCATCAACAGCCAATTTTTATCCCTTTATTCTATTATTAAGTTCCAACCAGTAACCACCTAAACATTCACAGTAAAATATAGTAATCAATATTTCTGACTGCTGTCAAGGCAACCTTCACACCCTTTAATAGCAAGAATGGAAATCCCATTCTTACTAATGGTCCATTGAATATATATGGACACTTAAAGCTTGCAACTTCTATAGAGTATGAAATATTGATACAATGAAGTTTAAATAAACCTCTTTAAACATGAAATAAACATGTCACTGTAATGCAGACTAATAAAGTCAATTAACATTACAAACTGCAATACTTTTAAATTGCCCATGTATTATTTAGAAATAATAAGCGAAATAATGCCTAAAGCTAATCTGGGATAATGATATAATTAAGTTCCAACCAGTAACCACCTAAACATTCTATTATATTCTTGTTGCCAATGTGAATCTATAAATATAGAAAGCTATTAAAGGCATATGTACTGTTATATCATATATATTGCAATTGCACATAAAATGTCAGAAAACAAATTAAGTTTACATTAACAGACTACTCATTTAATAACTAGAAATAACACTAAAATTGTGGTAATGTTTTTTTTTATATATGTATAAATCACAACATTTTTTAATTTGCCACTTTATCATAATATTCAAAGATATAAATTATATAATGAATTTGATGCTGGTGTTTTAAAAATAAAAAAAATCTCCAATTCTTACTTCACTCACAAGTTGACCCTCAAATGTCTCTGTAACTATTGTGGATGTGGATGAGGTAACTTCGTTATTTGAATTTAAATTTCTTCTCTTAGAAGTTAAACAAGATGTCTCCAATTCACAATGAACTTTATCTAAAAATTCACTATATGAAAAGAAATATTTATTTCTATTAGTAAAAGGTTTGAAGTTTATAAAAAAAAATATTTCGATTAGTAAATAAACATTTTTTACCATAAAAATTCTTGAGCATCTTGCTGGGTGTATCCACGAAAAGTAGGAATTGCATTCCATACAGCACTCAACATTTCCTGGGGACTAAGTTGAGAATTCTCACCAGACCACATTTCTCCAAAGAGACAACATAACTCCTTACATAAAGATCTGAAAATTCATTAAGGATTGTTGTTACTTATAAAACATAAAGTTTACCTATCATCACCAATCCATAGCAGGACAGTCTCTCCTAGTTCATTCCAGTACTTCTGATCAAACTTCTTTTTATCATGTTTCTGCAAATGTGATTTATAATTAGGTTTCTTAAAATTTCTTGGAATACCCTTTAGATCGTTTTTTTTTTTTTTTAGTAATGGTACCATTTATTGTCACATTTCTTTAGAGACATGCCCAGTTCAGTTTAACTTGTTTTGTACTTTTTAAAAAAATGACATTTATACCTATTTGTCCTCACATCAATTTATTTTGGTTTTGATTTCCTCTTATTAATCCGAATGCACATTATACTTCACTATATGGTCTGTAGTCTCTATATTTCTTTTGTTAAATATCAAGTCTCAAACTCCATGTGTAAGCAATGACAGAACAAATTTACCACAATTTTAAACACTACATTCAATTTTAATTCCATGGTTAATTTCATCCTTTAAGTTTTCATTTATAGATGTTTATAAATAGTAACTTTTTTTTTTGCAATTCATTGCTAATAATCTTTATTTTCTCTTTTTGAAAATTACCAACAATTATACTTTTTTAGACTTATTTTTACGTTTTCATCTATAGTTCTTGTAATATTTTCTATAATTCTAAGCATTATTTGTGACAAATAATTATGATAATCTTCATTATTTTTAATTCCTTAGCTTCTAATTTAATCCTAAAATATTTGTATATCCCACTTTTTTTTTTAAAAAAAAAGTCACTCTAGCTGATATTATATGACCATATAGTTCTTAGCAAAATTTTTCCACATAATACCTGATGACATCTCTATTTTTAAAAATCATGCTTTCCAGTATTAAGATGACATTTTATATCTGTAAGGTTTTTATTGTTTTCTACAGCTTTTCTTGCCATTTTAAAATAAAAAAGTAAAATAGGGGCAAAAATCTTTTCAACAGCCTTTATAAAAAAAAAATTAATAAAAAAGAAGGCATTACATATTAAACTTTCCAAGTTAGGCTGGCTACCTAAAAGAAAATACTTAGCCTGAATAAAATTTCCAAATTTTATCCAAATTCGAACTGTTTTCAAAACTAGATCAGAATATAATAGGAAAATAAGTTATTATTATACCATTAGATCTTTATTTTATAGTTGTAGTTCCTTATATCATTATTAACTCTTTTTTGTAACATTTTAAGTTCTTTTAAAACAGTTCGTTTATAATTATTTTCATACTACTTTTTTCCTGTGTATATAGTCAAACCTCAAAAAAAAATTATGAATTGCTTCATTTTTTTATTTGATCTATATAGCTATTTTTAATAAAGCAATAGTTATCTCTTAATAATCTTGTTCATGACTTAGCTATCTTCAAACTTTTATCATTTTAAAATGGATTTGTAATTCTAGATTAAATTCAAATGAATGTTTCTGAAGATGAAAGGTATTACTAATATTATTATTTTACTTAATAGATTTTGATTTTCAGGATATCTTACAGTCACTAATCAATAATTTTCTAATGTTAAATTCATAAAGCATATTATAATCTTGAAAACATTTTAAATATTTTTTCATAACTTTCATAAGTCCACATCTTTTTTTATTTCTGTCTCTATATCCTAATTCCTATTTTACTTCAAGCATTTTGCAATTCTAACTTTAAAACTTTCATGATTTGGTTTACTTAAAAATATTTTGTACTTTTACATAAAAGTTCTTAATTTCACAAATTTAAATTGTCTGTTTTTGTTATTTTCATCAAATTTAATGATATTGTCCAGAATCCGTTTAATATATCATTAATCTTTCCAATATTATTCTTCTATTTTCATTTATATTGAATCCCCATTATATATATATGAGGTTCTGATAATTATGCATTGTAATACAATACATTTTCATTTTTATAATCAATTATTTCTTTAACTTTCTTTCTAGCTTCACAAATGTCTGATAAAGTCCTATTTAATAAGAATTTTTTTTTTTTTTAATTCAAACAATCTTTTTTTATTGTTGTAGGTAAATTAGGTCCCTATAAGATCATGATTTCTTTTTGATTTTCTTAAAGTATTTGTAAATATGGATACTCAAATTAATTCATTTTGCCTTCAAAAACACTAGATCACACAAATCAAGTATTATTAAAATTATAAAAATGAAGATCATGGTGCTTTCTTGAATTGAAACTTAAGAGGTAAAATCCAGTAAATTCTCTACTGTTGGATGGTAGGTGTTGGTAAATGGAATATTTGTAGATCAGGGATGCCCAACCTTTAACTTGACGTGAGCCAGTTGAGAATTTAAAAAAATTTGGGGAGCCACAATTATATATATTGCATTTTTCATATTACATTTATAAACATAATTCACAAACTAAAAAAACTGGTGTAATATGTTAAAAAGAAAAAAAATGTAAATACATTTTATTTATATTTATTTATTAAAAATTTGGTAACATACATATAAATTACAATTACAGGAAAAACCGAAACACAGGATTATTATATACCTGTGTCTATATATATATGTATGTGTTTGGGTGTATCAGTGTTATTAGATAAAGTGGAGAGTGATGGGTCGTGTGAAAGTCTGTGCTCAATTACAGGAAAAGTATATTTTAATTATTTTATTTAATGTGAAACCTGACACTGCATATCATTATCGTTTGTATTGTAAAAATGTTTATTTTTTTAGTGTGTGCATGTGGCGTCAAGGAACCTAAAATATTTTATCAATTTTTCTTGAAGAGTGCAATGCAGCCACATTAAACGGTTGCGCGTGAGCCACATGTGACTCGCGAGCTACGGGTTGGGCATCCCTGTTGTAGATGGTCATTATTATTATCACATTAAGAATCTCATAATAATAACAGCTACAATGACAATAATTTATAGAATGGACATTAAAAATTTGGCTTGGTGAATTCTTTTAACATCTCAGTGAAGAATAGAAATATCTTTTAGATGGATCTTATTATTTTTATGTGAACAATCACATTGTAACATTATAACCACGTTAAGAATTTAAGAACTTTAAAAATTTATCTTGCTGAGTTATTTAAAGATTTCTATGAGAAATAAAAGGATTCCTTCAGTTAAAAGAAAACTAGTATTTATCTATTTATATATGGAAATATTGCTGCAAAAAAAAAAAAAAAAAAAAGAGGGGTTTGCTATTAATTAAAAGGAGCTTCTTTGATTCCTTTTTTGAAAAATTAAAAGAAGTAAACAAAACAAATTCTTAACCCCAGAATATTCTGGCCATTGCAATTGTTATTACCATAAAGAATATTCACATAATAAATAAACATGAATGGACTGCTCAAAGCATACAACAAAATAGATTGGTGAATTTATTACATCTAAGATCAAAAAAATAATTATATCTTCTTTTTAGACAATTGACAGTTCAAAATTGAGGCACCAGTTGGATTTACTTGAAGGCAGAATGAATGGCTATACATATGTGTATTCTTGTAAATTCTAAAATTGTCAGCCAAGGCAACTATAATAATTAAAGATTGAGAGTATTAAGACTCTCTTGATAAAGGTTTTAGTCTACCTTTTGGTAATTACTTTTTATTTACCTATCTACAACTATAAATCACTTTCAAGTAAAGTAAGGCTGCCTATTATAATAAGAAAAAACATTGTCAGATTTTGTACAATTAGAAAAAAAAAGACAATTCTTTTAAAAGTGGATATATACTTTACTATAAATGCATAAATACTGGAAGTACACTTAGAATAAGATTCATTACAAATAAAAAGTGGAAGAACAATATTGTGAAGATTGTTGGTATATCAGATAGAGTAGCAAATATTATTCAATTTAAAGAAAAATAAAAAGTACAAATAATTTAGATTTCGGTCTTAATAAATTTTCATTATGATGAAGAATGGACAATGTACAAAAGACCTTTTAATCAAGGCTAAAAAATATTTTAAAATGGTATGTGAGATTTTAAAGTTTGAATTGAAAAACAATGAAAGATGAAATTATTGAAGTAGCTTTGGTTATGGAGACAAAGAGGCTTGGAACTTAAAAAAAAAAAACAACAACTATAATAAATTCTTTTTTTTTTTTTGTTTTTGAGAAAAATAATAAAAGGAAGTATGCATAGATACATCCAAATGAAAATACAACAGAATTAGATTTTATTTTGCCTATTAGAAAATATGTAATTCAAAGTTTAATATTGTTAATAGATTCAACACAAGATACATGTTAATATAAAGCAAAAGAAGCAATAGCTATTAAAAAAGTCTTTAAATTTCAGAAATACTTCAATCAATTTAAACTGGAGCTTACAAATCATTTAAAAATATTTAATAGATTTTGAAAATGACCTTAGTCATGAATAAAATTAATAAGAAAATAACAGATATGTACACAGATACCTGATATATATAAAAAAATCATCAGTTAATTTCCAATTGAGAAGAGGCAATGTATGAATTTACAGAAAAGAAGAAATAAGAAAATATTTAAAAATAAACATTTAGAAGAAGTGAATATATGAAATACCGTAAATGCCATGGAAAAGAGTTAATGATGAAAATGAGAAAATTTAAATGGAAAGTAACATCTTAAAAAGTAAATAACCATATCTTGATATTGGAAAAAAAGTTGTTTTGCAATAAGAAATAAAGAAGGTACTATTATTAAAACAGAAATAATATCATAAAATATGGGGAAACAAATTATCAAAAAAACAAAACAATTACATAATAATAAAGAAAAAGAAAACAAAGTAATCCCTCTCTCCTCTATGATTATGATAGCATCTTTAACTCTATGAGGACTGATTATATTTCATTATAGATATTTTAAGAAAATCAGGTGAAGAAATAAAGAAATTATTGACAAAACTATATATCATATATTTAAATAATAAAAATATATCACATGGTTAGGAATTACAGATTTTTTAGTATTTTGTCAGTTCTGTACAAGGTCTTTATTTAAAACCATTACAGATCATGTAAGAAGATATTAAAAGTGGTTATACCATATCAGATCATTACCAAATAGTAAAAGAATAGAAAAAAATCAATGAGTATGAATTATTATTATGTTTGGATTTGTAAATTATGGGAAGGCATTTATTTCACATGCATTTGATACAAACTAAAGCTCCAGAACATCAAGATAAGGATCGAGGACATTATCAAATTTCTAAAGAATATTTATCAAATTACATAGCAGTAATTTGACTATATGTGATTTCAAGAAGTTTAACATTATTATAATATGCAGAAATGTAATTTCATCTCTCCAAATTTTTTACAGAAAATACTTTGTGGGTTAAAATATAAATCTTAAAAAAATAATAATAAACAAAGATTACACAAAACATCTAGATTTTGCAGATTGTTCCCACACATAATGCTTCAAAAAATAGTACAAAGCACTATTAGATGAAAATTTAAAAAGTAGGACTAAAGATACACATGCTAAAAAAGATTAAAATAATTTTCAATGCCTTTTCAAAAAAAGAAAAAATAAAGATTTCTAGTAATACATTAGAAAAATGTTAACAATTATAAATATCTTGGTCAGATTTAAATGTAGATGGAAGTATTAATAAAAGAATTAAACTTGGAAGGAAACCTTTTTTAAAACAACAACTTAATATTAAAAAAAAATATTTGCTTGAAACCAAAAAATTTTAATAAATTTATTTTACTATTAATTATTTATGGATTTGATGTTTGAACATTTAACAGAACTGCAATATAGATTTCAAATAACACAATAACATATAGGCAGATTTATTTTATGTTGAGAGTAACAAGGAGGAGTCAAAATCAAAACATATGATTGAGAAAACAGTCTATTGATATCACTAAAAAAGCTAAAAGGTCAAAATAGAATTGGCAGGACATATTGCTGAAGTTTTAAATTGGATGCCAAAAGACAAAATAAAGAGACTATATGCGAGGTAAGACAAAGAAATATATGGGAATGATGTAGAGAAGCTATGGATCAGAGAAACTGAATCACAGTGGGAGAGACCTTTATTATGCAATGGACTTGTTATAGTTGAAAATGATTATGATGAATAATAAGAAAATATAGATAAAACATTGAATTTCTTACATAGAATTTTTTGAGAAATCATTAGTGGTCATACTGGTTTTTAATGACTGTTTGTTTCTTGAAAGACAAGTACCGCCACCATTTAATCCACCAGTGACCCTACTTGGCTTTATGGATTTTGGCTGAAACAGAAAATAATAAATATTATAAACGTTTTAATTTACTCAATTATCATTTTGCATTAATGTTGATAATTGCCTTAATTTTTAAAATTCATATCAATATTATCAAAACAACCTAAATGTTATTTTATTCAAGAAAAACATTTTATAGTTAAGCATTTTCATTAATATTTAACTTACATAATATAAGAATTAATAATTTTAAATAATTTTTATGCTTCTTTAAAATATAACTATAATAATAAATAATTAGATTCTTATATTTATACAGGAAGTAATAACATTAAAATTTAGTCTAAACATACTTAAAAATATATTGCAAGGAAATCAAGTCATATATCATTACTTAATTTAATAAGCTTGTATTACAAATGTTATATAATGAGTGTGTCAATAGCTCTTAACAAACTTTTCAGAATATTCCTATCCTCAGACTGATTTCTAACTTTTAGCTTTCCTCAATGAGGCGTTATTTAAGTTAGATAGTTGAATTTTCTCCTTAATAGTTAACCATTAAATAAGAGGGGGAGGGGAGCTTACCTGGTATTTTAAATCTAATATTTGAATATCATAGTGCCTCACTGAAGAAAGCCTAAAGCTAGAAACTGGTCTATGGATAGGAATATTGTGAAAAGCTTGTTAAGAGCTATTGGCACGCTTATTATATAACATTAAAAATATATATATGTAAAATAACAAAAGAATGAATGTTTAAAAAACAAAAATTCGAAGCTCCATATAAAAATATAAGAGCATTGTTAACATTTTTTTTTTTTACAAACATTATTAAAAAATAGTTTTTATTGCAGATGTTTGCCAAAAGAATTTGGAATATACCAAAAAATAATAATAAAAGATAAGAATTTAAGAAGAAAATGTAAAATCATCTTAAAATATATGAATTTGATAATTTTTATATTTTAGAAACCATCAGAACATATAATTAATTTTCCCATTGGTAAAACTCATTAGTATCATTAGCAGTCCTTTATAAATGAATAGTCTAAATTTAGAAAAAAAAAAACGAAAAAAAAAAAACCAATAACAAAAAGTTAAGATAGCAATGAGTATAAAAATTGTCAAATCAATAAACCATATATACCTCACATACTGGCCCATAGAATTCTCTCATGAGCTCGAGATAAATCAGAATAAAAAGTCGCAAAAAAAGTATACTAGCCCTAGTTTGAGTGGTAATAACAAGTTTCAAAATGAATATTCAACAGTATCATATAAATATAGAAAAGAAAAGAAGTAACACTAAGATATATACTGTATATATAAAACTGATATTTAGTTAAAGTTAGACTGCTTTATAAATATAAATACATTAAAGCAGTCTATGCCTCTTTTAACACCAAGAATCTTGGTGTGGGCTGCTTTCATGTGTTTACAAGTATATAGTAACAATACAAAATCTTTCCAGTGATGAACTCATTTGAAGTCATAAAGACTTTAGTGGATTTTAAAGCAATTAAAACTTTTATACTAAATAATTAACTAATAAAAAATAATTGGAAATTCAAAATGTTATTTTACTGAAGATAGTTACACATAGTTATATAATTAATAAGTATTTGAATCAGATATATTGAATTCAAAAATTTGTAAAAATAAAAATTCTGTAAATTAATAAAACACATTTTGCTTTATTTAAAATCATACAAGATTTTAATATCCACAGCTAATGTGTTTTAAGATTTTAAGGAATCTTGTGTGCATTTACCTTTTTAATTTCTTAACTTGTAAATATGTGATATTTAAGTTTATATTTTTGGATGGAGTAGAAAGATAATTCTATATATTTAAAAAAATTAAACATAAAAATTTGGCATTCAGAGACTTATTAATAAATATAAAAATATCAGGTTGTTTGTATTTAAAAAAAAAAAAAAAAATAGACAAGACTTTTAGAATATGTATAGTTAAATAAATAAATAAAAATAAGCTAGTTAAAGAAAAAAATATAATTAATTAAACTCTATGAAACTAGAAAAACAACCTGTCAAACAACTTTCAACAAACAAGAACATAAGTTTATGGGCCAAGAAGACCGTAATATATAAAGGGATTATAAATGATGATTCATTCATTCTTTTATACAGAGTGCATGAAACGTTAGTGCTGTGCAAAATCTGAGTGTGAGAAGAATATAAATGGATATTAGGCCAGTAAATTATCATAATTCAGTAATAATTTGCATAAAAAAATTAAAAAATATTTTTTGTGGCTGATTTTATTCTGGCTATGATAGGAAAATTTTTCTATGGAAATGTTGTTCAACAAGATGTGCCAATTCTAACCAGCTGCGCATTATTCACACTTCCAAATGTAATTCCTCTAAAGTGAAATGATGCCAGTCATGCTTCATAATTAGTAGACCAAAGAGAATGATAATAAAAACTAATTTTTTTTGCTTGTTCTCATGTCCTGATAGAAATTTGTTCCTGATGCTCAAAAGTTGCCCTAGTTTTCTGAAATAAATAGTAGATACTATAAAGAACTTGGGAGAACTCAAGTCGGAGATTAATACTAAGATGATTAATGAAGAACCAAAAAGTGGCATAAAGACATATTAAATGACTATTATGCTGAAGATGAGACTGGTTTTAGAAAGGTACTTGAACAATAAATTTATTAACTGTAAAATCTGTAATAATATATATTAATTTATTCTATTTTTATTAATTTGCAGATTATTATAATATCTAATGAGTTTGAATTATTAGAATTTGTATTTAAATTTTGTTTTTCATTGTGTTTCAAAAGTTGTGGTTGCATTTGTGATAGATATTAATGTATAAAGAATTGTGTATCAGCAATATATAGTAAACTAAAATGGGTTATTGAGAGCTAGACATGGCAGTTTTTTATAACTTAGTTTTTTTTTTTTTTTATCCTCTGTTCAGGATTATATTATTATGTCTGTAAATGCATATAATCATGAGTAAATTTTAATTAATCAAATCATTTTAATAAATCATTATTTTTGTTCCATAAAACTAAATTGCCTGCACCATTTTTATTTAAGTCTTGCCTCATTTCCATTATGTAATTAAATAGCATGTATGCTCAGGCTGGAGAATATGTCGATATGCTAATGAGGAAGGAATCACAATATTATGCCATGAGTATTACTTCATTATATGCAGTCTTCTGTAAAGGGAAGTGACATTCCAGGAACCTATTTGATATATATCTTGATTTGAATGAACTACTAGATGATATGAATATTAGTCTGATTATCAAGGATAGATAGTTGTACAATGATAATGATCAATGTGCTTTTATGCAATGGCAATGTTAGTTTGATCATCACCATTCTAATCATTAATTGAAAAACAAATTTAGAATCTTTATGTTTAATAAAATATTAAATAACTTTTTCATAACAGTACATAAATGATAATTAATGTGGCATATATATATAATCATGATTGTATATATTGAAAAAATATTATTAAACTCGGAGGTAAAAAGCCAATAAACTCACCACGCTGGCTAATGCGTGTTGGTGAGCAGCCCATCCATGTTTGTATACTATATGAATAATCACATAGTAATAACAGCTGCAACGACAAGAACGTATGGAGTGGACATTAGGAATTTGCCCTGCTCGGTTCCTTTAAGGCCTCCAGGAGGAATCAAAGGGTCTCCTTTCAGTTAATAGCAAATTCCTTTCTGCAGCAACAATTAGATTACATAATCATAGTAGGAAAATCAACATTGAAAAGGGTGTAAGACAGGGTGACTCCATATCTCCAAAACTTTTTACAGCAATGCTGCAAGAAGTATTTTGTGGATTAAAATGGGAAGCTAAAGGAGTGAAAGTAAATGGAGATTATTTAAGTTATTTAGATTTTGCAGATGATGTAGTTGTTTTTGCAAATAATGCTTTAGAGCTACAGGAAATGTTGTAGGAGTTATCAGATGAAAGTAGGACTAAAAATAAATGTTAAAAAGACTAAAGTAATGTTTAATAGATTTTCTCAAAATATGAAAATAAAGATTGATTATGAGTTAGAAGAAGTTAACAGTTACACATATCTTGGTCAGATTATTAATACAGATGGAAATATAATGGATGAAATTAATCATAGAATTAAACTTGGTTGGAGTGTTTTTGGTAGAAATAACTTGATACTAAAAAGAAATATGTCTATGTGTTTGAAAAGGAAGGTTTTTAATAAATGTGTTTTGCCAGTTCTTACTTATGCTTCTGAGGCTTGGACACTTAATAGAAGAGCAATACAGAGACTTCAGACCACTCAAAGAAGTATGGAGAGATGCATGTTGGGAATAACAAGAAGGGATCGAAAACGCAATGTATGGGTAAGAGAACAAATAGGTGTTACTGACCTCATTAAAAAAATTAAAAGAATGGAGTTGGGCTGGACATATTGTTAGAAGAGATGATAATAGATGGACAATTGAAATTTTAAACTGGATTCCAAAAGATTGTAAAAGACCCAGAAAAAGACCACATGTGAAATGGATGGATGAAATAAGAAAGTGTGCAGGAGTGATGTGGAGAAGAGAAGCTAAAGATAGGAAAAGATCGATTGAACTTGGAGAGACCTTCATCCTACAGTGGATTGATAATGGTTGATGATGATGATATATATAATCCTCATATTTTATTCTGTTACAGAAAATGTTGATCAATGTATGGCAATTATAAATAAAATATACATCTCTACACAAATTCATATATTTTTTTTTCATCTACATTTTTCCTTCTGTTGCTATATGCATAAACAATAGATATTAGTTTTCAAATATTGTGAAAAAGAATGTTTTTTTATCTTTAAAAATGTAACAGTTTATTAGATCATTCTTATATTAGTTTACAAAAATATATATATAAAAAGATGTAAGAATCTGAAGTGATAATAAGTTTCCATAATTAACTATTTTATTAATTTCAATAATAGTAAACAATTAAAGTGGCTGCATCATTTAAAAAATTTACATTCTGATATTTTTATGATTTAAATATATATTTTTTAAGAGTAGTTAAAATTATTTTAGATATACACAATTCAGTTATACGAATAAAAATAACTGACAAAAGGCAAATGACCTCCAAGAAGCATTTCTAGCTCAAAAAGCAATTGTTACAATATCTCACAAGTTTTCATCATTTTTGGTCAGTACTGATCAATAGTACACTACTACAACTCAATTTATATGTGCCAAACTTCTTGCTCTTATTCACTTGACAGCAATGTTTTTAAATAAATACATTAATAATTAATTACTCAACATCATTTATTAGACTAGAAAATATTATATTACTGTATTTTAAAATCAAGTATAAATTTTAAACACAATTAAAGATTAAATTATTTTATAACGATTAAGCATTATACTAGACGCAAATAAAGAACCAATCAAATCTTTTCACAATACTCTTAAACTGCACTCCATATCTTGTAAGCTATTCAAGTAGTGAAAAAAATTTCACTGACTCTTTTCACCATTATATATTCAAACCTTTAAAGCAATTAGTATGCAATAACAGTATTTATAAGGAATGCCAAGCAGTAATACCTAGTGGATTGTATTTAAATGCCTAGTTCAGCTGATGACTAAAGATTGTGGGTAATATATACATGTAAATACAATGAAAGGTCTCAGTATATCTTTTTCTCTTGTTTGGCAATTTATAACATTATGGAGTGCAATTTAAAAGCAATGTGAAATGATTTGATTGGTTAATTATTTTATAAGTATACAGTATTTGTAATTGTATTAAAACTTATTTTAGTAGTAATTATATCTGGACTATTTTCATTATCTGATATTAAATGTGCAGAAAAAGTCAAACTTTATTTAAACTTTTTAAATACATTCAACTGGTATTATTCTCCTTCCTCTTTTCTTAGATATTATTAGCCTGATCACTGGCAGTATATTCACAAATCTAGTGCTATGACTAGTCAGGCCAGCAACAATCTGTTTGCTATTATTAACAATTGAATGTATTTGAAAAGTTAAATAAAGTTTTCTAAGACATTTATATTAGATGATGAAAATAATACAATTACTACGGATTAAAAAATCACATTCTTATAAAATTAAAAACCATCAATACACTAACACAAGATAGGGGATATTTCTGTTGACATTATAAATCTTATTAACATGCAATAAGGAATTGATATATGCAATAATTAATAATTTGTGAATAACAAATTTAACACAATCTTATTTTTCAATTTCATTAATGCTTATCTATATTTTGCTTTCTTCTACTTAGCATTTCATTACATCATTACTACATACATTAATATAACATATTTCTCCTCTAAGATGGAGACAATTTCTATTCATTTTATGACACTCTGTGAATTAGCAAATATCATACTGCAAGAAATATATGTGTAATAGAAAAAGATAATGCTATAGCAGTATGTGTAGTCAAGTAAAGTATACATTTTCAGTACATCACTCATAATATTCTTCTTACATGATAGATAAATAAATAATACTTCTGTATATAATATAAAAATAATATAAATAACAATTCGTGTCAATTGTTAATACAGAGTTTAATATAAATAAATAAAAACAAATAATATTTCCAAGCGCTTTCAACTCTTACGAGTCCTTATCAAGGCAGTGTAAACAATTCTATTTTCTCCTAGGTGATGAATCTAACATTTCATTGTATTGGCCAGGAACAACTAATCGGAAAGCTGGTTAATTTTGAATTCATAGCACAAGATGAATTTTGTATAATATATGATTCTTTAATCTTGCGTTTTTTATCATGTGTTTCATTCATTAATATTGTAAAATCCTTTGGACTACATATATGGCCTGTATTATTTTGGTGAACATAAAAAGCTGAATAAACTGTATCATCTTCTCTTGCTCTATTATAAGTATATTTATGTTGTTGAAGGCGATATTTAATATTTGTTTTGGTTTCTCCAACATATATTGCACTACAATTTATTTGTGGGCATCTAATAGAGTATACAACACTGCTTTTATCCTCCTTATTTATTATTTCCTTAGAATTATTTATTAACCTATTAAGGTTAGGTGGAGTTCTCCATGCTAATCGAAAATCTTGACTTAAAACTTTTATTATATTTTTATTAATATTGGGAATAAAAGCTAATGACATCCATGGTTTATTATTCATATTTATATGGTCACTATTATGACGTTGTTTATAATGCTTCAATACAGTAGATAATAGCATTTGTTTATTATAACCCACTTGTATTAAATCTTGCATATAACATTTTATATTATCTTTCATAAACATTTCATTTGAACACAGTCGTTGATTACGTGTTAAAAAAGCTCTAAAACCAGCTAATTTGTGTACTAAAGGAACATTAGATGTTGGATGAATGTAACCTCTATTATCTATATGTTTTACAACCATTTTATATACTAATTTATCATCTACCCTTGATATTTGCAAATCTAGGTATTTAATACTAGAATTGTCTTCTCTTTCTATTGTCCAAACTAAACCATCTTGGTTCTGCAAACTATCAAAAATTTGCTTTATAATGTCTGGTAGCCCATATATCAAAACATCATCCACATATCTACAATATAATGTGTTCTCATTTCTTACTAATATGGGATGCACAATTCGCTGTTCTATATTATCTACAAACAAATTACTTAATAATCCACTTACAGCCAAACCCATTGGCCATCCTTTTTCCATTCTATATAAGTTACTACCATGTGCTGCAACAATATCATTGCTTATCCAAATTAAAACATCTATAATGAAAGATATTTTATCCTGTGGCATTTCTTTAGCACACAATTTATCTCTCAAAATTGTAATAGATGCAGATCGATCCACTGATCCATATAATTCCACCACATCCAATGAAACAAACTCGTACTCCTTAATTATAGCTGTTTTATTAAGTATAGTAACACAATCAAATGACGATTTTAATGTATATTTTCCAAACCCAACAAAATCTAAAATCCACTTAACTAAAATTTTTGCTAGCTTTTGATAATATGCCCTTGTAAAATCCATCATTAATCTTAAAGGAGCATTAAGCTTATGTGTTTTTACATTCGCAAACATTTGCGGAATAAAAGTTGCTGATGGATAAACTTCCCTATATTCTTTATTAGTAAGAAACATTTTACCACGTGCTCTTAAAATCTTTGAAACAAACTTATCTTTCATAGCCTTTATATTATAATTTTTAATTCTAATAAAATTCAATTTCTCTATTTGTTGTTTAAGTTTAATTTCATATGTATCTTTATCCATTAATACAAATCTATGTGATTTATCTTCCTTAGAACAAATCAGCTGGTTATTATTTAAAAATAATTTAACATCTTTCAAAGCCTGCTGTTTACTATAATTCAATTTATTAGATAATGCATTAATTTTCGGAGAAATAACTTTAATAACATTTTCTTTAGTAATAATACCGTCATATGCTGCTTTCACACCTGCAATTACTTCAGCCTTTGCATTTTTCCATGAACTATATACATATCTAGGCCCAAATGATAAAATTTCACTTATGTTATCCGGAATTTCATATTTAGATAAATTAACTACTTGTTGTATATAGTTCATGGAAAAATGCAAAGGCTGAAGTAATTGCAGATGTGGAAGCAGCATACGACGGTATTATTACTAAAGAAAATGTTATTAAAGTTATTTCTCTGAAAATTAATGCATTATCTAATAAATTGAATTATAGTAAACAGCAGGCTTTGAAAGATGTTAAATTATTTTTAAATAATAACCAGCTGATTTGTTCTAAGGAAGATAAATCACATAGATTTGTATTAATGGATAAAGATACATATGAAATTAAACTTAAACAACAAATAGAGAAATTGAATTTTATTAGAATTAAAAATTATAATATAAAGGCTATGAAAGATAAGTTTGTTTCAAAGGTTTTAAAAGCACGTGGTAAAATGTTTCTTACTAATAAAGAATATAGGGAAGTTTATCCATCAGCAACTTTTATTCCGCAAATGTTTGCGAATGTAAAAACACATAAGCTTAATGCTCCTTTAAGATTAATGATGGATTTTACAAGGGCATATTATCAAAAGCT
Source organism: Epiperipatus broadwayi (assembly GCA_028023455.1). Taxonomy (NCBI): domain Eukaryota; kingdom Metazoa; phylum Onychophora; class Udeonychophora; order Euonychophora; family Peripatidae; genus Epiperipatus; species Epiperipatus broadwayi. The sequence goes on from JAQFVV010006230.1 coordinate 7,251,049, forward strand.
AGCAAAAGTTTTAGTTAAGTGGATTTTAGATTTTGTTGGGTTTGGAAAATATACATTAAAAATCGTCATTTGATTGTGTTACTATACTTAATAAAACAGCTATAATTAAGGAGTACGAGTTTGTTTCATTGGATGTGGTGGAATTATATGGATCAGTGGATCGATCTGCATCTATTACAATTTTGAGAGATAAATTGTGTGCTAAAGAAATGCCACAGGATAAAATATCTTTCATTATAGATGTTTTAATTTGGATAAGCAATGATATTGTTGCAGCACATGGTAGTAACTTATATAGAATGGAAAAAGGATGGCCAATGGGTTTGGCTGTAAGTGGATTATTAAGTAATTTATTTGTAGATAATATAGAACAGCAAATTGTGCATCCCATATTAGTAAGAAATGAGAACACATTATATTGTAGATATGTGGATGATGTTTTGATATATGGGCTACCAGACATTATAAAGCAAATTTTTGATAGTTTGCAGAACCAAGATGGTTTAGTTTGGACAATAGAAAGAGAAGACAATTCTAGTATTAAATACCTAGATTTGCAAATATCAAGGGTAGATGATAAATTAGTATATAAAATGGTTGTAAAACATATAGATAATAGAGGTTACATTCATCCAACATCTAATGTTCCTTTAGTACACAAATTAGCTGGTTTTAGAGCTTTTTTTAACACGTAATCAACGACTGTGTTCAAATGAAATGTTTATGAAAGATAATATAAAATGTTATATGCAAGATTTAATACAAGTGGGTTATAATAAACAAATGCTATTATCTACTGTATTGAAGCATTATAAACAACATCATAATAGTGACCATATAAATATGAATAATAAACCATGGATGTCATTAGCTTTTATTCCCAATATTAATAAAAATATAATAAAAGTTTTAAGTCAAGATTTTCAATTAGCATGGAGAACTCCACCTAACCTTAATAGGTTAATAAATAATTCTAAGGAAATAATAAATAAGGAGGATAAAAGCAGTGTTGTATACTCTATTAGATGCTCACAAATAAATTGTAGTGCAATATATGTTGGAGAAACCAAAACAAATATTAAATATCACCTTCAACAACATAAATATACTTATAATAGAGCAAGAGAAGATGATACAGTTTATTCAGCTTTTTATGTTCACCAAAATAATACAGGCCATATATGTAGTCCAAAGGATTTTACAATATTAATGAATGAAACACATGATAAAAAACGCAAGATTAAAGAATCATATCTTATACAAAATTCATCTTGTGCTATGAATTCAAAATTAACCAGCTTTCCGATTAGTTGTTCCTGGCCAATACAATGAAATGTTAGATTCATCACCTAGGAGAAAATAGAATTGTTTACACTGCCTTGATAAGGACTCGTAAGAGTTGAAAGTGCTTGGAAATATTATTTGTTTTTATTTATTTATATTAAACTCTGTATTAACAATTGACACGAATTGTTATTTATATTATTCTTACATGATAGAATATATTTAACAAATCTGATTTTTCAATTTTGTTAGTGCTTATTTATATTTTGCCTGTTAAACTTTACACCAATGCATATCATTACTATACATTCTTAATATAACATGTCATCACTCTTTCCCAAATTGGGGATAATTTCTATTTATTTTATAATGCCTTATATAACAGCAAAAGTTGTTCCCCAAAAATTTATGTGTAATACTCAACAGTAACACTTTAGCAGTATATTTGACTGAGCAAAGTTCAAATTTTATAGCACACTATTCCAGTTCAAGTATATATATTTCTATATTAATATTGCTGATTCACAAGTTAGATGTTTATAAGCTTAGCTTTGCCAACCTGATAAAAATATAGTGAACTCAATATATCAGTTAGATGAAAATATGTTTGAAAAATAGGTAGTGCCAATTTGTATTTAGGAATTGTCTTAAGTAATCAGAGAAATTGTGTCTAAATTGCAGAAAAAAATTGATAAATGAAGCAAACAAAAGAAAGGGACTGATAAAGAAATTAATAGTATTTTCATATAATAAATATGATGTAACAAAAATTGTATGGAAGGGAGTGACAGTAGCAGGGTTACCTTATGGTAATGATGCATTATGTGTTAGTAAAGAGATGCTAGCTTATTTTAAAAAAGTAGAGAAGTAGAAAGACATGAATTAGATGCAGATGTGTGGGCCGCAAAGAAGGCAATTCCAAGAAGAAATCGGATGGTCAAGTTTTTATATGAGAGATGCAAAAAGCAAAATGAAAATGTTCAGTAGATTGCAATTTATGGATAATAAAAAGAATAGCCAAAATAGTATTTAATTGGGTTATAAATAAAGGGCAGGCAATAAAATGGGTGAGAAAAGTAATGCATATGCAGAAGATTTGGGTAAAGAATTTATGTCAGTATACTTATTCAAAAGGTGGGATAATTGTATTAGGAGAATTGTTGAGTGTTATAGTGGCAAGGATTTGGATAGAAGAAATGGGATGCATTAATAAAAAATAGGGAGTTGAAAAGACAGAGAACTAGTATGGAGAGTAAAAAGAGTTTAAATATATAGAGATAAACAGAATATTGGGTGCAAGTTATGTGTGTATTTATTTTAACGGATTTAATTTATGATAATAGCAAGGAAAGTAGTTTCTGTTTAAGACTTGAACAGGATCACTAGCAACAAGGGAATATACATACAAATGAAGAAATGTGGATGATTTAATTTGCAGGTTATGTAAGGAAGGCATAGAAAATATTAAGCATTTGTTAATTTAATGTAGATGCTTACAATCAGAAAGAGTGCAAATTATGAAGTTGTAGGAGAATAAATATAAACAAAGTGATTATACAGAAAGTGGGTTCTTGGTTTTTATGATGGGTTTGGAAAAAGATAAGGGGGATTCAGATATAAAGGCTATAGAGTGGACAAAGATAAGGTTGTGGAAATAGGATTGAGTAGAATAGAGAAGAATATGGATAGGATGAGGAATGGAAAGGGAAGGTAAGATGGCTAAAAGTTTTCTCTGGGCATAGTGGGTGAGAGATTCTCCTGACTCCAAAAAAGAAGCCATAGTGCATCGCATCGACAATGAAGTGTTATTTATTTATAGCGTGAGGGAAAAGCGGTTTACTCCATAATCAAGTATACCTTGAACTATGCTAGTTTAATATTTACAATTATTAAATTCTGCTTGATTATTAAAACCTAGATCATTAAAAGTGAAATTCATTCTCCATCCTTATATAATTGATTATTAATTTAATAATTATTAATGTCAGGTTTTCAGCTGCTCATATATTGAGTTATCTATGTATTTCTATCAGCCTTAACAAAAGTAAGCATATAAACATCAATAACTTGAAGATTAGATAGATGTAAACCTTTGTCAACAGTGTTATTTATTCTTAGCCTGAAGGGGAATAGTTTACTCTATTAATTATATATATATAGAAGCAGTCAATCTTAGCTTAAGATTGTGCTTTATGTTTCTACCTACTAACCTATGTTTAAATCCCTATTTCCCATCCCGCTCCTTTTGTCGTGTATGTATATTTTATGTATACATTTGAGATGCGCACCTAAATTATAAAATTTTAACTTTTAAATTAACATTTTTATTATTATTAATTTTATGATTATTAATTCTTTTTATAAAAATATATAGTTGCGGCTCAAATATATATATATAGGAGCAAAATACTAACAAAATATTGATTTTTTGTAAATATTTTATTATACGTCATTTTTTAAACTTTTTCTTTTTAAAGTACTTTTTCTATTAAACTGCATATTTTTATAAAATCCAATATGGAAGATGCTACAGTTGATTGTCTAAAAATAATTAAGGGTTGGAAACACTATTGTTTTAAGCTGGGGAAGGTATTTTAATTAAAGTTTTTATTAAAATGGGATTAAGATTAGAGATGCTTTTGTTAAAAACATGTTGTCAAATCTATTTCTAATCTGGAAATAGATTTGAATTTATTTTTGGATGTTATCTTACTGTTGCATCTTCAAAAACAACCGATAAAGAAAAAGTATAAAATGACTGAATTTTGAGTCACAGATTAGATTAGTTACTATTGAGAGAACGGATTGTAAACATATTACACGTCGCTTGAAACTTAAAATGATGTAGCAGTAAATCCACTATCCTTCTCGGCCGTGTTTGGGTCATCATCTGCCGCTGCTGTAATATCCTGCTGCCCTGAAAAGAAGAAAGGTCTAAAAAAGAACTTTAGAACGCTAATAGAAGTTGTTGCCACCGAAGAACTTGCGTTTCAATTGCCGTACTAAATTGGACTCTTAAAATTGCAAGGTAACTTCCAAACCACCACTATTGAAACTAAATCTAGCTTGATTAATTAATCTTGAATTCTACTAATCAAGATTTCTCATGTATTATTTAACTTTGCTTTTTATATAAATCTGTGAATGTAAATTTGCTCTCAAATGATTTCTTTATATCTAATCCTATTTCATATGCTCTTAACTTTTTTTAACTTTGGTGCGGTCATTTATTTATATGTATTTATTATTTGATTTATATATCTGCTTGCTTATTATTAAAATGTCAATCTCACAACCTGGCGAGCTTAATTTCTAAAAATCTTTTCCTTTCATTTTTTTTTTCTTCTAAACCTTCATGAAAAGGTTATTAACGTCTTCTTAAAATATATATATAATGCATTATAAATTAATATATTCGCCAGTTTGTTTTTTACGAGTCAACATTTTATGTTGTTTTATTATAAAAATATATTTGTTTAACTCTGGATTTTCTACTCGGGGTAAATCCAGAACTTAAAGCTAATTAATGCTTTGAAATCTTTTAAAATGTTTTTTTTATTAAATTCTGAAAGAGTGACCCATTAATTATTTTCTATATAACTGTTTTTTTATTTTTATTATTTACTCTTAAAATATATTTAAATATTCCAGTTATTATAAAATCAATGAAGGTGGGATTGATTTATTTTAAATAGCAGAATAAGGGAAGGGGGTAAATTTTAATATTTTACGATTTTAGTTATTAAGTAAATCTTAATGTTTCTTTTACTAGATAAAATCTTAACGTATATTTATTTAGGAAAATCTTTCTCTATATATATTATAACTGCATAGAGTATTATTTGTCTAAATTATAGTACTCAAACAAGGGTCATTTATTTTTAAAAGCAGTAAATCTTAGTCAATGTTGTTAGGGACATTTATTCGTTCTGCGTTACTGAAATTTAGCCTATCTTCGTAAATATATATTACATGCTTCTAGTCTTAATCTGGGGGTTGCGACAAGTTCGAACCCATAGATTTCTTCTCATATCTCATTCCGTAGATAGTTGAGCTATCCGGAATCATATTTATTTCGTATAAAATGCCTCTAGTGGTGATTCTGTAAGTTTGGCACACGCTATGCATATTCACTTCGTAAATAAAAGGCCTCTTGCGTCAGTTATACCAGCAAAAGTCTGGGCCATGCCATGCCTATCCACTTTTCTCTAAGTACTACCCAAGAAGGGGGTGTGAGATTTCGTTTTTCATCCAGAAGCACGACCTTTTCCTCTTAGTTATTTTTAGGCTATTATGTCAGCACCGCAAACTACTTCGTATTATTATTATTTCTTTTGCTTCATGACCCAGTTTTAATGCTCTAATATTAAAATAGTGCTCTGCTTAAAATATATATAAATGCCAACTACTTCTAGTTTTAGTGATTAAATTTATTTCAGTCTTATACAATTCCACCGTCGTAGTCTATATATCTATTTAAGAGTATATGCCTTGGGAAAAATAAAGCGTTCATCTTACTATTGTTAAAATAATTTTTCATTAAATATTTTGTGATCTAATCAGATGTCATTTTCAAATACGTTTTTCAAATGTATCTTATTTATTTTCACGACCTCAGTGGCATGAAAATAGTTTATATCATATGGATAATGAATCTCAGAACGCTCCCCTACATAATGTTAGTCACCATGTTTCAGAACCGTAAATCAAAGCGTTAATAACAATTTTATGTGAATTCTTCTTTATAATAATAGATTGACATTTTAATATTGGACTCACCAAAGATGTGTGCTTATTTATAATATATTTTTTTAGCTAATAAAGAGCATATGAGAAATAATAGCGTGAATGACACTATGTAATCGCTTGCTCATTCACGCACACACTAATGTATATAATTAATTTATAAATGTATAATAATTTGTCAGTATATTAAATTATATTTTATTGTCTAACTTATTTGAGTAGTTCGAATTCCTTTTCCTCCACTTCCACATATTACATCCATCCTTATGTATATTTTAATATAATCATAGTTAATAGATGTCTCATTGTTTTGCTCAGCTTTGCTAGTCGGCCGGATTAAGATTAATTCTCATATGCCATCACTATTATTTATTCATTAGGTATTTGATCTGGGGCTTAGAGAGTGGGTTCGAATCCAGGCTGGTCCCTGACTAAAATCTTGGGCTTGACTGGGTTTGAAGTACATTTTGGGAGTTCCAGCTCATGTTAGATGGATAAACATGTTTTGACCGGTACAATATATATAAGTAAAAATAAAATGTAAAAATAAATGCATACAAAATTCTGATTTTTTTCTACTTGCCTGAGAATTTTCTGCTGGGGAGTATTTCTTTAAGAATCTGTTGTTTGATATAAGATCTGAATTAGTGAGCTGTAGTACCTCTGGATTTAAATGCTGAAAATATTGCTGAAACTTGTCAATGTGCCTAAAAGATTATATGTATATTAAATTATATGTAATATTAAAAAATACTAAAACATAAATAAATAGCATGGGTAAAAATCATTTTAATGATATAAAATGCAAATAAATTACATCCTTCAAAAACTGTTAGGACTGTGAAAATTAAAATTTCTAGAAGCTAAAATTCTATACAAGATGATTTAGATAATTGTATTTTATCCTCAATAAAAGTAAATTATTATAATTTAAATGGCAATAAACTTCTATGAAACATAGTGGAATAGTTGAGTGATGAACTCAAGTGCTAAAGGCTCTTGAATCAAAGCTCAACTCATCACTCCTGATGCTTGAACAGCCCATGACATCATACAAACCTAAACATTTGATTATTTTCCGAACATGTATAACAATTACAAAAAAAAAAAAAAAAGATTTTACCAAGAACTGAACTCGTAACAATTATTTATATGATAACACTAATGCTTACCATGGCAAAGGAATATTTTAATAAAAATGTTTCATTTTTATTGGGTTTCATCATTTTAATATGCACAATATAATAATCACAATTATAAATTTTAAAAAACTATTATGGAAGAATTAAAAAAAAAAATTAATAAAATATTTTACATACTATAAATGAATGGTTGACTTCTTAGTCAATTCATGTAAAATAAAATGTAAATTATGTCATACATATAAATATCAATGCTTCCAAAAAGTGTAACAGCTTGCCACATGCATTAATAAAGATGTAAATTTAAATTAAATATTAAGTTTTATTGTACATATGATGAATGACACGATTAACCATTTATATATTTTTATGTAATATTAAGTAAAGGTAAGTGCACTGATATTGTAAACACTGTAAATAAAATACTACTTTATTTTGTGCACTTAGTGTTGACAGGAAATAGTTTCCTTTTGAAAATAATTCACTTTAGAAAAGTTTATTTGAAAGAATGAATATCTGTTATGCAAGCGAGTTAAAAAATGTTTTCTTTATGAGAGTAGTCACAATCGAGAGGACAAAGTACTGCTAGTAAAAATTACTTCTCTCAAGAGGGGAGAAAAATATACGCCTAAAAATAGTGTTATTATTAAACTACCTATAGCTTAAATAGACTTGATGAAGTTATGTTTAAAGGTATTAGTGATAATTATAATAAGGCACAATTATAAATAAACTGTGAATAGTAGCTGTAAATGTCAAAATGTGTAAACTAGCAGCTAACGCAGTCGCCCACTGATGTCAAAACTATCAGCTTATTGGTGCGAGGTTTAATTTGATTAAAAAAAAAAAAGATGGCATTATCCAGTCAAAGTTTAAGGGAGTTTGATATCTTAACTTCTCATTGTGGAATATTTATGTAAAACATATATGTCACTACATGAGACTTTCGAAGATAGATGAGGATAGGACGAAAGTTTCCATGTTTTTTTCTGGAACAAATGTATTATTAATAATGAAACAATTTTGTGACCCTAGGATTCCAGAAGATGTTCTTTGTAGTGAAGTACTGGAAAATCTAAATACTTTTAACCAGCAGCAACAAAGAGAGTAATATATTTGTGCTTTCAAGTGAGGAAGCAATTGCTTTGAGAGAGCTATCAGGATTATATCTAGCTTTAAGAATTTTAGCAAATCAGTGTGAATTCACATCAAACCTTAGAAGATATATTCTTAGACCAATTGCTCTATGGAATGGGGGACAATAATCTTTGAAAAAATATTGCTTAGTGAAACTGATTTAACATTTAAAACAGCCATCAGAAAAGTGTATAGCATGCAATGTCATGTTGAAAAATGATTCAGAGTTTAAAACAGTCTAAGAAGGGGAAAGAAATCAGACAACTGTAAATAAAGCTGCATCGGTAAAGTCGCCTAAGAACTTTGTAAGTAATAGGTCTACATATTATTATTGTGGTAGGCTCGGTCATGTAGATTTAAGACTGAAAAAATATAATATATGCAGGATTAAAAGTTACTTAGATCAGTTATGACAGCAAAAGCAGGGGTAATGTGAAAAATAAACACACACAGACTTTAAATTGATGGGAGAAAGTAAATGTAGAAGGGTAGAATTAAAAAACTTAAGAAATGGTCAAATTATATTGGAGGTTATTATTTGAAAACTTAAAAGTTACAATGGAAGTCGACAGTGGAACTGGATTATCTATTATGTCATTAAAAGAGAGGAACAGAATTAGATCTGACTCTAATGTAAATTTAATATTGAAGAAACAAGTAGTGGCCATGGATGTGAATGGAAATAAAATATATATATGGAGAAAAGTTTGTGTTCCAGTGGTAACTAATAATAAGAAAAGATTACCAATATGATTCTTCTCCTTGAAGCAAAATTGGTTTAAAGCACTCGGAATATGTTTAAAAATATTTAATAAAATAAAGTTGGAAATGGAAGTTAGAAATAATTTTTCAAAATTATTTAATTAGGAAAAAGCCAAGTTATGAGTGTGTCCGATTAATATTGATTTGTGAAGAGAAGTTCAGGCGATGGTGTTTAAACCATGCAAGATTCTTTATGAGGTTAATCAAGTGGAAGAGACAATAGAGGAGATGGAAGAAAGGAGTATTTCCATCAGTCGAAGACGTGGACTACTTCTAGGGTTGTTTTGGTAAAATCGGATGAAATGATTCATTTTTGTGGAGATTACCAGATCATGGTTAACAAATGGATTAATAAAGGTGCATATCCTATTCCAAATGTGTGTGAAGTGTTGGTATCATTACAAAGAGCCATGGTCTTTGCAAAAATTGTTTCAAAATCAGTATTCCATCAAATTACAGTTATTGAAAATATGGCTGAATTGTTGACAATGAAAACTCATGTTGGTTTGTTCAGGTGCAACAAATTACCTTATGGAATCATGGTGACCCCAAATATCTTTCAAGCACCAATGGATACTTGGAAGTTATTTTGATCACAGCTCAGTCTGAAGAAGAGCTGAAAAAGCGAGTTATGGAGGTATAAACTAAGATAAAAAATGTAGGAACAAGACTAAATGCTGTCAAAGGTATTTGGGCAACTTTGTAAATAACTTTTTTAGGGCATGTGATAAATAAAGATGGGAAATACCCAAACTCGGAAAAGATTATGGTAGTGAAAGAAAGCGGTTACTCCTAGGAATGTAAAGTATTTACAAGTCTTCTGGGGACTGATTACCTTTTATGAAAGCTTTCTTAAAGATAAAACACATCATTTAAGACTGTTATATGATTTATTGTAGAAGGACCAACAATGGAAATGAATTGATGAGCAAGTAACAGCTTTTAAAAAAAGCAAAAGACTTACTGATATCAAATCAACTTTTAGTACATTATCATAGCAATCTAAAAATATACCATTGCTACAGATGCTTCTGAATATGGAGTGGGGGGGGGGTATTACTGCCCATCATTGTCCTGGTGGAGATAGTCCAATTGCTTACATCTCTAAAACAGTAACATTGGCCGAGAAAAAGTATAATCAGCAATAATATTCATGGTAAAAAAAAAGTTTCAGCCATATGTTTATGGTCAGGAATTTATAATTTATACCAATCATCACCACTGCTGGTAATTTTTGAGAAAGATAAAAAGATGCCAGATTATGCAAGCCAAAGGCTTATACAATGGATAAACTATTAGCAGCTTATGATTATGAACTGATCTATAAATCAGGAAAGGAGATTGTGCATACAGATGCGCTGTTGTGTTTGCCTGTTAGAGGAAGTATTACGCAGGATATTGTGGAAGTAAATTTTGTAGATGTAGTAAATAGTATGGAGAATTTGAATAGCGAAAAAATCATGGACTTCTAATGATCCTGAGTATAGGAAGTTGATTAAATGGATCCGAAGGGATAGCTGGAAAAATGCCCAAGTTTTGTAGCTATGGCAATTTGAAATGTGCATCATATGTCAATTTGTAAAGGGTGTATTTTAAATATTGACAGAGTATTGATACCTATAGATGGATGTACACAAATGATAATTTTGCTGTATAAAGGACACCCAGGAGTGGTAAGAATGAAAGCTCTGGATCTTTCTTATGTGTAGTGGTCTAAAATAAATCATGATATAGAGAAAAAAGTAAAGAAGTGTCCCGCTTATCAATCTACAGTGGATCTTCCAAAAAAGATATTCAAGCCATGGTTAGCAGCAAAGAAACCATGGTAGTGTGTTTACATGGATTATGTTAGACCAATAAATGGATACCACATTTTGGTAGTTGTGGATTCCTATTCAAATTGGGTCAGATACAAACTATTAAAATCTGTGAACATGGAGAATACCATAAAGGCATTACAGTAAGTTTTTCTATCCACGGTTATCCTGAGATTTTGGTATCGGATAATAGAAGGTTATGACCTGTTCCTATGCCAGCATATCAACCTGCTTTAAACGAACTTGCTGAAAAACAGTACAGAGTTTGAAAGTAACTCTTAAGAAAATTAATATAACTGATTTAAAACATGCTCTAGTAGAAATTATGTTTTATTAACATTTTATACCTAATGCTTTGAAAAGTAAATTACTTGATGAATTATTGCTTGGGAGAAAATGCTATATGCATTTATCAAAACTTTTGCCAATGAATAGATAGGAGAAGAATGTATAAATCTAATTTAAGGAAATTTGATATTGATGATACAGTTTGGGTTTGAGATACTGCAAAAAAAAAAAAAGAAGACATGGACTTCAGAGATCATTGTTGAAATTGTATTTACAGTTATACAGCTTATTAAACTTGAGAATGGATGAGAAGGCATTAATCATTTACATAAAAGATTTAATGATATGCCAATTGTAGCCGATAATGATCTTGTTATAGTTAATCCTTGAAATTGTATTTACAGTTATACAGCTTATTAAGCTTGAGAATGGATGAGAAGGCACATTAATCATTTACATAAAAGATTTAATGATATTCCAATTGTAGCCAATAATGATCTTGTTATAGTTAATCCTAAATTAGATGAAAGACTTAAATGAGAATATAGCTTCTCCCATCCAAAATAAAATGTTGCCTGTTGAACTAGGTGGGGGAGGCCAAGAGATCACTGATGAGTCTGAATAAGCAGTTGTTATTAAAAAGCAGATCTAAGTGAAGGCAAAACTAAGTCTACCCCAAGAAGTCAGAGAATCAGAAGACTGCCAGACAGATTTAGTGATTATTTTCTAGAGTGAGACGAAGTGCACTGGCTGGCAATGATATTGTAAACATTGTGAATAAAGTACTATTTTATTTTGTGTAATTAGTTCTGGCAGTGGAGACAGTTTTCTCCTGGAAATAATTCATTCTAGAAAAGTGTATTTGAAAAAATATTTGTTATTCAAATGTGTTAAAGATTTTCTTTATGACAGCAGTCGAAGTTGAGAGAACAAAGTGCCACTAATAATAGTATCAAGAGGAGAGAAAAGTGTATGCCTAAAAATAGCATTATTATTAAGCTACTTATAGCTTAAATAGACTTAATGAAGTTGTGTTTAAAAATATTAGTGATAATTGTAATGAAACACAATTATAAATGAACTGTGAGTAGTAGCTGTAAATGACAAAATGTTTAGACTCATTTTATTTGTTATTATTTCCCATATTTATTAGAGGAAAATAGTTGTTATTATACTATAATTTTCGATATATATATTATCATTCTTAATTCAGCTTAAAAATAAATTTGCTGAAATATAACAGTGTCTGTATATTTTCATTACTAACATTATGCTATCACAGCTGGGTATATATCCCCCCTCCATGAATACAGCAGTAAGTAATGCCCTCACCTGAAATCAAAATACAGCATCCCATATCATTCTATTATACGAATTGTAAACTTATGAGAGCAGCTATATATTGTGAGTAGATATACATAAATTTTAATAAATTTCAACTATGTAAATAAATACCAGCTATTAAATAATGTTGAGAATATATATAATATTACTGAATAAACTTCATTTGCTTATACTATCAGAATTATTATAAGACTTGCTAAAAGTCATCTTAAATAATCTACAAATAGCCTGTTTCATATAAATCTATTAATAAAATGAAAATAAGTCCAAGTTCGATATAAGTAAAAGATTGCTCATTAATATTTTGGAGTGAAACTTTACTTCAGCAATAATCTTATACTATGCACACATAAAGATTATTTCTTCAGAAATATGATTATATGTTCATAGTATTATATACAGTAGTTAATAATCATTACTTATTTACATGGTTGTCAAAATTAATAGAATTTATATTACTATTATGATCTGAAACTGTTAGCTGATTGGATGAGGTTTAGTTAAAATCATTGCAGAAGTAATATCTTATATCTCCAAAATATTAATGAGTAATCTGCTACTCATATAAAATTATGGACCAGAAGAAAGTGGTACTCATTTTTTTGTGTCTTAATAATAAATTAATATAAGAGAAAGATTCTTACAGTATATGCATCTAAAAATTACTTCTGGAATAATATTATATAAATGTGTGTATTTTTTTTATTTCAACAAACATATATTAAATTATGTATTATTATTTTTTAGATATATATATATTATTGGAAGCATCTCATTAAAAAGTAACTTTATTATTATTCAAAGAGTTATGAAAGTCAAAATATAAAAATTAATTTTAAAATATTTATTATAAAGAGGATGAAAAGAAGACAATTAGAAAAAGAAGACTATAATTAAAGAAGATGACAAAAAAAAAAAAGCTTTAAAATAATTTACAGCAAAATGATTGATGAAATGAACATTGTTCAAATACTGACAAATAATGTCAAGTGAAGTGATTAATTAAAAAAAAAGGAAAATTTAATAAAACAAGTTCAGAAGAACAATGATAATACAATATTAGTGTATCTAAAAAAAAAAAATTTAAATTTTTTCAAAATTAAAAAAATTGAGATTTAAAAAATTAAGGAGGGTTATTTTAAAAAAGGAAATTTAAAAATCGTTCAGAAGAAAGTTTTTTTGGAGAAGAGGTAATGATTGGAAAAGATGTGGAAAACAGAAAAAGGTAGAGATAAATAATTAACAAATTGCTCAATTTTGGTGTTCTACCCAAATATGATAAGAATATGAAGATTTTATACAAGATAAAAAAAATTTAAACAAAAAAATAATCACTTTTTAGCCTTAAAAAAATCAAGTTTCTGAGAGGCACTTTTGACAACTGATGAAATATGATCATGATAATAAAAAAAAAATGTAAGGATTTTTTTACTTAAAAAATTAAATTAAAATCAATTATTAAGTCATATTAAATTTAACTAATACTCACTTATTAATTAAGGTTTACATAGATGGTTCCAGAAAAAAAATACAATTATTTATTGAGATTAGCAAGTCAAATAATTAGTATATAATCATTATTCAAATCAATTTTTTTTCATTTGGCGGCCCCCCCCCCCCCCCCCCCCCCACCTTCTTGTGCGTGGGGGCCCCCCCCCCCCCCAAAAAAGAAAGACTCAAATCAATTATTTATTCAACTTTTCGTCTAATTTCACAAATTTCAATAATAATCAGGATTTAATATTAACCAATTATTTCAATTTATGTAATCTTCCTTTTCATGAAAGTAATCTACAATTGTTGATAGCCAAATAAGAGATCAACATTGCCTCTTTTTCTTTTAGCTGCTCACTGCTACTTTGGCTAATAACTACAGATTTCCAAATATAAAAACCATAAATTATCTTAATTTGTCAGATTCTTTCTATCTTTTCACAGAGACTTTATCTTGTATTTGGAAAGTGAGAGTATTCATTTATAATTTAAAATCTACAAAGTGCATGTGCATTAGCTTAATAGCTGATTATTAATATTAGTCTATAAAACATAGCATTATATAAAATATCTTATTTACATATATAAGATAAAAAAAAAAAAGATTAAGCATTCATGCATACATATTATATTTTTAAAAAAACTGATCATTTTCAATTAAAACTGTCAGTTATCTGAGAAGGATGGCAGTAGTAGTATTTTTTCATTTTACATTTATATAATAAGTAAATGTAAAATGAAAACCCTTTGCCTCTAAAAATGAAAAGAAATTAAAATGTGATCTATTTTTGATGCTTTATATTTTGTAAAATAATAATGATTCCAAATGTCACATGATCTCTTTTGTTTAAAAAAAATTACTACTGCAAAACAGAAAAAGAAGAGTACACACTACATATAAATCACTAACATGCTTGGCATTCAAAACTACTAAGTGCGAAGAAACAATTATTCCAATAATAGCATAAAAATACAAAATTCACTACTTGATGAATAAAAAAATAAACATTCAATGATTAAGTAAACTTTATTAGCAATGCATCGTATGACTCAACTGATAAGCTAAACATTTTACTCAGGTTTTACAATTCTTCAGAAGAAATAATTTACAGGTTTATTTGCTTATTTTTTTTATATATGAATAAAAGAAATATAAATTTATTGAATGCTGTAAAAAATATTCACTAATAAAATTTTCTTTAAAAATAAGTCACTTTTTTAGGAAGACAAAAAAAATCTATACATAAATAAAATTTAAACATTACATCTTTTAAAAAATTTGGAGAGGGAGGAGGCAAACAATTTTTTGTTTTTCTTTATGAATCTTATATATATATATTAGAACTCCACCAAAACATAGATGTTGGTAAGTCATTATTACACACTAAAATAATAATTTACTGATCCATTTCCATATTTATAATAGAAAGACTTTAGTTTCAAAGTTTGATCACTGCAATATAATGTAAAATGGCTTAAACAAAGACAGAAGTTTTTATGCATAGGCTATATGTGAAGAAACCATGTTAGCCAAATTAAACATTCCCTTACTTCAAAATATCACAATAAAATAATCTATTTCTTACTTTTTATTACCCAATTCATTCTCTAGTCGGATTCATTTCTTTTTCTATTTCATTTTAATAAAAGATATTTCAATAGTTCAATTATCTCAAATTCATACTTCCAAATTTCATTATAAAAACTCTAAAGTCTAAACGAAAAAAGAAATCATAAAATCCACATCCTTTTCCTTCTCTTTAAATTTTATCTATTCGCACTCTCTTTATCTTTAAATTTTATCCATTCTCCATAAAATTTATCCTGAGCCACTTTCAACACTATACTAAAAAAACAAACTTTTAATACCCCCCCCCCTCAATCTCTATATTAATTATATTCGCAATTCAAATCCCTGATCAAATTTTGCCTTTTTTCTAATGTCTAAATCTTCTGGCCTTGAACCAATTTATAATAAACTCTCTTTAGTGTTATCATATATGAGTTCACATTTTATATGATTTTGATTTTGACATAACTTCAATTTTTTCCCCATTCATATTCGTTTTCCATATCTCTAATCAACATTCATCCTCTTTTCCATTCTTGATTCTCTACACGTTTATGTAATTTCCTATACAAACACATCAAAATAGATTGGTTATAAAATAAAATTTATAAAAAATATGAGTATGTGGAGGATTATTTAAAAATTAAAACAAACTGTCTATTTATTAACTTTGCATACTATAAAATCTTTCTTGCCTAACAGGTTTGTTGTCCTCTCCACATAAATCATTTAAACACTATTTTTCTTAATTTACTTTTATTCATATATTATAATCGTTGAAACATTTTAAATTTAATTACTCTCTTTTAAAAAAAGACCACTCCATTTCACTATAAATAGTCTCAGATACTGTCGACAATTCATCTCTCAATGCTTACCTATTTGTTTTTGTATAAATTTTTTTATTTTCCTAGGAGAATTGTGACACCTAGTGTGAAAAATTTGCAACTGCTATTAAATTTTAAAGAAAAACATGTTGGGATTAATATAGTGATGGGATTAATAGAATGATTAAAAACAAAAAGCATGGGTAAGGGAACAAATAAATCCCTAATATAATTAAAAATTACAAAGCTGAAATAGTGTTAGATTGAGAATATTGATAAAAGAGATGACAATAACAAATAAATGAAACTCTTAACTAAATTCCAAAGGATTGCAAGACACCTATAAAATATCATATATAAAATGAATAGATAGAATGAAAAACTTACTTAAATGATGTGGAAAAGAAAAACTATGGATCAGAGAAGTAGGATTAATCTCACATAGACTCTCATTCTGCAGTAGACTGAGAATGGTAGAAAGATTTAATATTAATTTCAATTTAGCATTTTATATTTATTAAGAAAATTATTTTCTTTTTATAAAATAACCAAATGTACCTGGCCTATGGAAAGGGTGCGATTTTTTTAAAATTGGTTGCTTTAATATATATATATTTTAAGATTTTATATAAATTAAACAAAAGATTTTAATATTATATAAATAAATGTGAGAAATGTACCTGGCCTGAAAGACAGTTGTTTTTGTAATAGTTGTTTAAATGGTTGGGACATTTGGTACATTTCAGAAATGTACCCGGCAAGATATTAATAAAGCTAAATTAAAATTTTAAATATACTGTGAATTTGACTGCATTACAGACAACTATATATAATAAGATTATTTATTTCTGAAGGTGCTCAAGTAAAGCATTACAGACAACTATATATTCACATGGATTTTTTTTTTTATATATAAGATAATAATTTAATAATGATTTTACAGATTTATAAATTTCCATACTTTGTCTGTTTTAAATTGGATAAGGTTTGGCATGCTATTGTGATTATTGAGCTTTATTAATAGTTTTGTATACCGGCCTACTGAGAGTGTTCCAGTAAAGCTTTACAGACAAGCATACATTCACATGGATTTTATATAAAAGATTACAAATATACTCATTGCCAGAGCCGCTCTAAAAAAAAAAAGCCAATTCCCGGTTCAATGCTTTCATTTGGAAACTTATTTTACACATGATTAAAAAAACACTCTCTATTAGATATTAAAAAATATATTGATTTACAATTAACGTAAATTAAGTTGAGAATGATTCTTTTCAAAAAAAAAAAACATTAAAAGATACATAATTTGTTGCATTATATGAATTTTATTTTGTTTACTCAAATATTGATTCAATAAAATTGCATAAATTGATATTTATAATAATAATAAACAGCCACTCAAAAATTACTATAGCTAATCCAACTCAAAACAAAAAAAAAAAACCTCAAAACAAACAAACAATAAGGGAGAGAGAAAACTATTCTAAAAATATATTTTGTGATAACTACACAAACCAATCTGTGAACCATAATATGTCTACCTGTAGAACATACTGGATAATTTTTGTATAATATATAATGCTGTCTTTTAATTTCCTTAGCAGAAAACCTTTCCTTCTAAAATACTTCAATACCATGTCTAATAGTACCTATTCTATTCTCTGCCATATTTTCACATAAAAAACAATTGACATTGTGACTTTTTTAGAATATCTTTGAGATAATATTTATAATGTAAACGGATTCTACATCTCCTACAAAACTCACGTTCAAGTTCATCATAAAGCGCTCTTCCATTGTTCATTCATTTTATATGTCCAATCCAATGAAGGGCGACTTTACAATAGTGGATTCAATAGTATCACATCCTGCAAGCTAAAGAACAAATTGATTAGTTTTACAATCTTGCCATTGTATTTTTTAAATTTTATGGAGAGTCTTTAAATGAAACTTTTCTAATGCCTTTGTGCTCATAGGGTGTCCAAATTTCACATGCATATAATAAATTAGGTAAAACAACAGCTTTATATACAGCTAACTTAGTTGAAGTAGTTATTTCCCTATGATGAATTATTTTATCTTTTAACTTGTTAAAAACGACAGTAGAACATTGAAGTCTATATTGAATCTCAACATCTAAATCCATCTTTCTATTTAATTCATTTACATTTTCAAGTTGATAACTTTATAAGCTGAAAGTTGCTGAGCATTTTTCTTTTGTCACTGGTTGATAAAGAACTTGAATTTTTTGAATATTAATTAATAAACAGACAACTTTATACGTTGCATTTAAAACATTAACAACATTGTGTAAATTGTCTTTTAGCAGGCAAAAATAGCACAACATCAGCACTCTGTAAATCCAGAATCCAAGAAAATGAAATTATTATTTTTGCTTTCATCTGATTCAAATTAAAAATTCCATCATCAAGCCTGTATTGTATCTTGATCCCTTTGATACGGGGCCACGTTTAATCTAAGGCACCAGTACACTTATTAATTATTTAGAAATAATACACAGAAGGTTTTAATAACTTAACAATGAGTTAATTACTCAGAATATATACTATTATTAGTTGGTTAATATTTTCAACTAGTTGTTTGCTAGTTGAATTCTATAAATGAAATCAGTCTTAATTATTAACTCTTCACTGCTCACAGATTGCGAGTTCTGAAGTACTTTACTGCTCACATGATACTTATCACTTAATAGTTCTCTGATTCTGTGACATTAAAGTTTTGCTAACAATTTTGATAGCTCAGCTAATTTGCATAGTTTATCGTCTGTATACAAATTAGCAAATTCAGTTCAAATTAGTAATTTACATAATTTTATTTATTAGACATTTTCATTATTTCAAAAGTGACTATAAATAACTTTTATGTCGACTAGTTAGTTATATATATACACACACAAGTAGCTTTATTTATTATATAAACCAGTCAATATACAGCATTATCTCCATATTACTCTAGAGATAAGTTCTTTTTCACAAGCAATAATCTTATAACATTTTCAGCATCTGACTAGGTCTTATTAATGACTCCCCCCCTTCACTTATTTCTTCTTGTTAAGGCTGTAATACACCATTTAATTTCATAGGTGTATTTTGGATCAAAGATTTTTCTTTTACACCTATTTCGTTGCTGGTAGATACATCCATTTTATCATTCTTATTCTTCTCTAAAGAATCTTTAATATGAGCAGTAATTGAACTTGCATTTTTATTCATTATCTCTGTCAACTCAGTAGAACATTTCTTTATATGATTAATGTGCTATCTTATTTTACTATCATTTTCAAAATTTATTTCATGTATCTGGATAGACAATAGACTAATTATAATTCTGGTTATCCATTTTTTCCTCAGTATATCCCTTATCCAGATAGTCTCTCTTATATTGAACGTGATGTTTTCAATTTTTACTTCCTTATTTTTAGTCTTGTCTGGAATCAGCATAGAAATATGTGTTCTCACATAACACTTTATTATTAATTCTGTCAAGAGTTTTGTGAATATCAATTTACTTCATTCTATTCAGTGTGCACTTAAAATGTTAACAGCATTTTCTGCTAGTCCATTTTATTTGGGGTGGTTATGGGGTATTAAAAAATACCTTATCACTTTTTCTGAGCAAAAAAAAAAAAATCTATTGCATTGAGCAGAATCCTGTACCATTATAAGTAACTAAAAGTTCAGAATCCCTATGCATAACAAAAAGGTCATCTAATATTTTTTATTACACTTTCTGTGATGGTGTTTTTTATCATTTGATATTTCATTCATTTGGAATAAGAATCAATAGCTATTAGGCCCAGTATAATCTAGATGGACCCTTTCCCACTCTTTTGTTACTTCAAACCAAGGCTAAGTTAGAGTTTTGAAGACATATTGATAGCTTACGTAGTACTGGCCTCAAAAAAGACAATGATCATTTGATACAAGACCTCAGTATAAACCTCAGATAATATCTGCTTATCTCAACAACTATATTTTAACTTTAGAGAAAAATTGAATTTCCTGAAATAGAAGAGATTGATGCTTTATACTGATATATAATATTTAAATATATGTATATTGTCCATATGAACCTTAATGTAATTAGAAGGAACTTGAACTCAGACATTCAAGCTTCCTAAATCTATCCACTCCATCTCATACAACTGATACATATAATTACACACATGTGAAAAAGATTGGACCAGATCATCATATCCTACACATATATACAATCAGTGCTCAGTTTATATTAAAATAGCAAACCTTCAAACTTTATTGGTGATCCTATACGTGAGAAGTCAGAGTGACTTAAAAGTCAATATGTGTATGACAATAATATTGACATTAACAAGGGCTTTGAACATTTCTCTCTCAGATTTTCAATGATGTGGATGGCTGAAGAATTGGAGTATGAAGAAAACTGAAGCCTGTTCATTATTAAAATTTGAAGATTTGCTATCTTAATATAAACTGAGCACTGATTGTATATATGTGTGGGAGATGATAATCTAGTCCAACTGAGGAGTGCTGTTTTAACACACACTACATTTATTGGAGATCATTTATCTTTTTCACATGTACGTTGTCATGTGTATCAGTTATATGAGATGGAGTGGATAGATGTAGAAAGCTTGAATGTTTGAGTTCAAGTCCCTTCTAATATATATAAAGTTGATATTTGTTTGATCATTTCTAAAAAATACAATAAATAATAAAACGTGTAATTGAATCTTGTGTATAATTATCTAAAAGTATTAACAAACACCTAACAAAATTGATAAACATGCTATAAATTAAATAAGATAATTTGCATTATATAGATAAGATCAATAAAACTAAAATAAAACTGATAAATTGTGACTTGGATAGCAGTAACTGATATTTACAAGCAATATAAATTACATATAAGTATTGACAGTCTTTTTCTCTTGTTATTCATTACACTTAGGATTTAATGTCTATGTTTTGCCTGCCAAGAGAACTAATATAAGGATTCCTATAAATCATGAATGTCAAGACAAATGAAACCAGCATGGATTTGAAAAGCATATTCTGCAGAAAAAATGAACGAATTTATGGAAATTAGATGCTTGCTTCATTCATCTATATTTTATGTGGTTTCTGTCTACATCTTTTACAAATGTCTTGGAATCCAATTTAAAACTTCAACTGTCCATCTATTATCATCTTTTCTAGCAATATGGCCAGCTCATCTAAATTTCAGTCTCCTAATTTTTTAAATATTAGTGATACTTGTTTACTCTTTCAACTCATATATTTCATTTTCGATCCTTTCTTAATTATTCCCAACATACAACTTTCCATACTTCATTAATTGGTATGAAATTTTTATTTTTTTCTCTTCTGTTAAGTGTCCAAGTTTCAGATCCATAAGAATTGATAAAACAAATATATTAAAAACCTTTTTTCAACCCATATGCAAACTTTCCTACTAAATTTATATCCAAGGTATATGTAGTTGTTAATTTATGATTATCAATGCTTATTTTCTTCTTTTAAAAAAATATATTAAAACATAAATCTCTTTAGCATTTATCTTTAGTACTACTTTTTTGGTTTTGTCTGATAACTCTTGCAACATTTTCAGAATCTTTGATACATTTTTTTTTTCAAAATCAACAACCACACCTGCAAAATGTAGATGACTTATATAATTTCCATTTATTTTTACTCTTTTCATATTTTAATCCACAAATAATTCTTATAAAATTAGTGTAAGAATTTTTGAGATATGAAATCACCCTGTTGTACCCTCTTCTTAATGTTAGCCTTCTACAATATAATATAATCATATAATTTCTCCTGTTACATTTTGATAAATATTCTTTAGAATATAATATTCTGGATCTATATCTTGATGATCCAAAGCTTTAGTCACTGTAAAAATGTTTATAGGAATCAAATGCTTTTTCATAATCAAAAAAAAAACAACAAAAAATAATAACTTATATTCATTAGTCTTTTCTATAACTTCTCTCAAGACTTGAATGTGATCCATTGTGCTAAAACCACTTTTAAATCCAGTTTTTTTTTTATTCATTACAGTCCAAAGTATACTTAGACAAGTTGTAATTATCTTGATCAAGATTTTGCATAGAATTGATAGAGAACTGATAGATCAGAAGTTTTTAATATCTTCTTGATAACTTTTCTTAAATATCACTATTACTGCTGTCTTCTTCCAATTATCTGGTACACTTTTATCATTTAGTCTTGCCAATAATTTTTCTATTTCTTCACATTTCTTTTAAATTATTAATATTTCCAACATTTCCTAAAGTTTCCCCTTTCTTCATAGATTTAATTGTATGTCTCACCTCTTCATTTAAAATACTTGGCAATTCAGAACATGTAAATACTTTATCTTTATTACTATACAATTCTTTATAGAACCCTTCCATACAATTTATGATATAATCTCACTTTTTAGTAATAGTCCCATCTTTTTTTCTTACTACTGAAACAATTTCTCTTTCAATACCAAAATATTGTTTTACACCTATGAGATTTTTCTCTTTCTTTATCAATTCACCATTGGTAATTCTTTTTTGAAATATTTTACAAAATTGTAGACATTCCATTTTTTCATAATATATCATTTAAATTTTTTTTTCATATTTCCTTCTTTCCTTCATACAATGTTTTGTCTCAATGGAAAATCAATTATTAATCTGTTGCTGTTTTAGTACTAGCTATCCCCCCCCCCCCAGTCAATTGAAGGAATCTTCAAAATCCATTAATATATTAAAATTACTTCCTTTTAATTTAAATTAATAGAATAATTCCAAAAATAAGAAATATTAATTGGTAATACTGACTTTCTTAATAGTTTTTATCTTTTGTATTAGTATGTATTTTACATTTCACTAATCAATGACTGTTTTTTTAATTTAATCTATTAAGAATATTATAATTTTAAAATTTCTGTGCATCAAAATATAATCCAATCTTGTTATACTTGCATTTGAATGTCTTAATGTTTATTTCCATTTAACATTTTTCTTAAAGAAAGAATTCACAATATTCTGTTTTTCTTTTCTGTGAACTCCACTAATCTGTCTTCACCCACTACTGCAAGCTTAATCATATTCATTCACAGCATTTTCATCGTTCAATTGTTAACAATTTTAATAGTAACATCTCTGATAACAATTTTAAAACATTGTGTGTAATCAAAAGCACTTTGAAAATCCATATAAAAATCCTCTACTTCTTCATCACAATAAGAATTTGTTGGGGTATAAATCTGAATTATCTGCATTTGGTATCTTCCATTAATTTGAATAACTAATCTTGCCACTCTTTCTAATAAACTATTCATTTCCACAATATTGTTCTTCCACTTTTTATTTATAATGAACCCTATCCTGTTTCCAATATTAATGTCATTGTAGAAAAATATATGTCCACTTTTCAAATCAATTCTCTCTTTACCTTTTCTTCTGACCTTGCAAAGTATAACAATGTTCCATTTAATATTAGATAGTTCTTTTTACAATTTATGCAATCTTTCTTCACCTGAAAGTGATATGATGTTGTATGTACCTAAATAAAAAGTCATCACTGCATAGAAACTTCAGCGCCCAATCAGTTTGTTGGCCCCTCTGCCTTCAGCTGTCAACTGCTACTTTGGCTGGTAACTTTACAATCTCCTGGTAATGAGAGACATAATTTAGTTTTATTTGCCATGTTTGTAAATATCTATAGGGGGGGGGGGTATTTCTATACACATTCATCCTGCCTTCAAGACAACTGATATTTCAGTTAGTTTTCAGGCAATTAAGAATAAAAAAAACCCCATGTATTTCTTGAATTTTAGATTCAGAGATTCAACATGAAAAGTGATCTATGTCGGTGGGCAACCCATCCTGAGTTTATTTATTTTATGAATAATCAATAACAAGAACATGTGGAGTGGTCATCAGGAATTTGATCGCATATAGTTCCTTTGAGTCCTCAAAAAAAAAATCAAAAGTCTTCTTTCAATTAACAGTAAGCTTCTTTCTACAGCCTAAAAGTTGTTGCCATGAAAGTGACTGAACTGGGCTGCAATCCTAAAGCTGTCAGCTCTAGTGTAAAGTTAATTGACATGTACCTGAAAATATGTGTGATAATTGGAAATAGTGCTAATGCTGATATTAATGATAATTATCTATAGCTTAACTATCAAAAGTGGTTCAAAAATGAAAACAAAAAAGAGGATGAATTAGCTATCCAATTAAGTTACCAGGATTAAATGACTAAGATTTATATTTTTTAGTCTAGAATTGTCTTGCATTCTATACTTATAATATTCATATATATATTGCTTATAACACTTCTTTCATATACACTTCAATGCAAACAAATTTTCTTAAAAACTTCTTTAATTTCCTTACAGTTTCGACTGTCCAGCAGTCTTCATCAAAGCTACAATATTTGAATAATATAAATACATAACCATCATTTCACATATATATAAAAAATACACACATATATATATATCAAAATATACAAATATATTCACTCCATACATATACATATATAGATCCACATATATATATAAATTCCAAACCTACATCTATATTTACATATGCATATCTAAATATATACACATACATCTTTTAAATATACACAGATACATATCCACCGATAGACATATATACAAATCCACATATACATTTATAAATACACATCCATATATATATAAATTGCATATATATATATAAATATACAAAATATATCCAATACACTATTTTTTTAAAAATACCCTTTAAAACTATTTTATTTTCACTTTTTTTAATTTTTTATTAAAAAATCTTTTTAAATATTTTTTATTAATATTATTTTATAATTTCCCCTTCATTGTTTCTTATTATCTATCTTGTTTAATTATTATCTAATATATATCTTTTTTACTTTAATATTCTAAATCACATATATGAGCATGATATTTTCATCAGTGGTATATGATAATATCTGTTGCTCTTTACTTAAGTTCAATGAAAACATCAATCTTATCTACCTTTTTTAAGTGGTTTATTCCTTCTCATTTTTGAAATATGTCTGACTAACTTCGACAAACATATAATCTTTAGATACTAAGATAGATTACATAGATGATACAATTTCAAAACTTTAAATATATAAATTATTTAATAATAATAACATGAAAGGCTAAAACCTTCGATAGAAGCGCCTGAGAACAAATCCTCATGAATTCTTTCTGGATTAAAATCAATACTTGTTTCTTTTTTATCTAACCCTTTTGTCTATGTTTTCAGTCATATGAATTTATTATTCTCTTAAATTCTATTTTATTTTTGTTTGCAAATATTTCTCTTAATTTCTAACTCTATTGTTTAACTATTGCTCTTCAGATGCATAAGCACTAACATCTCCAGACATGTCTGAAGCTATAATAAATCACCTTAGATTCTGAATATATTTCATATAAAAATATCATGGACTATCTTATTTTCAGGAATACAGTTGTATTCAGATCAACAGTTAGGTAACCAAATATAACAAAAATGAAATGGGTCATGGTGTCAAAAACGTCAACTGTTAATGATGATCAAAACATATAATACACAAGCCAGATAATAATTACATCAAATAATCAATTAATATCCACAACTTGATGCACAATTTAAATTTACTTGAAAATGTGTGTGATGAGGGGATAATAGATATAACTATATTTAACAGGAGATAATGCCGATGATGATGACTATCTAAAGTGCAAAGATAAAAAGTGCAAATTCCAATAATTGGAATACATACATATGAAGGATTGTCACAATATATATGTCCATATTGCTAGTCAAAACACTTATGTCTGGCTTATTTATAATCTACACATCTCTGAGCTGAAAAGTTATAAATTCCACAGTTACAAGTACTTTCCAATTTGAACAAAGTACTAGAGCATCCAAAAATCCCCAATTCATTAAACTATCAAAAACATAGCTTCTAAAATGCTATACAATATCATATCGGTACTAATATCTCTAAAGATAATAGTAAAAAAACATTGTTTCAGCTTTTTATCATGTCAGACCTTTATAAAAATATTGCATAGGTCAATCAATACAAGACATACAAATAAAAACTAATATAATAAATAAATAATTTAACTGCAGCATCTCAAATGCAGCCATTTATAGCAAATCATTTGCTTTAAGTTGAAGAACAGTACATTTTTAGTTCATAATGATGAAATAAAAAAAAACCAAACACTTAGTTATTCAAAATCCTTTACCTAAAAGAAACAATTATTAATCTGAATTAAATATCTGGCACAAAAAATAATATACAGAATTAATTAAACCATAAGCTTAAGCTATGTTGTGCAAGATGTAATTGTTAAAAAACTACTATAAATGTGAAATGACATTAGGTAATTAATAAAATTTTTCAAATCCACTTTATCCTAACATACAAGTGAATCTTCTTTTAAAAAAAAAAAAAAAGATCTAAAGTCAAGTCAATATATTAATGCTGATGGTAATTTCATTTAGATCAATAGTAATAAAATCCTTGTTTTTTACTTCACCTTTGAGTGGTAAGTTTTAAATTGCGCTTTACGCAAAAAAGTGAAGCTTAGTATTATTGAAAAGGATTATGGCTGAGCGCTTTCAGAGAACTTAAATCTCCATATTCATAGCCTATTTAAATCAAAGTTAAGCAGTAGTTGCTTTCAGAGAACTTAAGTCTCCATATTCATAGCTTATTTTAATAAAAGTTTAGTGGTAATTTATGCAAAGTTTTCTTTCATTTGCATAAATTACTGCTAAACTTTGATTTAAATAGGCTATGAATATAGAGACTTAAGTTCTCTGAAAGCGCTCAGCCATATAATTCTTTTCTAATAATACTAAGCTTCACTTTTTTGCGGAAAGTGCAATTTAAAACTTAGATCAATAGTAATAAATTTAATACTATTAATTATAGCAATTATAATGTGCTTCAAATGCTTGTTGGTGAAGTTAGAAAAATAGTAGTTAAATATCAGCTTTCGAGGTCTTTTAACTTCATATTCATAGCCGAAGAATTAGAAATGTTGTCTTAAATCATGATTTATATATTTATATTATCAATATTAACATAAACATATTCAATATACAGTAATAATATAAACCAGATCATATGGGGTATTTAACATTATTATTAAATTAGTAACCCCAAATTTTTTTTAATTTGGACAAATTTATAACTGACCAGATAAAAGTAGCAAAAACACAAAAAATTTCTCAAAATTAAGTGATACAAATAAGAATTAGAATGGCAACTAATTTTGAAAGATGTCTTAAATTAAATAATTAAGAATTTGGACAAATCATCACACTTCAAAACGATACCTTTATAAATGCTTTTTCTAATTGTATATTTAGAAGTCACTTATGTCAAATATTTTCGTGTTTTTTTTTTGCTTAAAGCAATGCAAGTCCAAAAAAAAAAAAAATCATTTGAGAATAACAATAAATAATGCCTTATATGATTCACTACCATTAAAAAAATGAGAATAAACATGATATTTTTAATGGTCATTGTTCTGAAAAGAAGAGTAAAATGGCTTCAATTTTATTACAAGACATATAAAATAAGATTTGGTTCAAGATCGCAATTATGACTTGATAAAAGGTGATACTTCACAAAACAAAATTGATAATGATTAAGGAGAATACAAAACCCAAATATATAATATCAAAACATTTCTTACGCTAGGACTTGTAGTATTGAGTTCATGTAACAAGTATTGCCAAGATTACGAAGACCGGTCACTCCAGAAATTACTGTATAGCGTTTAGAAAGAGCAAAGGAAGGAAGATCCTTTAATTCAGGTTTTTCATCAACAGGTTGTTTCTAGAAGCAAATATAATATAAATGATGAAAATTAAAATAACAGTAAAATTATTGCTCATATTAAACAAGTATTTGAGATTTTTTTTAAAAATAATAATAATAAATTAACTATATATAAATAAAAAAAATAAATTATTACTTTTATTTCATCTTGCAGTTGAACCAAAGACTGACAAGCAGAAAGAGCTTTATTCAAAAGAACTAATCTACAATAATTAAAAGTTAAAATAAATTATTTAAATATATATATATGTGTGTGTGAATATATATGTATGCAAACTAGATTCTTTGACATTATTTTTTAAAAGAATCTTATAGCTGAATCAGAAATTGGTAAGCAGGAAAAACTATTTAAAAAAATCTAATCTAAAATAAAAAAAATTCAGGAATTGTATATATAAATATTTAAAATATAAGCATTCTTTACATACTTGGAGCCTAATTGTAAATATAGATTTGAACTCAGACTTTCAAGCATCCTTCAACTATCTACACTATCTCATACTACTGATACACATGACCACACACATGTAGAAAAGATAAATAATCACCAATAGACATATTTCATGCTAAACCAGCATTCATCAGTTGGTCCAGATTATCATATCCCACACATATAATATAATCAGTGCTCAGTTTTATATTAAGATAGCAAATCCTCATATTTTAATGGACAGGCTTCAATCTACTCCAACCTCCAACTAACTCTTCAGCCATCCATACCCTTGAAACCTGATGACAGAAAGCTCAAATTCCAAGCTGATTCCAATATTATTGCCATGCTCATGTTGACCTCAAGTTACTCTGACCCCTCATGAGATGGGCAGGTTACAGGTTTTGTGTGTAAATATTTGAAATACAGGCACTCTCCATACACCTGGAGCCTAATTGTAAATATAAGGGATTTGAACTCAAGACTTTCAATTATTCACACTATCTCATACCACTGATACACATTACCACACATGCATAGAAAAGATAAATAATCATCAATATATGTATTTCATGCTGAAACAGCACTTATCAGTTGGTCCAGATTATCATCTCCCACATATATATATAATCAGTGCTCAGTTTTATATTAAGATAGCAAACTCTAATACGTTAATGGACAGGCTTCAATCTACTCCAACCTAACTCTTCAGCCATCCATACCATTGAAATATGATGAAGGAAAGCTCAAATCCCATGCTGATGCCAATATTATTGAAAATCTGAATTCAAATCCCCTACATTTACAATTAGGCTCCAGGTATGTAAAGAGTCCTTGTATTTCAAATATTTACATATTAAGCCTGTATCCTGCCCATCCCTCATGTATTTAAATGGACAAGGTCCTATATATGAGGGGTCAGAGTGACTTGAGGTCAACATGGGCATGGCAATAATATTGGCATCAAGATGGAAATTTGATCTTTTCATCATCAGATTTCAATGATATGGATGGCTGAAGAGTTGAAGTAGATTGAAGTCTGTCCATTGAAGTATGAGGGTTTGTTATCTTAATATAAAACAGAGCACTAATTATATATATGTGTGTGGGAGATAATTTGGACCAACTGATGAGTGCTGGTTCAGCACGAAATAAGTATATTGGTGATTTATGTGTGGTCATGTGTACCAATGGTATAAAATAGTGTGAATAGTTGAAGGATGCTTGAAAGAAGGAATTGTATATATAATATTAATATCAATCACTTTTCTTTATTCACTTTACAATGCACTATATACTTATTTTACTATCATAAGTGATTGATATTAATATTGGATAAATTGGGCAATGCAATAAAGAAAGATTAGAACTGTAATTGTATATATATATATTGAAGTGGTCAATCATATATATACATACATGCGTATGTGTGTATATATATGTGCTTCATGTATATATTTTGCTATTAAGTTAAAAATATTAAGGCATTTTAAAAAATATAATGTATAAAAAAATGTAATTTTATTATTAAAAAGTAAATTTTATTATGAAATTTAATTATGAGTTGGTATGTATGAAAAAAGATGGGAGTTCAAATCAACAAAGAAAGTTTAACTTTCTAATTAATTAAAAAAAAACCAATTGAAATTAAAAGAAAGAAGATACTAAATTCTAATTTTAAAATTTATATTTTAGTGTAGCATTGTATTACAATAAAATGTGACAAAAGTGTAATTTCTGGAGAATTTGATAAAAATCAAAGACATTCAGAATTTAATTAAGAAATGCAATTAGTAAAATTTCAAAATTAAATTAAGATTATAATCAGGAGGATTCTTTTTAGATAATAAAGAATTTTCTTTAAGTTTAAATTAATTAATCAATATGGAGAACAGCCGATGGCTTTGTTTTTGAGAGATATATATATAGCAAAAATAAAATTTTTAGTTATTATAAACTTCTGGAAGAGTTGTTGTGAACTTCTGGTAGAGTTTTGAAAAGTTTTCTTTTAAAGCTGTTAAATTATATAAGGCTATGATTAGTGAATTTCTCTGGCCATCGACAAGGAGCTTAGTATGGAGCTCCCTTCAAGTATAAAATGCTAGGCCGATCAAGTCCCTGCCTACAATTGATAATCCAAGTTGCTGACATACTATGTCGTCGCCGTCAAAAGGGAAGTCCCTAGTATATAATGTTACCGGTAAATCATTAAAACTTCTTTATTATTCTCTCTCTTTGCTTTAAATAATTATATATTAATCATTCAGTAAAATATGTTTATTATTTAGATTTCTTATTGCATTATTTAAATATAGTAAGGAAGATCGACTATTGCAATATATATACTCGATCTTTCTTAAATTTGTTAGACTTACTGTTTAATTAAGAATGAGACGAGGTAAATTTAGTAAAATATTTCAATGATTAAAATATTTGACGTCATTTAAAGAAAAGTCCAGTAATTAAATAAAGCAAGATATTTAAATCCCTTCTCATTGATTCTAATTTGTTTTTTTTTTTTATTAGCGATTTTAAACTTCTATATCTAAAATCAGTTTTGGCAAAATGTCAGTTAGCCATCAATGCAATTATAATCGTTTATATAAATAATTTTCAAATTTTAAAATTAATATCGAATGTTGAGAAGTTAAAAAACGATCTTTATTTTCTGTTTTGGGAAGGTACAAGTATATATGTATACTGCGTACAGGTGATTCATAATCAACATGCAGTTTTAAAATAAAATTTAATGTTTTTTGATAATTTTAATAATTTTCAAAAAACATTAAATTTTATTTTAAAACTGCAGGTTGATTATGAATCACCTGTACGCAGTATACATATATACGGTATTTGTACCTTCCCAAAACAGAAAATAAAGATCGTTTTTTAACTTCTCAACATTCGATATTAATTTTAAAATTATTTATATAAACCATTATAATTGCATTGATGGCTAACTGACATTTTGCAATAACTGATTTTAGATATAGAAGTTTAAAATCGCTAATAAAAAAATAAATGTTCGAAGTTAAAAGTTAAAACTTCGTTTTTTTTTTTATCTTTTTGACAAAATTTATGTATAGTGTATGATACGATAGTTTATTCTCTAAAACTTATAATTCAATTTAATATATTACCATTGTAAGTTATCGTAACGATATTTCCTTCTATATGTAAGACCTATGGGGCGGATCTTTAATTAAGCAGGAAGTAATCTCTTTATAAATTTTTTTTAAATATATAATAACTGCGTAGACTTTGATTTAGCCTATAGAATAGATATCAACATATTATAAACTTATGCCATGATCATTTACGTTTTATAGATCAAATTTTAAGGCCAAATATTCATTATACATAAATATAGCGTTATTGGGTTGTCTAATTTCATGCTTATTTCATAGCGTTTCTTTAGCAGGTGTATGGGATCCCTGCTTCGGAAGATTTAATTTGACGAGTTCATTCTAAATAAGTTCCACGCAAATGCGGGGGCATTCCTTTTATTTTTCAGACCCAGAGGGTCTTCTTATTTCTTGTTACCAGTGCAGAGGATCGTTCCTGCCTGTTAATGAGAGTTATTAAGGGTTATATGAAGACGCTCATTTCTTCATTCCATGACCCATTAAACTTCGCAAAAGCGAATATATTCCCGTCGTCGCCTTATTATAAGACTTGGATATGACATCGCCGAGGCGATCATATTCCAGTATACCTCGTTATTTGTTTATTACTTTAGCAACTCAGTACCGCCTTGTGCATATTAAAGCCTGAGATTTCAGCATTCATTGGTTATGATCATATGAGCTATGCATTTATCTATTTAACCACATTTCTAGTTAATTAAACTTTTCTTGATTTATTTATTATCATGTATTTGCTTGAGGGATATCTGCCCCAAAGATCAAATGTGTTCATCATCCGAGGTCCCTTTTTTATATAAATGTTATACAATGAAACTTTTACATATGCAATTACCAATTAATGTAATTCCACTATATTTTACGCCTAGCAACGAAATTAAGGGTAGTCGTTTCTTTTGTTTATAACTTTAAATACTAATAAAGTGTTTGTACCTTTTATATACATTGTATTGGGTGTCTAGTTTGCCACAGGGAAATCATATAGTTAATAATCTAGTTTTAAGAGTCTCTACCTCTCCCTGATCACTAAGCCTAAAAAAAAAAGAAATGAAGTAGTATGTGGGTTGGAATGAGTTGTGGTGGTTTAAATCATCCTGGTGGTGATTTATGCTGTTGTCAGCTCATCCTGACCATTAAAATATATTTATGTAAGTGAAAATTAGATTTTTTTCCCCCCATAGACAACTGCTTGTAAAGCAGCTGCCGCTGACCTCTCGACCACCATTAGATTTTTAAGACTATATTCTAAATAATTTTCAAGTCATTTGAAATCTTTTTTCTTATTATTTCTAATATATCTTTCAAAGTAAGAGCAAACTCTATTGTACCCCACTTCTGCCATCTATTATAAATTTGAGAAAAATCAAAATACTAGATAAATAATAGTGCTTATGCATTCTATCCATACTCCGAGCTACTTCCAACTTATAGCCTTTATCAGTAAGGAGCTTAGACTTGGATCTCTTGGATGGAAGATATCTTTCACCTAGTAACAATCTTTTACCCTTTTTTTTTACTATGCTGTTATCAACCTGAAACTGAGAAATACCTTAATGGTTTTGAATCCAAACCAAACTAGTTTGCATAGTTAAATATTTCTGATGCTAGTTAATTATATTTTTATACTTTCAGTTTTTGTAATCTTTATCCTTTGTCCAGGATTAGTATAAAATAAATAAAAAACTGTACCCCCAAACCTTATGTTAATGCTTTTTACAGGAGCAAATTATTTTATTTTACTCTACTGTTACTATATATTGTAAGCTTGAATAATCAAAAAAAATACTAGATAACGATTATTAAATTATATCCATCACAATCCTATTCATATTCAGAGACTAGGTTATAATTTGTGGTCTTCATCAGGGAGGAGATTTTCTAATCTAATTTACCTTTCATTCAACAGTTATTTTTTTATTCCTTATTTTAATACTATAAAGTTATCAGCCTGAAATTCGAAATATCAATGTCTTTAATTCAAGCCAACTTGGTTACGTAGTTAGATAATTTAAATGCCAATTCATGAACAATATATTTTAATCTTCAGTTTTTATAATTATAGACATTATTATCCTTTAGCTAAGATTGATGTAAAATCTAAAAACCTCACGTGCCACCAATATATGGAATGCTTAACAAAAGCAAAACCTATTCTATTCCAATAGTGCCAACTATTATAAGCTCAAGTAATTTATTTATACCAGATAATAGTGCTTATCAAATCCACATCCAGTGCTAACCTATCCATATCCCCAAACTAATGTCTAGTTTATGGCCTTCATCAGTGAAAATCATGGACTCGGATCTATTCTTTTTTTTATTATAAACTTAACAGCTTGAAGTTCAAAAACAAGTTTTATTTTGAATCCAAGTCAACTTACTTGTATAGTTTCTATAGCTATATTTTGATATCCTTCAGCTTTTACAACAACGGTAGACATGTTACCATTTGGCCATGATTAATAAGCTGGGGATTACCTAATGTTTTTTTGATTTTAATATAATAAATTGTTTTTATTTCCTCTTTTCCAATATTACTGAATGTTGTCAAATAAACATAAATATTTAAAGATTAAATGAATGATATTTTTCTACCCAACTGATAAAATTTTCAATATAGTACAGGACCATAGTTTATAAATTTTCTTATGATATTAAGACAACTGTCAGCAACACTATCCTATATCACTGCTGTCCAAAACAGACATTAATAAAATAACAATAAGAAAAAGTAAGCAAGCCAAAAGAAAAAAAAGATGAAGAATTGATCAACTCAAGTATTAAAAATCTTTAGACTTTATGAAAGATTTCCATGATAGTAAAATTAGTATTAAACTTTGTTATCAGTTTTGATAGGTTTATCTGTATAAGTCATTTGGTTTATTTATAAGATAATTTTTGCAAAGGATTTTGAAATTTATTTTCTGTTTTTTTTTTTTTGCTAATCAGGTATCTTGGACTAAAGTGTTTAATACATTTTATATTACATAAATCACTATAAAATTTTACTACATCTTTGCAATCTTCATAATGTTTTTTCAATTAAATTATCGTACAGTTTTTAATTGTTTAGCGGGCTTCTTTACAGCTATAGAATACAATTGCATGACATTATTTTTGATATAAATATACTTAATATTTTTTTTTGTATGTGTGTATGTATGCTTAATGAAGTGAGTTATTTTTCTTTAATTATTTATTTGGCTTAGTGCATCATAATTATAGCTTTCTTATTTTGTTATGTTGCTGTTTCTTATATAATCTTTATTTATTATTCTAACTATGCAAATGGGCTCATGTACATCATCCACCTGTGTGATAATTGGTTACTGTTCCATCTCCTGTTTATGACATTCTTGTGGTTAGCTATGAACCATGCCTCCTTTACTTTTCACTTTCAGTCATTGCGTTTTTGGCATATAAGGTTAACGCTTTGTGGATTGAAATTGAGACTGTGTTCTCTTTCACGATCCCAGAACACAGATTTATATTTGGAGTTTCTTTGGCATGTCTGTATAAATATTTGTGCTGCGCTATTCTGATGATGTTGGTCCTAAGATTTGTTATATGTTGCTGTGCATCTTGGGTTGTTGCACTGAATCTCAGACTATTTGAGAGATCCCATCATTTGGTAATTTGCCTTTAGTGTTATTGATATACTGGCTACTGTTGAAAAACTCATGTTATATTTTTGTTTGCTATGTTTTTTATTTTATTAGCCATTTTGATATGTAAGGTGTGCTGATCCATGGTTTATTATTGATTTGTGGTCTTAGCATTTGTATGTTAAATCTTTTGATTTCTTTCTTTAATGTTTCTCAGTTTATCCTAGGCTGCATAGGTCTTTTATATATTCATCAACGTTTTGTTTTCTATCAGAGAAGCTAGTTTCCATAGAGAAATCCTTTAAATTGTGTGAAATTGGGATTTTTGATCGTGGGTGGATTGCCCTTATTTCCAATTCAGTTTACTTGTATTCTTTTGGATTATCAGGTCTAGATATTTGATGTTTTTTGCTGCATTTTTACTTTCAATTGTCCATTGCCATGATGATTTGGTGGTCAATAGGCTGTGAATTTCTGTAATAGTCTACTATTCAGGTGCACATATGAGTTATCACCAATGTATCTTTTGTATAATATATACTGATCTTTCTCTAAGAAGGCTGTGATGATTTTTTCTTCTGTTTTTGACAGTATTAGGTTATATATTATTTCACTGGTAGGCAGTCCTACTGGCCATATGAGTTATATGAAATTTTAATAAAAAGTATAATCACTTTAGTTGCAACTACTTTTACTCAATCTTCTTAGAAAGGTTGTGTAAGTAGGATTAAATTACTTAAGCTATTAAAGTCCTTATTTCTAATTAAAGGGCTATGCTGAAAATCATATTCTTATATTCTTTCTAATTCTTTATTTCTAAGGACATGTTTAGACCAGCAGTTGACAATCTCTAATCCATTAATTGTTTTCTATAAAAGGAGTTTTTTTTTTTATTGAATTGGTAACCTTACAAAAATAAAATAAACTGATTTTTCACAATATTCATATTTTATGTAAACATTAATTCTTTAACATGTCATGTTTATTTTCAATTTTCCAATTATTTTTCCTCTTTTTTTTTTAATAATCCAAGTCTCAAACTTCAGATAAAATATAAGACATGTTCAAATTTAATCAATCACAAAATAATCATGTAAATGTCTATTTAATCATTGTAATTCTTATTATAATTTTTTCCTTAGTTCTCTAATTGTCATTTAATCAGATTTCTAAATGCTAAAAGCAAATAATCTTAATTTAGTTGTATAAGATACAATTTATTAATACTAAAATGTAAGACAGAAAACAAATTACATAACATGAAAAAGATTATCTGCATATTTAGTAAAAAAATCAATGCTGGATACATATTACAAGTTACATAAATAGTCACTTACTTGTTGCACAATTGAGATAAAAAGGGGAAGACAAAAATCAAAGCAGATTAAACTTAATTTAATATCACAGAATACATAAAAGAATGAATAATTTAGCTTGAGCTTTACGCAAAAAAGTGAAGCTTGTCTCAATCTTCTTACAAGATATATGGCTAAGCGCTTTCAGAGACCTTGAGTCTCCATAATTATAGCCTACTTTTAACCATATAACTTGTAAGAAGATTGAGACAAGCTTCACTTTTTTGCGTAAAGCACAAGCAAAATTACTTACTACTCAAAGGTGAAGTAGAAAACTAGTATTTTATAAAAGAATGAAGAAAATATCTGATAAAAAGTTGACATAAGCTTAAAAGTCTGAAATTTTAAATATCTTTAGGACTCTTTAGACAACTGTTAATTGCTTGTTTAAAGATAATTATTGCTTAAATCAAATATGGTTGGCAATCAAAGATTACTTAGAGAGAGCAATAAACATTACAAAGAACACAAAATCACAAGAGAATAAATTGCTGCAGAGATCAATTTGTATTTCAACACATTATAGCAAATATCGATAGCCTCACAAATAGAAACATTTATGAATAAACTGCTATTTCAAAACCATTAGATTCTTACGTGAATGTTAACTTGCACAAATGATGTCACAAGAATAACAACTGGACAATATTTTTTTCTAACTATCTTCAAGTACACATGCATACCAAGCACAAAGCATGGTTTGGATCTTTATGTTCTGATATTCTCTATAAATGCATTACAATTGCAGACAATTCAATATTCTAGGGACTAGGTTCACATTATATACAAAAATTGTTTCTAGACAACATTCATATTCACAAATGATAGTGCTCCAATTCATACAATGCACACAGTCAATTAACATTTTGAAAAATATGAGAATGACTTGAAATATGTATATGATCTTTGACAGAGAACTTAATATGCATACATTTTTAAAACTAAAATTATAATAAAATCTAACTACAATAAAAATGTGTGGGAGGAAGAAATTGTGATTAATAATGACATAATAGAATAGAATAAAAATATTATGAAGACTATTATGATATACAAAAGCCACACAAACTGAGAGCAAGCAGATGATATATCATAATAAATATTTTTTCTTTCATAACTAGGCTACCTACTGCAAGCTGTACTTACTAATGCATGCCAGATGATAGTGTATAATAAATCTCTATTAAGTGTTATCTTAATCAATATCCCCAGACTAGTTTCAAGTTTACGGCTTTCATCAGTGAAGAACATTGGATTTTGGAGCAGTACATCTGATGAATATTAAAATTTTTTAAAAAATTGCTGATAAATTTAATTTCATGTATATTAGTAATAAATTCACCCAAAGATGTTAATAAAAAGTTTATTTAGTGTAAAAACATTGGAAAAAAAAAAAAAACTACTTACAGTGATACTCCAGGAAATGAAGCAGAGCGAAACAACAAACTACGTGATGAAGGAAGTTTAATATTGTCGAATTTCTGAGTAGCAATGGCACTGAGTAAATTTCGTAATTTTTGAATATCGCCGTTATCATTATCATTGAAGACATATTCTTCACAAAGATAGCTAAATTTAATACATACAAGCTAATTATTTAAAAAAGTTTTTTTCAATATACTTAAATAAATTCTATTTATCATATTATGAAGATAAAATTTAAAAGATTTTCTGTTAAATCTATAACATAATTATTATTATTATTAATATGTATATATGAAATTAAATGCATTGTAACAGTACTCTATTTATCATATTATGAAGATAAAATTTAAAAGATTTTCTGTTAAATCTATAACATAATTATTATTATTATTAATATGTATATAATGTACATATGAAATTAAATGCATTGTAAGAGTACTGTTTTGCATATAATTCTATCACTCACTGTTGGACTGCCAGTTTTGTATACCATAATGACTAATTTTTTTGAAAAGGAAATAGATAGTATACCTAACTACTTTTTATGATTATAATCCCCAATTTTATTTTACTTCATAAGATAAAATTAATAGATTCTGCTTTTAGGGTACATTGACATAATGTTAATTAGTGACATATAGAAGGCACTCAATAATGCACACCCCCATACATTTTACAATATCTCAGTCTAAACTCATTGCAAAAATAAGAGATTACAGCGCAATCAAAATTTTGCAGAATGGAACACAAACAAACAAACAAAAAAAATGAAATAAACAAAACCAATATTTAATCAACAAATAAAAAATAGTATATAACTGTAGCAACTTTCTCTATATAATAGTACCATCTAGTGCAAGCCATAACAATCAAAGGTGCATACTCATTCAATATCCCCAAACTAGTTTCTAGTTTTTGGCTTTCATCAGCGAGGAGTCTTGGAACTGAGAGCAATGCATCCAGATCTTTGGATCTAATGCCCCCCAAACAACCTTTTATCTTTTTAGTTAACTATAAAGCTATGAACCCAAAGTGAAAACACAATAATGGTTTTGATCCAAGCTAATATGTTTTTAATCATATAGATCTGAATTGAGTTTAGTATTTATATTTTGGTGCCTTTGATTTTAAACCACTTAAACATCACATGACCATCATTTCATATGCTTATCCAATCAGTTAAAACAATAGCAACTTTCCCCATGTAATAGTGACACCTAGTGCAATCATAGTAATCAATGAATTTCAAAAGATTTGTGTATCAAAATTTCTACTTAGTGCCTACTCATCTTTTAACCCCAGACTAATTTCTAGATTATGACTTTCATTAGTGAGAAATCTTGGATTTAAGAGAAATGCACCTAGATCATTGGATGTAATGCACCTCTTAAGCAATCACCTTTTAATTTTTTAATTAGCTATAAAGTTATAAAACCAAACTGTATATAATGTTTTCAATTCAAGCTAATTTACTTGTGGTCATACAGATCTGAAAACAGTTCAAGAAAAAATATAGATACTGAACTGGATTTAGATTTATAGTTAATAAAAAGATAAAAGATGGGTGATTTAGATCCAAAATCTAGCTGCATTTCTCTCAGATTTAAGTCTCTTCATTAATAAAAGGCACAAGTCAGAAATTATTCTGGAAATATTGAATGAGTAGGCCTTAAAAAGGGATTTTGATGCATAGATCTTCTAGCATTCATTGATTACTATGGATTGCCCAGATGACACAATTGTATGGAGAAAGTTGCTACCATTTTAACAGATTGTGCAAGCATAAAAAATGGTGGTCATGAAATGTTTTAGTGATTTAATACCAATCCTTATCAAAGAATGTTGGTATTGTATTCACAGACACCAAAATATATAGATATTGAACTGGGTTCAGATCTGTATGACTATGCAAGTAAAGTAACTTGGATTATAAACATTATTGTGTTTTAAGCTTGGACTCATAACTTTATAGTTAACTAAAAAGGTGAAAGTGCTGCTGTAGGGATGCTAACCAAAGATCTAGGTACATCATTCAGATTCAAGGCTTCTTACTGATGAAAGCCATAAGCTAGAAACTAGTTTGGGGATATTAAATGAATAGGCATTAAATAAGGATTTTGTTGTGCAAACCTGCTAGCTTCCATTGATTACTATGGCTTACACTAGGGGAAACTATTGTATGGAGAAAGTTGCTATTGTTTTAACATATTGTAAAAGAAATGGTGATCATGTGATGTTTTAGGGGTTTAAATAGTATAGTTTATAAGTATAAATAAGAAATTATACATACTTTTAAATAAAAAATGAGATTATTTAAATACTAATACAAGAATAAACAAGTGATCTCAATTAACTGATCTTGAGAGAATGAGTTTAATCTTAATATTTTTGTAAAAACTTGTATTAATAATTCAAATTAAAAGAATCAATAATTGTAATAATATTGGTGTATAATATTATTATTATAGTACATAGCAATTTACATTAGATTTATTTTAAAAAATAATTAAAGAAATTAAAGTAAAGTTTATATATCTTATTTGGGTTTCTAAACAATAATAAACTATAATATAAATTAAATAAAGTATTTAATAAAAGATTAATTAAGTTAATTATTCACCCTTTACATTTGCCAGTACAAACTTTTTAGACTGAAGTTCACCTAATATTTAATAATAAAACAAGTCATATATAATGTGACATTGCTTTTAAAAGGTTGTATTTACAAATATGTAATATATAGTGCATACCAATAGCTCAAACAAGCTTTTATTTAATAAGTACGGTAAGAGAAAATTTTAAAATCTCTATCTAGAATATTCTTATCCCCAGACCAATTGATTTCAAATTGGTTTCTAATATTTATATAAATTTCCTGGTTTTTCATATATTATTTATCTCTAAGTATAATTCAGCAATAATATAGAGTTTAACTGCATTTTATGGATTATTTTCTTCTTTAATAATATTTTATAAAATTTGTGTTGAAGCTTCCAATTTAAATAATTGAGGCATGATTTATTCATATAATATATTGTGATACAAAAAGTATAATCTTCACAAATTGATCCAAAAAAGTTTTCTTAGGCAAACATTATTTAAAAACAATATAACTGCAGTATCATGTCTGTAAAATGTATGACAAGAGCATCGAATTTTGGCATAAATATCGATAATTTGTTATCTTCTGTATAGACACTGTTATATCTCTTAGTTTTGATCTTTTTCTTTCTGCATTCAACTAAAACTCAGTAGACACCAGTTTTGAGAATTCTTTTCGCACTTGTTTTTCTTCATACACATTTATTACATTAAATATAAAAAACAATAAACATTAACTAATTTCACATAGTCAAAAATAATTAATCAAAATCAAACCATGTTCACAAAAACAAGTTTCCAAGTACAAGCAAAAAGAAAACAAATTACAAACAATAATTTGAGTACACTTAATTTTATTTAAATTCTTTGCAAATGAATTAAACATTTTCCCTTTTTTAATAATATAAACATATAATGAAATCATATAAATTTAAAAGAATGTGTACCAATTTTTAGATATATGCTATTATTATGTATTATCAAATTGTTAAATTTCATCATCATCACAACATAAGAATATATATATATTGAAGTATAAAATTGGATATACAAGCTTTTAGATAGAAAATTTTAAAAAATTGCACACACGATAATGGCAAATAACTCCATAAGTCAACTTAGTGTGTTAATTCATGTTTTGAAACCACTCATTAAGTTTGTCTTTAAAAAAAAAAGTGAAGAAATCAGAAGAATCCTCATAGATAAGTATATGAAATTTCTATAGACTTCTTACATCATCTTAAATTCAATATTTACAAATATAAAGATGCCTGATTCCATTCCCGTGCCAGTATTGTCACTGGTCAGACCAATATCACCCAAAGACAAGAGAATAATAATACCAATCAAATCTTTGTGTTATATACTAACCTAATTAAAACAGGCAAAACTCTCCATACATATTGCCACTCAGTGCA
Organism: Epiperipatus broadwayi; assembly: GCA_028023455.1. NCBI lineage: Eukaryota > Metazoa > Onychophora > Udeonychophora > Euonychophora > Peripatidae > Epiperipatus > Epiperipatus broadwayi. Next base: position 7,293,310 of record JAQFVV010006230.1, read on the forward strand.
GCCAGAGTAATCAAGGGATGCCAGAAGGCATGTGCATAAAATCTCCTAGTGCTTACTCATCCAATATACCCAGATTAGTTTCTGGCTTGTAGCCTTCGTCAGAGAGGAGCCTTGGATCTGAGAGTACTGCACCTAGATCTTAGGGTTTAATGCAACCCTCCAGCAGCCACCTTTTATCTCTACTTAACTAAAAACTATGAGACTTAAATTGAAAACACTATATTTTCAATCCAAACTTATCAGCTTATATAGTCATATAGGTCTGAACTCAGTTCAGTACCTATACCTTTTGGAAGTCTTCTGGCATCCATTGATTACTCTGGCTTGCACTGAGTGGCAATACGTATGGAGAGTTTTGCCTGTTTTAATAACAATTAAGAGCAAGCATAAGACATGGTGATCATGTGATGTTTATTGGCTTAAAACCAATCCTGCCTAATAGGATAGGGGTGGCTATGGTTATTAAAGAACCAAAGACACCAAAATGTATAGGCACTGATCTGAGTTCAGACTTATATGACTGTATAAGCTGATGAGCTTGGATTGAAAATATTATTTTTGTCTCATAGTTTTGCAGTTAAGTAGAGATAAAAGGTGGCTGCTGGAAGGTTGCATTAGATTCTAAGATCTGGGTGCAGTGCTCTTAGATCCAAGGCTCCTCACTGACGAAGGCCACAAGCCAGAAACTAGTCTGGGGATATTGGATGAGTAGGCACTAGATGGGGATTTTATGCACAAGCCTTCTGGCATCCATTGATTACTCTGGCTTGCACTGAGTGGCAATACGTATGGAGAGTTTTGCCTGTTTTAATAACAGTTAAGAGAAAGCATAAGAAATGGTGATCGTGTGATGTTTATTGGTTATATACTAACCTGTGTGTTATTACTAACAGAATGTATTTGAAAAGTTTAAATAAAATTTGAATTATTCTCAAAACATTTATCAATAAATATTAATTATGGAAATAGTCAAACATGTAATTATAATTATTGCAACAGAATGATTTATATTAAAACTTCCATTCCACATATTCTCAAAACATATGAATAAAGACATTTAAAAATAATAAATGATCCCAAAATGCATTTTACATTGAGTCAGCACTTTTCAATTGGCCTCATGTCACAGTCACATACATGGCTTCATCATTTGTTAATTTCAAATTACTACAACTTGATTTACAAAAGTCAAACTTTTTTTTTTCACATCTTTGAAACTATCTACTTTAGATAACTATATTGATGTATTTGTCTAAAGTGGATGGAATAAAAGATTTGAGTGCAGGAAGTTTGATACTTGTAATAATAGAATGAATGAGTATAATATAATTAAAAAAAAATTCCTAAAAGAAAACCAAAAAAATAATAATAGAAAGACAAAGAATAAAAGATAATGATGATTTTTGCAAAATTATACAAACCAATCCCTGACCCACAAACATGTCTGAATATATCATATGCTGGGCCTTTATTTATTTAATACTTTGTGATAATATCTTGAATTTCTGCACTAACTTTAGTTTCTAAAAGTCTTCAACACTTTTCTTAATGTTTTCCATGATATTCTATTTTAATCATATCCTCTCAATGAAAATAATCAATATTGTTTTTGAGATAATCTTTGTAGTATAAATGGTATCTGCCTCTTAAACCAAGTTAAAGTTCACATAAAATTCTTTTGCAATCATTCATTCACTTTATATGAATACAATGAAGATATGCTTTCACAATGATGGATTATCATGGCATATAGCAAGCTGAAGAACATATTCAATGGTATATAAAAATATAAATAAACATTAAATTGTATTTCAATAATAACTGTAGAGAAGAGACAATAAAATAAAATGTTAAGATATAAAAGCAATTAAATTACCATTGTGCCAAGTGTTATTGAGATTTTTGAAAAAAATTCCAGTGTGTTTTTATCTGAATGAATAACTATGATAATTATGTCACTATCATATAACAAATTAAAGGTAATACTAATGCCATATAATCAGAGAAAATCTTGAAAATATTAAATGCAAACTTAATACACTTGTTTTTAATAACACTGAAAATGTAATAAAGGTTGTATTTAATATTTTCAAGGTATTCTCTGAATATATAGCATAATATTGCTTTTAATTTATATTTTTAAATATAAAAAAGGAAAAATGATGAGATACAATTGGATGTCTATCACTGAAAAGATATTTAGAAAAAGATATGTAAGTTTAAAATTGTTTCATCAAAGTTATCATACACTTAAAAAAGCACATTTTGAAATATTAAAGCTGAAAAAATAAAAAATAAAATAGATATTGACCCATGTACAGTATTTATATGGGAAAGAAGATATTTGTAAGATTAAATGATTTCATAAATAAACAAGATATATAGATAGATATAAATATAAGCAAACATTCAGAAAAATAGATGGATAAAGGAGAGATAGGCAAGATAAGGAAAGGGGTAAAAAGTGAGGAAAGGTGAAAGATGTGGAAATAATGTTTATCTCCGGTTTCACTGAACATTCATCTAAAAAAAAAGTTAAATAAACCATATTTAGAGTAAAATGAAAGTTCAGTTCAGATAGAAATGTAAATAAGAATGTGAGCCAGAAAGAAAATTGTCGAATGGAGAATAACAAAAAAAAAAAAGACATTTAATAACTTTAAGGTAAAAGAATAGGATATGATAATTAGCAACGTATTTGCAGTTTAAATTCATTATCACTATTATTAATTAAATATCTCAAAAATAAGTCATGCTCATCAATTTCACAATCTATTCTAAGCTTTTCTGTCTCCTCTTCAAAAGTTCATATCTAATTACTTCATTTAGATCATTAATTAATTTCTTTCTTTTCTATTTCTTCTTACATTGCTTTAAATATAAAACAAAGAAATTCTTTTTTTATTTCATAATCTTTTTTGATAAATAATCTCTTTCCAATTAAATTCTTCAACACTTTGCAAGTCCATCATTCCAGATTATATTTTTCATTCTTTTTTAAATTTATACTTAAAAAATCTCATTTTTTCCCTCCTCCCTTCTATTAATCATCCAAATTTGGGTTCGTATAAAGCTATAAGCCTTAAAGAAACAGAACAGGGCAAATTCCTAAAATCAATTCACTGTGATTTTTGTCACTGAAGCAGTTATTGGCCAACATGCACAGGCCAGGATAATGAATTTATTGATTTATAATCATAAAAACCATACATGTATATGACTATTTACTTCCTTATATATATATATATATTGTTATTGTTAAAAAAGAGGTTGCTTTGACAGCAGTTTGAGCTTGTTAATTGTTATCTATTTTGGGATTTTGTCTAAGTGTTGGTTGGTTTCTAATGGTTGATTGGTTTCTCAGGAGTCTGTAAAGTTGTCAGCCAAGGCAGCAATTGGCAGCTAAAGGCAGATGGTGCTAAAAATCCTCTGAATGCAGTCCTAAATTGCTATTCAATAATGACCTTTAATTTAGTATACACAACAGCATATTACTTTCAAGTGAAGGAAGATTGTATGAATTGGAAGAAAAACTATCTAATACCAGTATTAAATGAAATATTATTGGACATTGCTTAATTAGAAAAAAAAAATAAAGAGATGATTTAAAAAGTGGACATGTATTTTTCTAGAAAGGAACAAATATTGGAAACAGAAGTTGATTAGGATTCATTATAAATAAAAAAGTGGGAGTCTAACATTGTGGAGATTGAATAAACAGAAGATAACAAGTGCAGATAATTCAAGTTTAGGTCCCAAAAAGTTCTTACTGTGATGTAGAAGTAAAGAATTTTTATATAGATGTACAAAATACTTTTAATTAAACCAAGCAATATTGTAAAATTATCATGACAAACTTTAATGCTAGAAATGAAAGTGCTGATAAATTTAATTAGTATCAGAAAAGAGAAAGGACATATATTTGTGGAATTTTCAGGAAAACAAAAAATATATTATGAATTTTTTTTTGAGAAAAATGCTTAGAAGTAACGAATATAAAAGTATCCAAATAAAAGTATAGCAAAATTGGATTAGATTTTGAATAGCAAAAAATATATTGCAAGATTGTAATGTTTATTATAAATTAGACACAGAAAATGATCATTGATTAGTAAGATGCAAAACTACAGTTAGAAAATTATTAAGAAATTAATTATTAATATCAGTTGATATTCATAACTTTCAGAAATACTCGGAATGAATTTAAATTAGGACTTGCGAATAATTTTAAAATATCATAAGATTTTCAAGATGGTTTAGAATTGATTCAAATCAATAAGAAGATAACTGATACTCTATTGACAATTGCAACATAGTACAAAAAACAGCGCAATTCACCAGAAAATTTTAAATTGAAATTAAAGAATGTATGAAAAAAAAAAAGAATTCAAAAATATTTAAAAATTTTCCATTAAAAAGAATTGAATATCTAGAGTTCTGTAAAATGAAATGACAAAAATAGTAATATGCAAAAAAATATGACTGTGAATTGGCCAAAAAAAAAAAAAATTTCAAAGGTATTAAACAACATCTTGTTATTGGGAGAAAAAAATTATTTCAACAATAAGAATAAAAAAATATTACTAAAAAGACTAACATCAACATGAAATGTGTGGAAGAGTTCTATAAAGAATTATATAGTAATAAAGAATAAAAATAAAATAATTTTACACTTACTAAAAATTTCCGGAATTGCCAAGTATTTAAAAAGAAGAGGCGAGAAAAATTCCAGGAAATGATGGAATTATTATTGATATCTTAAAAAAACAGATGAAGAAATAGAAAAATTATTGGAAAAATTATATATCAAATGTCTAAATGATAAAAATGTACTAGATGTTTGGAAGATAGCAGTAATAATACTGATATTTAAAAAAGGTGATAAAAAATATATACAAATCTATCAGTCTTTCATCGATCTATACAAAATTATTACCAAGATAATTACAACTCATCTGCAGTGAACTTTAAATTTAAACAAAGCACAAGAACAAACTAGATTTAAAACTGTTTTTATTTCAATGGATCATATCCAAGCTAGATTTAAAACTGTTTTTATTTCAATGGATCATATCCAAGTATTAAGAGAAGTTATAGAAAGAGCAAATGAATATGAGTTACAATTATGCTTTGGATTTATAGATAATAAAAAGAATTTGATTCTATAAGTATTACCATAATAATTAAAGCTTTGGAATATCAAAATACTCAGAATGTTTATCAAAATGCAAAAGCAGTGATTAGATAAGATGGTGACATTAAAAAAAATAATATTGATAGGGTATATATCAGGATGATTCTATATGTCCTAAACTTTTTACAACAGTTTTATAAAAAATATTTTGTGAATTAAAATAAGAAACTAAGGAAATAAAAGTATAAAGAAATTATTTAAGTCATTTTGATTTTATGGATATGATTGTTTTTGCAAATACTGTAGTGCTTCAAGAAATGTTACAAGAGTTATCAAATGAACATCAACAAAGTAATATTAAAAATAAATATTACAAAAGACAAAGATAATGTTCAATGGATTTTTTCAGATGAAGATAATAAAGATGATAATCATAAAAAACTTTAAGAATGTCAAATATCTTGGTTAAATTAATAATATAGATGAAAATACAATGGATGGATGAACTTGATCATAGAATTAAATTTGTATAGAGTGTTTTTAATGGAAATAATTTAATATTGACAGGAAATATACTTGAAATGGAAGGGCTTTAATAAATGTGCTTTACCAGTTCTTACTTATGGAATTAGGACTTAGATGCTTAAAATACAAGCAATACAGACTTCAAACTATTCAATGAAGTATGGAGAGATGTATTTTGAGAATAATTCAGAAGGAATAAAAAGTGAAATACTTAGATGTGAGAACAAATAGATATTACTGACATCATTAAGAGAATTAAAAGATTGAAATGGAGATGAGCTCAACATATTTCTAGAAATGATAATAGATGGACAAATGAAGTTTTAAAATGGATCCCAAGACACTGTAAAAGATGTAAAAAAAGACTGTATGTGAGATGGATAGATAAAATAAAGAAGTTTGCTAGGGTGTTGTGGAGAAGAGACTAGAGATTGGACAAACTGAATTAAATTCGGAGATCTTAATTGATAGGAAATGATATATAATTATCTTTTGGGGAATTATTAATGCAATATTTTTTTCCTTTCACAAATATAAAGGATAATACATATTTTTGTTTATAACTGTGAAAAAAATTTCCCTGAAAATTAGTTTTTAATCAAAAAAATAATCGGCAACAGAAGGCAGAGAACGCTTTCATGAATAAGGGAAGTGTAGGCTATCATTTGATGAAGACTTTTATGTCTATCTACAACTGTAAATTATTTTCAAATAAAAGATAACCATTCAAATTGAAATAATAAAGCCTCAAATATAAAACAGGACATTGTCAGACTTTATAAAATTAGAAGATGAAAAACCAAAAGATTTAAAAAATTGGAAATATGCTTTACTGTAATGGCATAAAATATATAGTTATAAAATGCAATATGATTCATTACAATAAAATAAAACTGTAGGACAATATTGAAGATAATAGTGGTATATAAACTAAAGTAGCAAGACATTAATTAGATATTAAACTTAACAAAAAACACCAGTGTAGAGAACAAGTTCTCATTATGATAAGACAGGATAAAACCCTTAAAATTATAATGGGATTATTTAATACTAAACTAAAAAACATTTGAAAGACTAAAGTCTAGATAAACTTAATAAAAAAATAAATTAATCTTAAAAATATACCAAAAAAAGATATTTGTAATCTTCAGAAAAACTTTCCAACAAGTTTAAGCTATATATTATAAATCATTTTAAATTGTTAAAAGATTTTTGAAGATGGTTCAGACATAAAATTGATAAAAAGATAACATATAAGTTACTAAAAACAGTGCACTATTCAAAAAAGGCATCAATTTAATAATTTATTTTTTATTAACAAAGACATATTTCAGGAAAAAAGAAATATGATAATATTTAAGATAAACTCAATGTGTAAAAATCCCTAAAATAATAAGGAAAGTTAAGGAGAGTAAATCTTAGATATAAAATATTAACTTTATATTGGAAAAAAAAAAATTATTTCAGCAACAACAATAACAAAAAGACACAATAAGTAAAACATGGATAATATCACAAGTATGTGAAAGAATTTTTTAAAAAAGCTACAAAAAACACACACAACAATATCAACTGAAATGTCAAATGTTCTAAATGAAAAAGTGAGATTGTCATTAAATTAAAAAATATAAAAGATCCAAAAAAAAAAGAAACAATAGAATCATTAAAAATGTAAAAAAAAAAGTAGGAAAGTTACTATAAATTATATACTAAACATCTGAGTGATAAGAATACTTAAGAGAAGTGAACAAGACTTTATTATAAATTATAGACCTATCAATTTTCTGTTATACATAAGATATTTACCGAAATCAATACAAATCAGCTATAGAAAACTTTGAATTCAAAACAATGGCAAATTAGATTTTAGAATGGTTGTAATAAAATAGATAGTATTCAAATATAAAAAAGAGATTGAGAATGAATACCATTTTATTTTAGATTATAACAAAAGCATTTAACTTTATAACCAACTAATGTAATAAAAATTTTGCAACTTAAACTGAGAATATTTATGAAAATGCAATAGCAATTAGTGATACTAGAAGGATGACAATACTGGAATTTCATTTTTAACAAAAAATTTTACAACAATTTTATGGAAAGTATTTTGTGGATTAAAATAGAAAGCAAAGGAATAAAAATTATAAATTATTTAAATTATGTAGATGATATGGTTGTTTTTATAAATGATATTTTGGAACTATAAAAAAAAATGAATTAAAAGTTAATAACTATAAATACTTTAATTACATTATTTAATACATATAGATATGCAATTGATAAAATTTATCAGAGAATTAAACTTGGACTGAATGCCTTCAGAAACAATTTAATAGTAAAAGGAAATATACATAAATCCCTGGAATGTTTTTAATAAATGCTAATTAATGGATCTGAATCTTCAGGATTTAATAAAAGAGTATTATAAAAAGATAATACAAACCATACAGTAAAATATGGACAGACACACATTAGAATTAAATAATAAAGTTAAAATAAACTGATGAGATAATAAAAATCTATCACTGGCATTAGTGAAAGAATTGACTGAAATGGATATAGATTAAACATGCTGTTAAAAGAAATAACAATATACGAGATAAATGAAATTCTAAACTCGATTGCAAAAGAATTTATGAAGTGTATTTGAACTGAATGAATAAGATATAAACATTTATTGGATTGATATAGATAAGAGAAGCTATGAAAAAGAAGTACTGGAACAAAGTCAGTAAAAAAATCATTCTGTAGTATATTGACAATAATTAATGATGCAGTAAAATTTCATTGTTGTTAAATATAACGATAATAATACTTTTTTCTTTACTATCTAATTTAATACCACTTTGTTAAAATATTCTGATTTCAAAATTTATTGAATTTTAAAAAAATGCTATATTTTTAAGAGTTTTTTTTTAAAAAAATAAATAAATAAATATTTTCCTTTCAATGATATAATTAATGAGAAGAGATTAAATTAGCAAATGAAAATTAATATAGATTTCTGGTGACCAAACAAATACCATTTCTCCAATAATAAACTACTTTTGATTTTCAGGCTTTTTAAAGCATAAGCAGTATTATAAAATTTAAATCTATCCTAAGTTTATTCATGTAAAAAATTATTATTATTTTTGTTTCTTCTAATGATCATAAAATCAAAGCTAACTTCTTTTAATCGATCTCTTCCACAGACTTTTGTTTAACTATTCTTTGTCTTTCCTTCTCTAATAGTTAGCTATTTCTTAAATTTAATTATTTATGTTATGACAATATAATCTTGATTATATCTCCCAACATTGGATTAACTTTTTTTTCCACTTTTTCCACATAACTTGTATATGAATAAACTATTCATTCTGAGAATGTAACCTATAAGCTCCACATGATAATATTTATTGGAAAGATGGTGTTATAATTCCTTGAAAAATATATAAAGGTTATTAAATTCATAAAAACTGCATAACAGACCTCAATTTGCTATATTTGTGTTTTCAATTATATTTAGAACTTTTGCTTTGTCAGTTTGGATTCCAGTATTTTAATATTGGGGTTATATTTTGAATGCACGCTCTATAATTTCAAATTTTATCTGATTATACAATTTAAATTTATTTCCCCATTTACTCAGGTTATTGGATAAAGGTAATATTGTTGGAATGTCAAATGAGTGATGTATTAAACTGATAATTAATTAGAAAATTATATTCAATAATATTTTCCCATTCACTTGGGTTGTGAATTTATAAGATAGTATTGTTAGAATGTCACGAGTATTCATATTACAAACTGATATCAACTGATAATTAAAATATTATATTCAATAGCATTTTTTTTGCAATATGTTTCATGAATAAAAAAAAAGTTAAAAATTTATTAACTTTTAATCAAAAAAAAAAAAACTGCAATGCATAAGACTATCTTCAAATAATATGTTGATGGACTAAAAATTCTGTTAAAATAAATACCATATATATTTATTCATATCAAATATGCTCATATTTTCTGAGGATAAATATCTTATATATATATTGTGCCCTTTTCTATAGGTCAGAATTTATTCATCATAGCAATTTATTAAAAAATTTTAAATTTAGGATATATTCTCTTTGTACAATAATTATATTATATTGATAATCTTTTAAAAGTTCAATTTAAACCAAAATAAAAATATGTAATGCCTAAAATTATAATAAATAACATTAAAACAGTTACATAAAGCTAAACGTATTGATTGCATATGGTTGGAAAAGCTGGCCATAATAAATAATGTAGCCATAAATGTTAAAAATATATTTTAAAAGTTGAATTTTAATAGTTAAAACTTGTAATTAAATAAATACTATATTTTAAAGTATAAATTATATCTAATAATTATATTTAATATTATATGTTTTAAAAGTAATCTTTGTGGTGGGAAAATTTATATTTAATTCTATGTTTTCAAAATTATTATTCCAAATTTTATATTATTATATTATTTATTTAATATAATAATTGTTGCAATTAACATTTAATATTTTTCAGACAGAATTTTGATACAGTCTGTCTCAGTTGTAAGTCATGAGACTTGAATATAGTCATGCATATGTGCTTACTAGTATTTGTGTTAACAAAGTTCAAAATATTTTAAAAATTACACTATAGAATTGAATATATTTATTTATCTATTACAAGAAGAAATATTAAGGTTAATTATTGTAAAATGTTTAAAATAGTATTATAAAATGGATGTAGTTAGTTAAAATTAAATATTTTGTTTTAAATAAAATAGATACATTAAAAATAAAAGGTGGGATAAATTGATAAAATATTGTTTTTAAAAGTCATTTTAAAGTGTTTAGTTAATTTTTAATAAGGTATAAAATTGATTTAAAATTAATTCTTAAATATATTTTAAATAAAAATGAGTCATATTTTATTTTTAAAAATTAATTGTGTAATACTGAAGTCATATGCAAATTAAGTATCAGATGAAAAGCAAAATCCACCAATAAGATGATGTAGTTCGTCGGGTATAAATACTGCTGCACGATTAGTTCTTGGTTGGGGCTAGTAATTTCTAAAATTTTATACTTCTTTTAAATTTTTTTTTGTAAATTCAGTTTTAAATAACTCTCTTATAGTAATTTTGCAACTGATAAGGATATTAATTTTAAGTATTTGCAAAGAGAGTATTATTAATAAATTATAATAAGTTTTATCTAAAGGATGCAGTGCTAAATTTAAAGTTCCTTTTACCAGGATTTTCGTCAAAACTTAATTCGACTTCACATTAAGACATGGAAATGACAAACGAGTAATACGTGCTTATTTAAAACGATTTTAAAAGTAAAATTTATAATTATTAATGTAGTATTGATGGTTTTAACAAGGAGAACTATTTTATTAAGCAAGGATTTATATTGGACATTAGATGGAAAGCTTAACGGGAAAGCTACTTGTAAATTAAAGTTAACAATGCATTTTTTTAATATTGAGATAGTCATATCAGAAATTGATAAGTAATACGACAAACTCATGATAAATTTTATGTGAAAAATAAAGCTATGGAAGTAAAATGTTTATCTTTTTGAAGAAAAACATTATGAATAATTTAAAAAAAAAACTGTCAGAAATAATAGCTAAATGAAAGTATTCTAAAGCGTATGTAATAAATGTAAAATTTTATAAGATTATACGCATTGTAATAATTTTATTAAAAAAAAACGATAATTTAAATAATAATGGAAATAACCATACTTGGATTAAAAAAATGATAGCTATCCTGACAAATAAACCTGAGATATGATGAATTTATGAGTAACAAGAAATTATTGAATCCATGAAAATATTTTAAAAAATTGCGCAAAAGTCTTATCCGGATGTCTGAAGTCAAGTTGCCATGATTAATGCATTACCAAGCCGATACAGGATCCTAAGGAAAAGAAGCTTCGGAATATTATTTTTCAATATTATAGTTTAGTTATTATTTTAATAATCATTGTTCTGGATAATAGAAACTATGAACTATTATTCTATAAACTTTTCCAGAACAGATCAATGGTTATTTTATTAATTTTCCTAGATTTTTTTAGACATCACACTTTATTTTTTATCATTCATTTTTTTAAACTTCGTTCATCGTGCAGGAAGGAGTCTACGGCACAGGTGTCAATTTCGGGGAAGTTTTGTTTTATTGTTTCGTTGTCAAGCACTGGAACAAGAGAACTTAGCAACAAAGGTCGGGGATTTTAATTGCTCCTCAAGAAAAATTAAAAAAAAAAAAACTCAAGGAAAATAAAAACATTTTATTTTGTAAAGAACATTCGTCTCAATATAGAAGATATACGTAATTATGTCTCGATTTTTTTTTATTAACTTTAGTTTTAAGTGTAATATTATTTAATTAGTAGAATAGGTACATAAATATTAATTTAGTTACTAATGATATTATAGTTCTATAATAAATATTTTGATAATTTAAATAAGTTAAAATTTCTACGTGTGATAGCATGAATGTATATTATATTATGCAATGTTTATTTTGATTGATGGGCAAGAAGACGTCATAAGTGATTAACAAGTTGATGTCACTTAGGTAATAGTTGTGGATATTGATATTTTTATGATGTATTTTTTTTTTCTTTTGCAGATTATTAATGAATTATATAATGTTGAAGTATGAATGTTAGGTTATATGTAAACACATTTATACAACACATTAAAATTATAAGATTAGAATTTATTCTAAGGATATGCATACTTTAATTTCATATTAACAGTATAATGTAACATGATGATGAATAATTATATGATTCTTTTACAAAGGACTTTAATATTTTTAGATATTTAAAGTATGGATAATGATTATTTTGTATTTTGTTCAAGAATATTGGATAGAAAAGTAAAGTAACCTTTTTATTGTAGATTAGTTGAGATCGTTCTAATTACGATTGAATTTTATTTGTTATTTTGACTATGTTAGTTAGTATCATTTGTCGATGTAGATTTTATAAATCTGTAGGGAAATTTTGATAAGATAGTGACTTGGTAATAATTTAAAAAAAACATGAAACCAATGAGATGTTATTAATGTAGGATTTATTATGGGAATAGGAATAAAATTTTGTAATCTTATTAAGTATACAAGTACAGTTAACAAAGCCCTGTAGCTGGTATATTTTATTTGTGGGCAGTGTCTATTTTATATTGAATACTGATGTTCTAGAAAGCTGAAGTAATAGCTTTGACATCATTGTTGGTAGTGGAGGTCATTAGACAAATAGGTCATGCCTCTATTTTATTGATACACTGTGCCATGATGTTTTATCTAATATGTGCTATTGAGTAAGACTCTAGTTTCTTCCCTATGCCTACACATCTATTCGCTATCATGATTTTCCAAAGCAATTACATCACACAGTATCATATTTTTAAAAGGAAATGATAAATAATTTAGAATTTAAGGACTGTTATTGGATGAATAAGATAGGTTCATTTACTTATAAGGAGGAATAGAGTTAATGCAAAATGGAATTAAGAATCAAACGGAACTAAATGATAAAGAATCATAGAATGTTCTATATTAATTTTGGAAATAAAATAAATTTCATGAATAAAATAAATGAAGCGAAGTTGCTCTGAAATTTTAAATAACTTCAAATATTTTTATTTTATTTTATAAGTATTGCATATTTTTCAAGATAGCTAATGTAGTAAAACAAAACAATACAAGATAAGCATAGATATATTTTTGTATTTATTTTAATAATTAAAAAGTACATCATAATTGCAACTATTCCATATTAAAATAATATTAAGTAGGAGATATTGGGGATAATAATCATAATATGATTAGTAATGATATCCACATATTGTATTAATAAATCAACATTGGATATTTTGTGTATAATACTAATAACATTGCAAAATGAGAAATTCTTTAGTAATAAGATCCATATTCAATATTGTTATTTTTTGTGTTTGCCGCTTTATGCTTCAATGTATGTTTGAAGGAAGCATATTATAATAATATTGGGTAAAGAGATAATATTTTAGAATAAATATAAAGTGATTATAATTGTATTAAAAAATTTGATAAAGAAGGAAATAGAAAAATTGTATTATATATATTTTTTAAGTCGGAGTGAAGACTTAAATTGATGTTTTATTGTATTAGTAGTTATGATGAATAATAGATGTATAATGATGCAAGATTTATTATACAAATTGTAAATAGATCATTGTTTATTTTATTTGTTATAATAAAATTTTTTGTTAAACTTGTTTTAAAAAAAATTGTGTGTTGTGTTAATTTCTTTCCCACTATCTAATATTTTAAAACCACAGAGGATTTGAACCAAAACATAACATTTGCACAGAAATAAATAAAGTATTATTTAAGAATTCTAATATTTTCTTGGAATTTATTTATTTAAGAAATTACATTTACATTATCTTTATGGTCATAAGTTAATTATTAGAATATTATAAAGAATTATAATGCTATCCATTGGCACACATATATTTTTCAGATTATAAAAATACTACCACATATTTATTACATTATTATATGAAAGATAAAAGATTATATTATATTATTTCCTTATTATTATTATGGCGAATAAGAATTATAGTGGATGAAAAGATATGTAGGATTAGATCATACAATGAAGAGTATTATCATTATTTATTATTATTAGTTGGGTGTGCTTGAGTATGATATTAAATCCCTTATCATGCTTGACTACAGTAATTTTAATTGACTTAAATTAGTTTTATGAACCTGAGATTTTATTTAGCTAAATTATTGTAGATTAAAAGATTAAGATTTTTTTAAATTATTAGTGTAATTTTAATGATTAGTTATTATTGAAGTCGTAAGAATGCTCTAAATTTATTATTTGAGATAGTAATAGGGGGATAGTGTTCTTATGCCATTGAGGTAGTATCCTGTGGGATATTGGCTCAATGTATTCTTTCTTGCCACTTGTATCTCACTTCCAAGTCTCATGAATTTAATAAATATTTATTTATTTATTTTTATAAACTGAACCTTATTATTATTTGTATTAATTTGAACTAGTAGAATATTTAATATTAATGCAGAATATTTTATTTATCAATTATTTGCATTTAACCGAGCATAATCGTTAACTGAGCTAGACCCATTTTACTTAATATTATATTTCCCGGAAGTGAGGGTGCAACCGGAAGGTTAGAATATATATTGTGAGAGTATAGAATACTCCACATATACATATATATGATTATTATATATATATATATTTTGTAAGTAAACCATTTTTAATGAAGGAAAGTAGTAGAATAGTATTGATCTATTCATTAAAATAAAAGTATTGTTTTAAAACTAACCATTCAATAATTAAAACGATTGACATGAAAACCACTTTAAAGTCAAGTTTGTAACTTAGCAAGGAAACAAAGGAAATGAAATTAAAAAAATAATTCAATTAATAACTTAGAATATGAATTCGTGAATCATAAATATAATGTATACTACTGAAGCTCATTCTAGTATAAATACCAAATTAAATATCTATATTTTTAGTCTATCTTTTATCAATGTACTAGCAAAGATGTACAATAATTTTTATGATGTTCTAATATAGAACAATTTAGAAAGATAGATTCAACATTTTGAACGATTTATCTTGGAAAAAGTTATTAGAAAAACAAATTCTAATATTACTAAAATAAAAGTGTTTAATAAAAATTACTCTTTATTAAAAATATATTTCGTATTGTAAAAGCAAAATAATATATTTTTATTAGCAAAATCTAAAAGATCGCTCTAAATAGACATATTAAAATATATAAATCTTTCAAAAAGCATTTATAGACTTCAACCAAATCTAAACTAAGAAGATTGTTTATAGAATGCATAGGGGCTAAAACTCCAACCGAAGATAAATGTAACTGCTACTTTATTTATATAATTGGATTATAATTAATAATGAAATTATTCCTTGAAGTAGATCTCAATATCATACAAGAAGGACATTTAGGAACAATCGAACATTTAGATGGTTTTATCAACGGTAATAAGAAAGAAATAAAGAACTTTATTTTTGAAGGACATTGCTACATGAAGTATAAAAATGAATAAGACAATTGCATGGACCTTTAATACATAACATCATCTTCGAGAATCATGATTTATAGGGATTTAATTTTATTTTCTTTGATGCTAAGTTTACTCATATATTTTTTATTTAATAAAATTTAGTTCTTCAATCAAGCGATTTGACTAAAAGGTTAACTAAAATATATTTAATATACTGAAGTATATTAAAGGTACAAAAATAAATATAATATGAAGGTAAGATTTTTTTTTGTATTCTTCATATTATATTATTTATGACACGACACAAACTTGTGATTACTAATTTGGTTAATTTAATAACAGTTATTTGTTAATAGTTGTGTAAATGATTAATATTTGTATGACAAATATATATATATTTTTTAATATTTAACAATACATGGGGATCATCTTAATGAATGGAATTTTTTCATATAAATTATGTTGACGTACTAAATATTAAATTAAATACAACTAGTTTAGTATATTTTTATCTTATAATTTTCTTTATAAAATATAACATCTTTGTTGGTTATGTCATCAACTATTAAATTTCTCAGTGTCAAGTGATACTTATTTACTATGAGAAAAGAGGGATTGTAATCATTATCTTAATAATATAAAATAGCAAATATGTAGATAAAACACACTTTCTTTCATTATATTTAATAAGTTTCAAATTGTCTATTTATTAAATAAATATTGTAATATTTTTTATTAAAATTAATGAAGTCTCTAATTTCTTTGATTTATTCATTTTACGAAATAAAATAAAATTGATTTTACAAACATATACCTATATATTATATTTATTTGATATCCTAATAATTTAATTCTTTATTAAGATTATATTGAAAATCAATGTTGATTTAATATATTAATGGAAATCCCTGAAGAGAGTCGATTGTAAGACCTCCCTGAGTTTGAACTCTGTGCATAATGGTATAATTAGTTAAGGTGAAGATTGAATAATTTAATATGATTTGTGTTTATATTAAGTATTTAATAAGATATTGTATATTTGAAATTAGTGTAATTTTAGATTTAAATTAGATTTTATCATTCATAGCATCCCATAAGAAGACTTCAAATCGAATTGTAGTGAGATGCGACCGCCTTCGTGTTTCCTTAGGGAATCCGTACCGTTACAATATTAAATAGAACAAACATTATAATGAATATATTTGACTGTTTTAAATAAATATCAAGAATTT
Source organism: Epiperipatus broadwayi (assembly GCA_028023455.1). Classification (NCBI taxonomy): domain Eukaryota; kingdom Metazoa; phylum Onychophora; class Udeonychophora; order Euonychophora; family Peripatidae; genus Epiperipatus; species Epiperipatus broadwayi. The sequence continues at coordinate 7,310,273 of JAQFVV010006230.1, forward strand.
AAGATGTTTTTATTCCTGAATAGTAAATATGCTGGAATGTTGACTATCTACTTCAGGAGCAGTAATCCAAATTACTAATCTAATCCAGAGTCATTTATTAAAATCTTGAAGTCTCAATGGACACTGAATTGTAACATCAACTAAATATACAGAATACTTTCTGACTATTGCCATGTGACAAAAATGAATAGTAAGAGAATTTTTAAATAAAAAAGATATTTTATGCTGAACTTGAGCATGATTTTCATGAGAAACAGACATAATTTACATAATAAAGATAATTTTAAAAATACTCTAAACATGTGTTGCATTGATTGCTTTCACAATTAAGCACGGTATTAAAATCTTTAGGAAAAAGAACTTTGCTGCAGAATAAATTTAAAAATTCACTTTAACTTTTTGTGTTTTATGTTTCTATCTTCTTTTTCCTTCCAGACTTAGAATTAAATTTTATAATTAAGATTAATCTCAGTAATCTACCTACAATAACGTTTTCATTGATTAAGGTAAGATTCCCTTACACAAGTATTACCACATTTCCTTAAGCAGTCGTCATTAAGAAACAACTATTTTTTGTTTAAATACTTGGTTTACAAAAATATAGTAACATTATAATCATTATTACATGTTCTAACATGCCATCTAGAATGATTCTTTAAAAATATTACAGCCATAATATTTATTATTTTTACTCTATGGTTTTAAGATCTCGTTTTGTCTTTAATCTTATTTCCCTTATATTTCAATTACTTTTCTTTAATAAAATTAATAAGATTAAAATTAAGATTAAGCAATAGCCTTCCCAGATATCCATGCAGTTACATGGAATGTTTTCTCATTGCCTGAAAACTGGTAAACAAAGTTAGATTCGATAACTGTCTTTTTCTTTAAAGTAATCTTATATAAATTGTATGTGTATATTTGTGGGGGAATCATTTATTTCCTTATATTATACAGTAATAATTACAAAAAAATATGAATATATATATATATATATAATTTAATTCTATTCCCTTTAACAAATTTTTTTTGTATATAAATGTAGTCACACCCTTTTTATTTATTTATAATAATTTTAAGCCAATAAACATCACATGACCACTATCTCTTATGCTTGAGTATAATTGTTGTTAAAACAGGCAACACTCACAATACGTATTGCCACACCCAGCAAGCTAGAGTAATCAATGGATGCCAGAAGGCTTGTGCATAAAATCCCCATCTAGTGCCTACTCAGTGCTCTCAGATCCAAGGCTCCTCACTGATGAAGGCCGCAGCCTTCTGGCATCCATTGATTACTCTAGCTTGCTGTGTGTGGCAATACATATAGTGAGTTTTGCCTGTTTTATAATAATTTTAATAAGTCCTTAAATAAATCATGGCTGCTAAATAAGTAATGTTAAATAAGTAACTCTATTCACAGACCAACTGAATCCAAATATGTTTACTATAATTCACAAGTCAGATTCCTAAGGAATCATTTTAACAAACTTCAAACAACACTGAATTTATTATATTGATGCCAATTTATTGGTCAGATAAAAATTGATCATTTTTATTTGAATTGCAAGTTCTTAAAGGTAAATAAACTAAATAGCAACATTTGTAAGTGTGAAACCTTTATATTAATGACAATTTTTGCAATTATTAAATAAACTAGCCTGCAGTGTTTTCCTAAAGATTTGTGATGATGGTGATTTAGTTGTATTTATATATTGGATTATTTCCATCATCTAATATTAGATAGTGAATATCTTTAGAAAATTTAACTTTATTTAAATTTTTCAATTACATTCAATTGTTAGTAATACCACACAGGTTTGTACATGCATAACGTTTTAAATGATATTATTCTCCTCTCTTCTTCAACTGTTACTGATCTGACCAAACGTGGACCCTTAGATTCTTGATTATTGAATTTTAAGATAATGCTCTAACCAACTGAGCCATCCTTCCAAAGGGAAGTCAAAAGAAATTTCATATAATTATCTGTGAGGTTCCTCTTGATTTCTCCATTTTTTCCCTTAAGTGCAAAGTTGATTAATGGTTTCCATGCATTATGTATACTCACACTATGTTGACTTATGGGGCTATTCACCATTATGTGAGCAGGTTCTTTGAATTTTTTCTTTGTACCTTTTCATCTCTGTCCTATATTTTGTATTTTCCCAATTAAACATATGTTCATTGATATATACATGGTCTGCTACCTTAGACATATCTGTTTTCTCTCTTCTAATCAACAGTTTGTGCTCTTGCAATCACTTTTCAATGGGTGACTGGTCTCACCAATATACATTCTTCCATATTCACATGGTATTTCATCAATGCAGTTTTTGCTTTTCAGCATTTCAAATTTAGGTTTTGTAGGTGTTAGAATTTCTCATAGTGTGATATGGCTCTAGAAAGCTGTTCTGATGTTATACTGACTGCAGATTTTTTAAAATTTGTCTGCTATTTTTGACATATATATATATATACACTACAGTACCAATAATTGTTTTTTCTGTTGAGGTTCCTTTTTGTCTATTTAAGGTTTCCTTAATAACAGCTGATGGATAATCATTTTTTGTAAGAATTTGTTCTAAATAGATCTTTTCTTTTTTCAAATCGCTGGTTACTTCTTTGCTCTGTTCCATTTTGGTAGTATAACTCCATGTTTTGTGTTTCTGGTGTGACTGAATGTATATGCTAAGTATTTTACTGTATGTGTGGGGTTTCTGTAAAATGTAGTTTTGATTTTGCCATGAGGGAGTCTTGTTACAAGAACATCTCAGAATGCCAATTTTTGTGCTTGTTCTGATTTTATCATGAATTTAATTGAAAGAGGATATGCTGTTGATGTGTTTCCAGAAACTTTGTATTGCTTCACCATGTGCCATATAACAAATGTATTAGCAACATAGAGAAAACAAACTTTAAGTGGATATGGAATATTCCTTATGGCTGGGGTTTCAAGTTCTTCCATGTAAATATTGCTAATAAATAATGGCAATTGTTATCTCATAGCCATTCCTTGATTTTGTTGAAAGAATTCTGTGTTGTATGGAAAGTAGGTTATTGTTATGCAGAATATTATATACTATCAATAGAAAGACTTTTTCTGGTTTGTAAACTACTATCACAATTTAATCTTTTTTTTTACAATATTCAATGCTTCTTCACATAGTACATTCGTAAATAAACTTTCCATATCAAAACTTATTAGTATGTCAGTTCTTTCAAGTAATGTCACTGTTCAGGCCAGCAACACCTGAAGAAGAGAGGAGAATAATATCTTGAAATGATGTGTATATATTAATCCGTGTACTATTACTAACAATTGAATGTAATTGGAAAATTTAAATTAAGTTAAATTTTTCTAAAGATATTCAATACTTAATAGATGATGAAAATATAGTCCAATATATAAATAAAATTAACTTACAGTTTCAAATAACAACTAAAATGAAGTTCTAATAATTTTAATAAATTGCAGCTATTAAATATTTAATGTTGAGAATATAAATTTTATTCACAAAGCAATTAAATCAGAATACTTTACTATAATTCACAAATCAGATTCCTAAAGAATCTTTTTAACAAAATTGCAAAAAATGCCCACTTAAAGTGGCTATTTTTTATCCAACCTATAAACTGACATTAATATGAGAAAGTGTTGTTGTTTTCAAATTTGTTAATTGATTTTTTTTAGGATCCTGAATTTTGAATTACAGTAATACATTCAGATTTAATTGGTCTGTGAATAAAATTTGTATTCTCAATGATAACATATTTAATAGCTGTGATTTATTAAGAACTTATTAAAATTTCATTTGTTGTTATTTGAAATTCTAAACTGGTTTGATTAACAATTATAATAATCACCATTAATATAAGTTTCATATTTTCAAAATTTTAATACTTAATTTATTTACAATCTAAGAACTTGGGAGTCAGATAGAAGTGGATATATTTTCTTTGATCAATAAATTAGCATTCATATGAGAAAATGGACACTGTTTGCAAGTTTGTGAAAATACAGTAATTTGTTAGAAATCTGACTTCTGAATTATAATAACATATTTGGATTTAATTCATTCATATTTACTAAAATCTTTTTTTTTTTTTTTAACCTACTGATGTATCAACAATAAATTGTATTTTAAAACTAGTTAGAATGGCCATAATCTTTTATGAATAGTTTCTAATAAATATACTATATAATCAGATAATTTTTTTAAAAAAAAAAAACCTAAATATTTCACACTTTTTTCCCCTTAAAAAAAAAAAGAAAAATATCAAAAAGTTAAAAATTTGATAATTTTAAGAATCATAAAGGCTTCTGAAAAAATATGTTTTCATAAAGGCAGTCATAAAAAAAAAATCACATGATGAGAGATAACTTCAAAAATTACTGGTTTAGCAAACCTTTCATTATTGCACAATATTTCATAAAAGAAAAAAAAGCAAGAAGCTTTTACATGTTTCCAAAATATATAATTAAATCAAAATAACTTTTTCTTTCTCATAACAATATTACCTACTTGAATAATAAATTTAATATAATGTATATTTATCTTGAGGAATAAAAATCACAATCCTTAAAAATCTAAAGTAGAATTTAGGAGAACAATCAAAGATCTTAAAACATATCAATTAAAAATCTCATTAATAAAAAAATTATTTATATTATGAATTATAATAATTATATTAAAGTCAATGTGAATTAAAAAAAATATATAAGCTTTTTTAATTACTGAAGTGTACTATTTCTTAATAAGTATTATATTTATTATGCATGGAATAAATATTTTATTTCTTAGCTGTCTGTCATTAACTACATCTCATTTAACAAAAGCTGTATATTACCAAAATGGTTGTCCAGTATAATTAAATCTGACAAATGAAGTTTTAAAGTAAAACTATACATATATATATATAATGTCAAAATCATTAAAAAAAAAAAAGTAATAGATTATTAGAGGCTATAGAATGGGGGGAACGGATTGGATTGTAATGATATCATAGAATGAAAATGTAGGGACATAAAAATTGACTTTCATGAAAAGAAGTTTCATAATAAATTTTTTCATATTTAATTTCACATAAATTATTATACTGAGAGAAATAAACTTTTTGTAAATTGTTAATTTAAGAGTTTGCATACTCAAACAGAATTGTTAGTTATTTATGAACTATAGCAAAACAATACATTCTAGAAAGCAATAACATTAATATTACACATTATTTTTAAATGACTCTAATAACAATTTCTGTTTCTTATTATTGTGAAATTTTAAAATTATGATTTTACTATGATAATAATTTGATATTATGCATTTGTTTTAAACTATGAACATATTATTTTTTTGATTTTGTTTTGCTGTTTAAATATACATGAAAAGGGCAAAAAAGAATGAATATTATCACAGGTATGTATGAGAAAACTAGAAATTTATGCTTCCCATAAAATTATATAATTATAATCATGGATCAACAATATTTTCATAGATTAAATTGAAAGAAAAATTAAACCTTAAACATTAAATGTATGATGTTTATGAGAATGTATGTAGGTTTTCTTATGCTTTTAATTAACAAACAAAATTTATTTAAAATATATTTATCTTTGGCATGTGTGGTTACAAAAATTTATTAAGGGTGTTTTCCTAAAACATTTTTTCTTAATAATAGCTACTTTTCATTCCAAATATAATATAAAAGATAAATGAAGGAATCAATCTCTCTGGGAAAAAAAGCTCATACTTTAATAGTAATAATGATAATAAAAAAAATACCTATTATGAGCAAAGATAACTCTGACGTCATTTTAAATAGTAATTTCAATGAAATATATGAAATAGATATTCCAATAGCTACAAATAAAATATACTTTTCATCTATATTTGCACACTTCGTTAAAGAATTGGATATCATTAATTATTTTCCATAAAAACATACCCTATGCTGAATTAGATTGCATTTTTCAAGCCTTTATATCTCTAATTTTATTCTTAAAAAACATTTACCATCTGATTTTGTTCACTATACCAATTACAATCTCTTCTTATACATTATTCATATTTCCCCTGCTTCAGAGTATATGCTTAATCTAGTTTCTTTTTATAATTTCTTCAAAAAATAATCATTTTTACTTAAACTTTTCAATGGTTTTACATATCTTGTTTTTTCCATTCTTCTTCAAATCTGGATCTCTAAAGTCTCTAATCTTTTCTCTCATTTTTCATAACTATACACATTTCTGCTCAATACAAAGTTAAACATTAAACAAAACATTTAATAATTCCTTTAGATCTAACTTTAATAAATCATAGAATCTTCTACTTTTTTTAGAAGCATGTTTAACCATTGCAATTCTCATTTGAATTTTTCTTTATCAACTAGCTTAAATAAATTCCCCACACATTTAATATATTAATCATTTCTGTAAATCTTTATTTTTTATCTTTATCAGTTTTTTTCATTTCTTTATTTTTTATTTAATTTCAATCTGAACTTCTACAAGTTCCATAAATCCTACATGACATTTTATTATGCTCATTCTCATTTCCAGAAAGTATAGCCATATCATTAGAAAATCTACTATAATGATTCTCCTACTCCCAATGATAATTTATTCTTATCAGAATAACAATCCTTCAATGACTCATCTAAATACATATTAAATAAAAAAGAAGATAGAACAATATCCCTGTCTACATATCTTTCTAGTAAGTATCTTCTTTTTTTTTTTTAATTAAATACATAATTTAACATTACAAATATTTTCTGATTCATATATAAACTTCATAAAAAAATCTTTTCATCTAAATTATACCTTTCTATTTTAATACAGTGGAGCTGGCATATCTGTTATATTTCATTCTAAGGTCCTAACAGATAGCATAAATCAATGAACAGTAAACTCGGGCTTTGATTACAGCTTTGTACTTTTCAACAGTTTTATATATAAAATAAAGAGTGTGCTAATAGCTCTAAACAAGCTTTTTTTTAATATGATAAATGCTACAAGCGAAGGCATTCAAATCATCTTTATCTAGGATTGTCTCCATCCCCAGACCAGTTATGAGTTATGACTCTCTCCAGTCAATGAAGTAATTAAAATTATCCCAAATTAAAAATTAAACAAGACTAGTCAAAGAAAATAATATAAAGATTTTCGATAGAAAGACTATTCTTGGAGTAGTGTATATTATCTCTTGTTTTTGTAAAAAGTTATATATAGGTCAGAGTAGTTTGAGCTTAAATGTAAGAATAAAAGTACATAAAAGTAAGTTTAGAAATAAATATCTTAGTTCTGCTTTATGTATCTATGAAGGATATACAGGCCACACTATTAGTTTTGATGAGGCTAAGATTGTCTTCTTTGAAATTAAATAATAAGAACAATTAAAGAATCTTGAAGCAATTAACTTGTTTAAGAGTTCTTTTAATATTAAGGTATGTAGGATGTAATTGGGAATTGTGGTTAATAGTTGATATGTTTTTTTTTACACTTGAGAAGTCTGTTTTTGGCAGAGAAATCAATGGTTCTGCTATAGAGTTTATTTCCTTTGTCTAGTCTTGTTTAATTTTCAATATGAGATAATTTTGATACATTTATATATAGAATACCTGTGCTTTTAAAATGTATATACCCATACCTATAATAGAACCTAAGATTACCAATAAAAATAATTTTAAAAAAATCTATAAGAACTACTCAAAATAAAAAATTGAGTCACAATGTATTTATATATCTGTTTACATTCCCTCAAAAACAAAATAAATATAACTTATTGTATCACTTTTGTTTGACCATATTTTAAAATTCTACTGGATTTGTATTTTTTTTTCATTATTTTAATAATGACTGATTGACTTTTGAATGAATGAGTGATTTTAGAGTGCTTTTTTTTATATAATTAAATGAAGACTATTTTAACATTCTTTTAGACTTGACAGAAATGATAGTCACTAGCTTTATATTTTTGAAGCAATTTTCAAATGAAATGTTAAATTGGGGAGGGGCAGGAAGACAATGAAAAAATATGACACATTTCTATTACTCTGACTTAGATAACTGTGAGTAAATAAGTGGGCATGACTAAGTGAGAATGTGAAACTTGCAAAAGACTCAGTAGATACAGAAAATTCATATGTATAAATTTTATATTTTTCTATCAATTTACACATTTTACTATTTTTATTTGCTTTTTATTTTTATTTGAATAACATACTGTACAATAAAAATAGCACACACTAAACTAGTGAATGCTGTGACTCCACTGTATATTCAACATGGTAATTCAATTCACATAATCAAATATTTTTTCAAAATAAAAAAAAAATCCACAAAAACAAATAACCTATTTTCTTCTCTTGCACTCTCTCTATAAAATAACATTTAAATAGATAACTTAAAAATAAATATATTATTTTAATACAAAAAGCTTTTTTGGTAATTTTTTAATATATAAAATAACTAAGTTTTGTTTTGTGAATTATAATTTTTATAATTATATATACTTTTCACAATAAATTAAATTATGGCAATACTATTATTATGAATTTATATAAATATATATTATACCATTTACACCCTTCTTAAACACTTTATCAATACTTTTATTTATATCAAACTAACAGTTTTGACTGTCCTGCAGTCATCATCAGAGCTACAATATTCAAATATATAATTATACAATTAATACACTTATCCACATATTGATATAAATAATTAAATACACAATATAAACAAAAATAAATATACATTTTAATCTGACCATTATAAATAATCATTACCCATTTTATTTCTTTACTCTTTAAATAATTCTATTAATATTTATTTTATATCACTTTATTTTATTTTTTAAAAATATTACTTATTATAATAATTATAAACTTTTATTCTACTAAAATACATATTGTTGTCATTTTACTTATATTATAAAATCAACTTCTAAATAAATAAATAAATAGTAAAATAAAATAAATTAATAAATGTTTATAATTATTATAATAAATAATATTTAAAAAAAATAAAATAAATTGATATAAAATAAATATTGATAGAATTATTTAAAGAGTAAAGTAAGAAAATGGGAAATGATTATTTATAATGGTCAGATTAAAATGTATATTTATTTTTGTTTATATTGTGTATTTAATTATGTATATGAATATGTGGATAAGTGAATTAATTGTATAATTATATATTTTAATATTGTAGCTCTGATGATGACTGCAGGACAGTCACAATTGTTAGCTTGACATAAATAAAAGTATTGATAAAGTGTTTAAGAAAGGTGTAAATGATATATGTTAAAGTAAAAATCAATACATATGAAAAGGAAGAAGTAGAAAATTATATTGAAATACAGGAGAATTTCACAAATTTAACAATATATAATTTCTATCATAAGTAAAAGATTATCATTTATATCATTAATTTATGTTAATAAAAAGCTTATTACAGATATAGAATTAGCTGATGTTTCAACTGATAAAAAAAAAATATTGTATACAAAATAAACATTTATAGGATAAAAATAAATTTATCAATAAAAAATATAGAGAAAATGACATTACATCATGAAAATAAAATGAGATTTATTGTGTATTATAATGATTATATAGAGGGGATAAAAATTGAAATAATAAAAGAATATTATACAGTTCCCAAAGATTATACTAATTTAATAAAAACAAAATAAATAAACACTATTAAATAAAATAAAATAAAAGAATATAAGATAACACATTTTAAATGAATGTAAATCATTATATTCTTTTTATGAAAACTTTTCATAAAAAAAGTAATGTATTAAAATACTATTTAATTTTAGTGATCTTAAAGAAAAATTATTTAAAAAATAGATATCAAATATTTGAGGGATTTTTGTATAAATTATACATTACATATACTTTAAACATAAAATTAAATAAATAAAAAAATAAATAAAAAAAAAAATGTACTCAAGAAAATCAAGATTACAAAATATAAAACTAAACAAATATATACACAATCAAAATATAAATATTATAGATGAAAATGTATTATTAATACATGACAATTTGTACTTTAAATTTAACAATAGATTATATACATAAACAATTGACACTGGACTGTGCAATTACTAGCTTAATATTCTCAATATTTATAGATGAATTAGAAAATGCTCTAATTAAAAAAAAAACAAAAAAAAAAACTATTATTCAAGATATTAAAATGAAATGTTAATAATTGGAACAAAGGAGCTATGAATAAGATTTATAATGATTTTAATAATATAAATGATATTACTTTTACAAAAAAAAAACAACTTAAAATTCAATATTTAGTTATCAAAATTTAGAAAGATAATACCAATGAGAACAGTGAATAAAAATATTTAATTAAAAAAGCCAAATTATAAAAAATAATTCCCAAAAAATCCCAAGCATGGACACATTTTTTATAAAACCATCAACCAAAAATTAAAATTATATATGAATAAAAATATAAATACTGGGTACAGTCTAATTTTAAAATTAAAGATGAAATGCAGAACAAAACAGCTACCATCTGTAAAACTAATTGTGGAAGTTGTGATAGTTTATTCTGGAACATTGGAAAACAATTAGAAAAAAGAGGAAAAGAATATAATAAACAATTAACAAAAGAGATGACAAATCAGCACCAAATATCTACTATTTAACATACAGATACAAAAAAAAAAAAAGGATTGTCAAAAGAATATTAAATGTGTATTTTAGTCATTTAAATATGAATGGAAAATTGTATAATATATGTATGTATAAATAGATTTCCATAATATTCCCTTTGTGTAGGGATATGTATACATACATCTATGCACTCTAACTAATATATTACACTATAACATATCAATAAAAGCAAGTTTATATACCATCAGAGCTAAAGGAATTAGTGGCATCATTCTATACTTTTGATTTATTAATGGATTATTAATTTATACCACAGCTCATAGGAAGTTGCAGTTACTTGTTTCAATTTCATATCATACATATAATATTGAAATAGATGTATATTGACTATACAAAATTTAATGTAATTAGGCAGGACTTGGAACTCTGACTTTTAAGCTCTCTACAGCTATCCACTCTGTTTTATACAACTGATACACACATGACCACATATAGGTGAAAAAGAAATATGTATATTGGAGATCATTTATCTTTTTCACATGTATGTGGTCATGTATATCAGTTGTATAATATGGATTTATCTTTTTCACGTGTATGTGATTATGTGTATCAGTTGGATAGCTATAGGAAGTTTGAAAGTCTGAGTTCAAGTCCTGTCTATACTGTGAATGTTTAGGTGGTTACTGATTGGAATCTAATTATATATATATATATGGTTAGAAAAAACACACATATATATATATATTATTATACAAATCTATATTAGTAATAAATAATAAAGTAAAATATATACACAAATTATTTTTTCAGCCAGTTAATAAATATATCACAATAATTTTGTCATATTTTCTTTTAGTAAATAATATATATAGTGCTTATAAAAAAAATGTAATTCAAAAAATAAAATCTAGATGTCACATTTTAAAAAGGGTAAAAAGTATTACCATAAGAACATATTTTTTTTTTTATATTGAAATAGCATATTTATGGTTAAATACTTAATAATATATTATTTATCATTTTCTGTACTTACATAAGTTGTTTAAACAGTAAACTCTTAATACAGTAGTGCCACCCAGTGTAAGCCTTAGTAATCAATGGATGTAAGAATGTTTATGCAAAAAATCTCTATTTAGTGCCTACTCATCCAATGTCCCCAAACTGATTTCTAGCTTGTGGCTTTCATCAGTGAGGAGCCGTGGATCTGATAGCACAACACTTAGATCTTAGGACCTAATGCAACTAATGCTCCCGCAACCATCTTTTATCTGTTTAGTTAACTATAAAGTTATGAGGTTAAGATGAAAGCACAATAATGTTTTAAATCCAAGCGCTTGCACTTTTATAGTCTTATAGATCTAAACCCAGTTATTTTGGAGTCAATTGTTTTTTCTTAAAACTCACAGGTACCATAATCTTAAGGCCACGATTGGTATAAAACCACTAAAATATCACATGATTATCAATTTTTTTTGTTTACAAAAGCTGTTTAAACAATAGCAAATTCCCAGATTAGTTTCTAGCTTGAAGCTTTATCAGTAAGGAGCCTTGGATCTGAGAGCGCTGTACCTTGATCTTAGGATCTAATGCAACCTTCCAGAAGCCAACTTTTATCTGTTTAGTTAACTATAAAAGTAGTGTCCAAGTTGAAAACACAATAATGTTTTCAGCCCAAGCTCTTTCTCACTTTTGTAGTCATACAGATCATGTGAACATTTAGTGGTTCTATGCCAATCCTGTCCATAGGATGCTGGTAATTTTTTAACCAATGACATCAGCTCTATATACATATAAAAACAAGAGCATGGATTGAAAACCTTATTGTGTTTGCATCTTGGCCTTGTAGCTTTATAGTTAACAGGCTAAAACTGACTGTTGGAGGGTTGCATTGGATCCTAAGATCTATATATAATACTGTCAAATCCAAGGCTCCTCACTGATGAAAGCCATAAGCTAAAAACTAGTCTGGAGATATTGGATGAGTAAGCAATAGATAGGAATTTTATATACAAACCATCTTGCATCCACTGATTATCAAGGCTTGCACTGGGTGGTATTTTTGTAGGCAGAGCTTCTGTAAGCATAGAAAATGCTGATCACATGAAGTTTTGGAGGCTTTATACCAATCCTGCACATGTACTGAACTGGATTCAGATCTATTTGACTATAAAAGTGAAAGAGCTTAGATTGAATACATTGTTCTGTTTTCATCATGACCACATAACTTTATAGTTATTTGAAAAGGTAAAAGATGACTACTGGAAGGGTGCACTACAGCTTAAGATCTAGGTGCAGTGCTCTCAGATCTAAGACCTCACTGATGATAGCTATAAGGTAGAAATCAGTCTGGGGATATTGGATGAGGAGGCACTAGATAAGGTTTTTATGCCCAAGCATTCTTGCATCATGGCATTATAAATATTTTTTTTTTTTAATGTAGAAAAAAACAACAACATAATGAATTATATTTATTTCCATTTTACAATGGGATTTGAACACAGGTTTTCAAGCTTCCCCCGACTATCCACTCTATCTCATATAACCCAATAAACATGATCACACACATGAAAAAGATAAATGATTTCCAATATACATATTTCGTGCTAAACCAGCACTCATCAGTTGGTCCAGATCATCATCTCCCAAACACATATATATTATTATTGCTCAGTTTATATTAATTAAGATGGCAAATCTTCTAACTTTAATGGACAGGTTTCAATCTACTCCACTCTCCAAGTCTTCAGCCATCCACACATATAGTTCTCATCATTTTAATTTCATCTCTTGTCACTCTTACTTTTTCTAAATTTAATTAATCTTCAGATATGAATATATCTGTTTTATTAAAAATTTATTTAATAAGACTCGTTTCCATCTAAGATATATGGGAGATAAGTTGATAGTTTTAAAATTTTTATATTCAATTGAATTACACATTTTCTCTTGTAGAATCATAACTGTTAAAAAGAAATTATATCAGTTAATTTTCCCATATCCCTTCCCCTCATATCCTTTAATTATTCAATTGGAATCCTGTATAAATTCTCTGTGTTTTGCCACTTTTCATCTCAATTAGAATGACTCCAAAGAGCAAAATCTACAGCATACTGTTAAAATAAAAAATGAAAGACTACATAAAAGAGTGTTTCTCATTAAATATAATACAACTAATAAAAATATGAACATATCAAGAAAATATTTCTTTCATTATTTAAAAAAATTTAAATTTAATTAGGCATAAAATCCTTTTAAACAATAAATAAAAATTTGAATATGATAAATATACTGTAGAAGTTAAATTTTATCAGATGATAAAGACTGAGAATAATCAAATGATTGAAAAATGGTTTAAAGTGCAAGATTGATAATAATATCATAAGATTATTTGACAAAGATTTTTTAAAATTAAATGTATATTGGAGACAAACTTTAATTCTTCAATGAGCCTGTGCACATTGATAATTAATGTATTGCAAGCATAGATGAGAGTGATGGATATTTTCCACTGAATAGCAAGAATCTTAAAAAATAGTTAGATCTATTAGACAAAGGATATTTATTTAATATTGTTTTTTGGTACAAAAATCTTTATAGTTTGAATATCATTAAAAAAGCATTATAAAGTGATTTAAGTAACTGATAAAGTAATATATTGTGACCGTCGATTGTTGTCCCAACTACATAATATCACCAAAACATAAGTGCGCTAAGAATTGTAACCTTGATCACCGATCAATTCCCGCTGCACATTGTCAGCTATTAAGAGCTGTAACCAAAAGCATATCATGCCATCTATATTGTGCACCAAAGACCACAACCAAAATCTGGAGCAACTTACCACAGACCAAACTAATGATATAACATAAACTTTTTATGATTTAATTTGATCGCAGCCAGGGTGTACCGCGAAGACCTATCATAGTAGTATGATAAAATACATTAAACAAATTATAAGTATGTAATGTTATTATCTTTCAAACCTTAATTTGCTATTTTCATTGTATGAGACCCGATGGCCGACCATGTACAAGATGGCATAATTTGTGGAACTACATAAGATTATGAAATTTTAAACCATCTATATGATTTTTAATACAAATGCTAGTCCAGGTAAAGCTTTGCAATAAATAAACATAAATACTTGGGTTCTTTTTTTATAGTTTACTATATCACTGAGACTCTTATTATACTGACAAATGACAATTTAAAAACGTTAAGTAAATATATTCAATCCTGTCATTATCTGGTAAATCTGTTTACAGGTTTAATAATCAATTTGTATTGTATACTAGAATCAACTACGCAAAGCTAAAATGATGGAAAAGGTAAATGGGATTTTATTGTACCTTACACATCATAAACTACCAAAGACGAAAAGCATCCAAATGCTTTCTCAAAATATCACTAAACTCTTATATCATGTTGACGATAGTATGTACTTCAATGTATGCTCTATCCAAGGTTTATGATTTCTGATTTTACGAATGACAAATAGCAACGGCACAGTAAGTTTAATTATAAATCAACGTTTATTTACAAATTTATGAATAATAAGTAATTAATTCTAATGTTATAATTAAAGACATAAATAAACAAATAAAATAAATAAATTATAATTCCATCGACTTTCTTCAATAACATATCATAGGTACAGTTTTTAAAAACCTAATCATACCTTATATTTCAATTTGATATAATGAATGTATTGAGGAAATTATACTAAATTCAACATCAACTCATGAAACATCTAATGTCATCTCCAGATTCAATAAATCTATACCGTAAACTTATAATAATATAATAAATAATATTATATCTGTAGGATTTAGCTATAATGCAATCATTAAATAAAGTGAAAATTTAAACTTACATTCAGGTAAATAATAATCAACCAACAGTTAATTATTATGAGGTAACTTGAATAGAATGTCCTGCTACAATTTAATAATCTAACTTATAAATTATACTTACAAATGGAAGAAGATGATTTAGCAGAATAACTAAAATACTTTGCCCAACTTATATCTATGAAGTAAAACCATATTCCTGTGGATGCATTCATCTACACATAGGAATTAAATAACACTAAACGCTTTGTGGATTTATACACCATCATAAAGTAATAAATATAATTACACAATTCCGCGGATTAACCACCAGCGCAGGAATGAGTGTAAAATACAAAAATGGCAATTAAGTAATCTGCGGATTAACCACCGGCACAGATTAATGCATTTTAACATTATAAAACAACATTACTATTTACTTCACATTAAAGTGCAAAATCATCCTCCTCAGTTATTCTGACCATTCAGAAAACACTAACATTTTAGCAAATGTGGGTTCTTGCATAATAAAATGTTACACTAATCAGGACAACTAATGTACTAACTTATCTTGCTTAAAATAAAACATATGTAATATAATATAAGTAATATTAGTACAGGAATAGAAATCTGGAAAGACTCACAAAATACCTCATGAAAAATTGATACATCTCATAAATTCATTTAGTACTTTTCAAGCTTTTTCGCAAGCGATATTCTCTTGAATAAGTATTTTATTCAACCCCTATTAATTTAAACTTAATAAAATATAACTTATGAACTTCACATGCAAGTTCATATAACGATAAAATTAAAGTAATGCATTATTCATCAAATACATAAAATCTAACAGGTGTGTGTGTGATATAAATTAAATGTATAGCATTTTATAGTTCAATACATGAATTCTAGCAGGTGTGTGTATCACAAATTAAATTGTATAGCATTTTATAACTACAAATATGATCCGTGAAATCCATGTACGATGTGTCGAACAATAAATATACGAAGTAATAGCTACAACTATAGTTGAATTCCATACATGTAATTTTATCCATTTGTATTAGTTATTATAAGCACTATTAGATTAACGATTTTACGTGGCTCCATAAACATGAAACAATTCCAATGATATGACACGCAGAGTTTAAATGAAAATGTTTTTTCATAAGTTATTAATTTCTACATTTCTCTATTAAAACTGTTCCAAGTTTATCACATCCATGCTAATATTTATTTATCCACGCTTAAATCTAGGAATACTTATTATAGCAATTAATTTAATCATTTCAAACTGACGATAAAATTAGAAAATAGCTTTGATTAATTATTTGAAGACTGTTTTTATTATCCAAATGGTAAACAAATTAACTAGCAAATATATTACTGGCATTGCAAAGTTAAATATCAATCAATACTATATTTTTTATTAAAATTATAAACGGAAATATTAAACTATGTTAATAACTTTAACATTTTACTTTAATTTAAACTTCTTTTTTAAAAAGCAAATTTTCATATTTATAAAACTTCTGTAATTAAAATACTTATTTAATTTTTCCAAATTGTAGAATAATAAATATTTTAAAACATACCAAAATCTTGCAATCAATTTTGCTTTTAAACTGGAAAGCTCAGACATATTTCAAATGTAATATTGGAAAATTATTACTAGCGATTTGATCCACCTGGCTAGCCGACTTGAACAGACTTTTAAATTTAGCAATTCATCTTATTATTAAATACCACTATGTTATTTTTACGTTTATAGAAAACTTTGTGGTAATCCGTTTACTTGTTAACTATTTTAAAATAAGCTTATCATATTTACACCATTTGCCTTTTACCATTTTCTTTTCTTTTTTTTCCCTCCCAAGCAACACTATCAGACGATCTTTTTTTTTTTAATTCGCGCTCCTTTCTTTTTTACATTGAAACGCATACGTAATTACTGTATTTATTTTTAATAATTAAATTTAGTTGAACAAATGGTTTTTTTAATTCAATGGAAATAATTTTTAAGACCATTTTAAACAAATAAAAATAAAATATTATTTTTAATAATATTTTACCAAATTTAATGTGTTGTCAAAATTTTTAAAAAGTTAAACATTTTGATATGAATTAGTATATGGAAAGAAGCAATTTAAATTTATTAAAATAATATAGACAACAAGTAAGGCAAAATATTACCCATTTTCTCTAATAAATTATTTTGAATATAAGAGAGTAATCTGTTCAAAGTGCAAATCAAGCCAATCAAATCACCAAAAGAAGACAGAGAAATTTTTATACCAGTTACATCAATTATTATATTTTATACTAAAATATATGGTTACAATATATTAAGGCTATAATCTTAAGACTATACGCCTGAAAAAGACTCGTTTTTTCAGGCGCATAGTCTTAAGGCTATAGCCTTAATATATATTACTTTATGTAATGAATATGCACTTTACAAATATAATTATTACAACTGATAAAGATATATAATAAATGTGTACATTATGTATAATACACGCATAAAATAAGCATCTCAAGTAAGCTAACTGCTATACAAAAAACAACTGCTGATAAATCTTATGCAATAACATGTAATATTAAAATGATACAGCTAAACGAATTAAAAAGATGCCAGAAAAACAATATTAAATAATTAGTACAACTGTAATTAGAGAGAGAACTAAAATGTTCCAATTGTAATTGTATAAATCATATTGTTGACAAATGTCCTACAAAAAATGTGAAATTTTTTTGCATCTTGATAAGATTTTGCATTGCTACATCTTTTAAAAATAATATGAATTGGAAAGAAATAGTAAATCAGCATATACAGAACCAAAATGAACTAAAAAAATACTGATGCCAATAATGATCCGTGGATGCAGAATGATAAAAACTGGGGATATAATATAATTAATAAATAATAAACTAAACTAACATTTACAGTCCTTAAGATTTATGGTTAATAGGAAGTTAAAATATGTAAAATGATAAATCAGTGACTATCAATATTCAATTATAATTATATAGATTATGTAAAAATGATTAATTAGAAACTTCATGATACAGTGCTTAATGCATTTTCCTGTCATGCGCATAAAGTCAAAGCATTTTTTTCAGTAAGCTGGTTTAATCAATTTAGCAAACAATCCAGAACAAGATGATAAATGAGGTTTTAATTATTCTTAATTTGAATATAAAACTCCAAAATAATATAGGTTGATCAAATAAATACTGGTGAACTGATCATAAAACAAAACACAGTCGTAATAAGATAAAGAAGACATATATACTAAGAAAACAGCCCATGGGTTTCATAGCTTATTCTTAACATTTGCTTTCAAGAATAGCTTAAGATAATCAATGGACACTGGATAGTAGTAAATAGGCTATTATATGTATGTATTAGTTCCAGATTTGAAATCTAAATCCTCATTGACGAAAGGAAAAGCAGAATTTGTCTAGTAATGTGAATATAGCAGCCTTACTATGTAGAGTCCATTGATTAACTTAAACTTAAAAGTTATACAAAATAAATTATTTATTATAATTAAGAATTCTTTAGAATCATTCAAAAAAATCATTTAAACACATTCAGTATTTAATATTGAATGAGGGAAACAATTTAACATACAATTATTATCAAATGGAATAGTTATTTTTCATGCAATATTAGGTTCATAAATGCATAACAAATTAATGTACAACACTTTAAAAATACTTATGTATGATAGGAAGAATCTGTTCTTACAAAATATGACACATTTAGCAATAATTATTACCTAAAGATAAGGATAACATTACAAGCATAAAGCTAAACTAGTCAATAAATAATTAAAATTACCCCAAATCCAAAACTCAACCAGACTAGCCAAGAAAAAACAAAATTAAAACACAATCAAAGATTTCAATGCTAGAAGCAGACCTCTCAAGTGTAAAGATCTACAAAAATAACACCATATATATATATTAAACATTACCCACAAATCCATTTATTTCCCATCCACCCTTAATATAAAAAGAACTTTTAAAGAAGTTAATTGCTTCAGAATAATAAATTTTCAATAATAAGGATTCTTTATTTCTTCTTTTTATTTCATTTCTTTCAAAGAAAACAACCTTAGCTTCATCAAAATTAATAGTGTGGCCTGTATCTTTTTCATGGACATACAAAGCAGAACTAAGATATTTATTTCTAACCCTACTTTTATGAACCTTTATTCTTTCATTTAAACTCAAACTACTCTGACCTATGTAAACCTTCTTATAAAAACAAGGGATGAAATACATTACACCAGGAATCCTTGTTTGGAAATAAGAAAATTGCTTGGAAAAGGGGTATTACTTTGAATAATTTATTAAATAATAGAAAGGAAATTTTTGATAGGAGACCTATTCCTGGTATAGTGTATTTTATCCCTTGTTTTGTAAGAAGGTTTACATAGGTCAGAGTAGTTTGAGTTAAATGAAAGAATAAAGGTTCATAAAAGTAGGGTTAGAAATAATTCATGAAAAAGATACAGGCCACACTATTAATTTTGATGAAGCTAAGGTTGTCTTCTTTGAGAGAAATGAAAATAAAAAGAAGAATTAAAGAATCTTTATTATTGAAAATTTATTATTCTAAAGCAATTAACATGTGTAAAACTTAATAAACAAGTCAAAACTCTCCATACAGTAGAGCCACCCTGTGCCAACCAAAGTAATCAATGGATGCCAGAAGGCTTGTGCATAAAATCCCTATCTAGTGCCTACTCATTCAATATCCCCAGACTAGTTTCTGGCTTGTGGCCTTTTTCAGTGAGGAGCCTTGGATCTGAGAGCACTGCACCTAGATCTTAGGATCTAATGCAACCCTCTAGCAGTCACCTTTTATCTCTATTTAACTATAAAACTATGAGAATGAAATTGAAAACACAATAATATTTTTAATCTAAGCTCAATAGCTTACAGTCATATGGGTCTGAACTCAGTTTAGCACCCATACATTTCGGTGTCTTTGGCTCTTTAACAACCATAGCCACCACTATCCCATTAGACAAGATTGGTGTTAAATCACTAAACACACCACATGATCATTATCCACAAGCCTTCTGGCATCCATTGATTACTCTGGTTGGCACAGGGTGGCATTACTGTATGGAGAGTTTTGCCTTGAATGTAAATGTCTGAAAACATAAAGGGTACATATAATGAAGTTATAGAAGAATAAATATGAAAAAAGTGATTATACATATAAAGTGAATTATTGGTTTTTATGCTGGGTTTGGGAAAAGATAAGGGGGGATTAAATATTAAGGCTATAGAGTTGACAAAGATTATGTTGTGGAAATGGGATGGAGCAGAATATGGAAAAACTTAAGAGTGGGGAATGGAAAATTAAGTGGCTAGCAGGTTTATCTGGGCATAATTGCTCAGATATTCTCGACTTCGTTTAAGAAGCCACAGTACATCACATCACATCCTTGTTTAATAACAATTAGGTGCTAGTATAAGAAATAGTGATCATGTTATGTTTTGTGGTTTAACACCAATCCTTTCCCTAATAGGATAGTGGTGGCTATGGTTGTTAAAGAGCCAAAGACACCAAAATTTATGGGTGCTGAACTGAGTTTAGACCCATATGACTATATAAGCTATTGAGCTTAGATTGAAAATATTATTGTGTTTTCAATTTCATTCTCATGTAGGGTTGCATTAGATCCTAAGATCTAGGTGCAGTGTTCTCAGATTCAAGGCTCCCCACTGACAAGGCCACAAGCCAGAAACTAGTCTGGGGATATTGGATGAGTAGGCACTAGATAGGGATTTTATGCACAAGCCTTCAGGCATCCATTGATTACTCTAGTTGGCACAGGGTGGCACGACTGTATGGAGAGTTTTGCCTTGTTTAATAACAATTATGTGCTAGTATAAGAGATAGTGATCATGTGATGTTTAGTTATTTAAAAGTTCTTTTAATATTAAAGGTGAATGGGAAGTAAATGAATTTGTGGGTAATGTTTAATATATATATATGGTGTTGTTTTTGTAGTTTTTTATACTTGAGAAGTCTGTTTGTATCAGTAAAATCTTTGGTTGTGTTTTAATTTTGTTTTTTCTTGGCTAGTCTGGTCGACTTTTTGGATTTGGGATAATTTTAATTATATTAAAAATGTATATGAGGTAGTTAATTATAAAAGTGTATTGCACAATATTGTATAATCAATTAACATTAATTCTAAAAAAATGTGATAATAATAATAATAAAACTAAATGCCTATAAAAAAATTTCCTTCTTTCTTAACCACTACATATAATTCAAAAAATAATGCTATGACATATGGAAAAATAATAATAATAATTTTATTCACAAATAAAAAAAAAAAAACCCATAAATTATTGTAGACTCTTAAGATTACTAACAAATCCCTGATTTGTTTTCCTACTCTAATATCAATACCATAAGTAGTATTTTTAAAGGAAAATATTATAATTGTAATTTCAAAACTTAATTACAAGATTATTCTGTCTCTTTGTTATCCTTTTAGCTTAAAAAAACAATATTCACAAAATATTTATTATGAAAATAGTGCAGAAATATATCCCAAATCAATTTGCAAAAGGCAAACTAAAGAAATTATTGAGCAGTAGATAAAATTATGAATAAATAAGAACAAAATATTAATGTTTTGACAAATATTAGAAAATGCTAACAATTTTTATTAGTCATTCATTAGACTAGACTTCAATAATGAATAGTATTTCTGTAGTATAATTTTCAGCAAGTTTGACATTTATCAGTTAAACTGTAGTAATTTCCTATCTATATATATACTGAACAATAACAAAGATATGTATAAGAGATTATGGTGATGAGTGCTGTTTCAGCATGAAATGTGCATTTTGGAGTTCATAGATCTTTTTCATATGTCTTTGGTCATAAAAGCAGATAAAAAACCATTCTACCTTGCATGAGTGGTGTAGTAAAAATTACACTAAAAAAAAATATTAGAAAATGCTATTTGATATTAAATAAATAAATAAATGCTTAAAATTATATTTTTATGTGCTTATTTGAAGTGCAAATAATTCAATCATTTTTTTCTATGGCTATAACTTTTCATTATAGGTTGAAATCTTTTACTAAAATATTGTTTGAAAAAAAAAAAAAGCATAACATTACAATCCAGTGAACCAATTAATCCTTTTTCAAGTAATAAAAAATATTTTCTATTTAAGAATTCATGCATTTAATCAGAAAATAAAAAAAAAAAAAGGAGAGAAAACTTACCAATAGACATACTTTTCATTTACTTCCAAAGCAATAGGATGCTATAATGAAAAATATTATAAAGCGTACATACACACACATACAATACTAGAAAATATAGAAAGTAAGATATTTTTAAAAAACCAATATAATACTGAAATCTAGTATATTAGCAAACATGATACAAGCAAACCAATGATCAAAATTTTTATAAAAATGACTATTATGCTAGGCATTTCTCAAGATTATGTGGAATCCATTATTTTAAGGATTATGATATTCCAAATAATATATACAGTATATCTTATAAAAAAAAAAATTTAAATATAAGAATACTTTGAAAATATTATCATTCAAAAAATATATATACTTTAATACATCATAGCAATAAAAGCTTAAAGTTTTTTGACTTACACAAAATTAGAATGTATATATTATTTGGAATATCATAATTATGAAAATAATGGATTCCCTGCATTACTCATAATTTGATTATTAATAAAATTTATTCTGCTGTTGTAAATACAAAAAAATATTCTTTCTTCTTTTTGATACCATTATATTAAATTATTATTCACTTTTGAACAATATAATAAAACAAATGCAAAATTAATTTGATGCTAATGAATGAATGATAATTGTCCATCTCTTTTTCATGTTATTAGATGGAATTATTATTCATCTTTGAATAATCTACTAAGAGGTCAAGTTAGTTTACTAAAAATAAATAATATTATTCCTTCTTTTTTTTAAGATCATTAAACTGAATTATTGCTCAACTCTGATTAATTTTCTACATTTAGAATGTTTTACACTATTTTGGTAAAATTTGTGTATGATATATATATATATTTATATAAGTACAGATTTCCATATGTTATGTTTTTCTGTGTCAAAAACTGCTTATATTTAGACTTTTCTTGCTGATATTATGATAAAGTAAAAAAAAAAAAAACATTCAGAAATAATAAAAATAATAATTAATGAGTTCATGATCCAATTAATATAATGACAATCTAACTAATATAATGATGATGTTTAGATATGAAATTAATTTCATATAATTAAAAATTTTTATTGTAATTGTTTTGGCAAATAAGTAGATATTTACAATAACACCAATTAAAAATAAATATGTATAAAAATTTGTTATACATATTAATATTTTATATATATTAATATTTTTATAAAAATGCTCAAATGGGTTTATAAGTAACCATTAGAAACCAGTCAACACTTAGACAATCCCAATATAGATAACAATCAAGAATTTCAAACTGTTGTCAAGACAACCTTCTTTTGGCAATAGAGTTGGAATTTCACCTCCATTAATGATCTCATATATTTATAAAGACACTAAAGATTAATATTAATATTTTATATCTTTATTAATAGATATAGCAGAAACCAGCTGTTAATGAAAACATACACAGAAACATAGTAATAAAACTAAATATTAAAAAAAAACTACTTTTTCTATGTATGTTTTCATTAACAGCTGTTTATTATGTTAGCTCAGAAAAGAAGGAAATTATCTGTAGTTGAATTATTGATATAGTGTAATTGTACAACTACAAAAAGAATTTCGTGGATTTTATTGGGAATGAATTATATAACATTTGAACAGTGTCTAAAAAAATCTAAAGTTTTCTGAGAGATGTAATAAGAGGATATTAATCTCTCATCAAAAATAAATTCAATAAAATTTAAAATATCCAAGTCAAATTAGATAGTCCAAAGGAGATGCACAATATTATCATCATATTCCATAAACCATTGTTTGACTGCTATGAACTGTATAGTCTGAAACTGCTTTATATCGTAGAATAAACTTAATCTCCCAAAATATCCAAATAGATTGAAGCTATAATATATTCATGAAAAGTAATGATTAGATCAAAGCAATAGAATGAAGTTTGCCAAACAAAATACCATAAACATATTTCAAGATACTACTTGATAAACTTATTTTGGTTAATACCAGATATAAATTCTTTCGGTGAATGAGAAAAATGTAAATGATAATTCATTCAATCATATGACATTTCATACCATATAATTCTATTTCATAAAATATCAAATCATTTTGGATGTGTCCTCCCTACTTACCCTATTCCATAATTCTACTAAGCAATCACATGAAATTTTTTTTAAAGATAATAATTATTTTTAATGAATCAGCTTATTCAGTATATCATCTTCATCTCCACTGAATAATTTAAGATCAATTACAGAAAATTGCAGTATTTTTAAAAATAAAAATTAAATAGATATTGGATCAATATAAATAAAATAAAATGTTCATAGCAAGTATATTTGTACAGTATTTACTGAACTCTTATTTTTTTTATATTTAATTTTTAAATTAAAAAAAAAAAGTAATTTAAAAAAATTATAAATAATGCAGTTATGAAAAGATTAAAGGGCAGATTCATAATTTTTTTACCTAGTTAATAGAAAATTCCAAATTATAGAAAGCAAAATTAAAGGATATTCATATGGATTATATTATAGTTAGAAACCAAAATATAAAAGAAGTTTATATTAAACGATCATGTACAAATAAACATTATTAAGGGATTATAATTTAGTAAGTTCAAAAAGTAAAATGCTAATTACCATTAAAAAAGGTCCTATTCCAAATATATTGATATACCAATTTTATGCTCATTCTTTAGAATCTTTTTCTCAATTATGGTACCCTCTTAAGTAGTGTGTTCTGAATACAAGTAAATTTATTTTTGGGCACAATAAAAACAAAGATCCTGTGGTTTTCTGACATGATTATATTACTAATGACTTAATTAAAAAAAATCACGTAACATTTTCCACTATTGAACATAGAACTTTACAAGAGATATAGATATTTAAAAATAGAAATTCAACAGCTTGCAAAAAGGCATAAAAATGAATGATGGATTAAAACTATAAATAAAAATACAGCCATTCTTTGACTGTGGTAAAGTACTATATAAACTAAAAAAAAAGAAGTCATAATCCTATTAAATCTACAAATGACTTTTTATGTGATGATCAGGTGGAATATTTTGATCATTTTCTGAAAAATGATACAACAATTACTATGATGACTTTTAATGATATATCTATTCTATCTAATCATTTAAATTTGGATGAAGATATTCAGATTAAAGAAATTATAATAGTTCTTTGTAATCTTATATATGAAAAATTTACAAATACTGATGATAAGTTTGGAGAAGTTTTAAAATATAATAGTAATACATTAGCTTAAAAAAAATTCTGAGGATAGGGCAGACTGCAGTACTATTATAAAATATCACTTTAATCCAAGAATTTTATTGAGTTAGTTGTTTTAGGATATAAATGACTGGTTATTAGAGACAGAATATGGTTTTAAAGAATCAAGAAGTATTAAAACATGGGTTTTATTACCAAGCAAATACAAAAAAAAAAAAAAAAAAGTAAAAGCAGATTTATATATCACTTTTATTGATTTAGTCAAGGTATTTGATTCATTTAATCAGAAAAACCTTTAGCAATATTTAAAATTAGTTGATTGCTCATCAAAGTTTATTCATATTATATAGCTTCTACATGATAAAAAGCATTATTATTGTTGATGAAAAATATGATATATTTGAAATGAAAATTAATGTTAAAAAAGATATACATTAGCTTCACCTATGTGGTTTTTGCAACAGATCAGAGCAGTTTCATGAAGCAAACAAGATGTGATAAATGTTTGATGATGCTTTTTAATTCAACTGCTTAACAACCAAAACTTGATCTTCTTTGTTTTTAGATTTACATTTATTGATGATTATGCTACCTTGCCAATTCATAAGATAATCTACTCAATGTACTTAATGTTTTGAATGCAATATATAAAGATTAATTTAGTAATTATTGTTAAAAAAAAACAAAAAACCCCATGTCTTTTATCAACCAGTGATGGAAGAAAAATCTTCAGCAAATTCTAATTGGATAATTGTCAACGGTACCTTGTCAACTTGAGAATGTGAACTGGTGTAAATATTTGGGTATGTTTTAAGCTAGAAAAACAGACTTGGATATTGAAATACAAAATGAAGACAATATGCTAATTATATATTTAACAAGTTAAAATATATATTTCATCATAGTGATAAAACTATTGCAAGTAAATTAATATTATTTTGTCCGCTTTATTGTATGGACATAAAACATAGATAGCCTAATGATATAATATAAATGCACTGAACAAATTTTCTTTAAAGATGCTCCATAAAATTAAAAAAAAAAAAAAAATCAATTGCAAGATCATAAAATTCTTCTTCAGCTTGTCAAATGTGATACTACAAAATCTATTTTTATAAAGGCAGATGGTCATTGGTTTGGATAGTGAAATAAATGTAAAACAATAGCTTTTCTAAAAATTATATTTTATGATAAACTTGAGCATGATTTTCAAGGACAAGACAGACACCATTAAGGTAGAAAAATTATCTAAAAAAGATTGTAAAGAAATGTAATATGAATCACTTTCATTGAAAAAGTAAAGTTGAAAATAGAATGCTTAGGAGAACTATGATTAATCAAGTAATGAAGACTTTCAAAAAGAAACCTTTCATGCAGAAGGGGTTAATAAGCAGTATTGCAAGATGTTTAAAAAAAAAAAAAAAGACTGAAAGATCAGTACACGATATATGTGAACATATTTGTGCTTCATGAATTGGTTTATATAATCATTGCAAAACTAATTTTTAAGTTTTTATTCCTTTTTTAATTTTTGTTTTCTTCTTTTTCTTCTTCTTATGTATTTAGAATGACAATACTCATTTATTTAATTGTGCATGATCTGAGTCTACAGTAGAATTTAATGTAACAAATTAACTGGTTTTAAAATGCCACTCATTATGACATCTATTCATTTTAGTTTAAATTGAAATACATGTATTTAGAAGTAATCTGTTAAAGGCCTAATACTTAGCCCAAAATTACCACACCCAAAACAACCATTTAAGCAGAAAAAATAAAAAAATTTAAATATAAAATCATATATGCAATAAATTGCTGTACATATTGGGCCATTAGATTTTAATGAAAACTGAAAGTCAACTTTTAAAAACATACAATTAAAACATTAAGAAATTTATATATCCTAAAAAAAATTCTCATCCCTGATTTCAGAAATTCCATTGTCTTGTGAGATAATGTTCAACTGCAGTTCTGTTTACACTAGCAGTCTCAATATGCCTTGTAACAATATGAAATCCAGTTAATTCCTGAGCCTGATGAACTGTACTTTGCTAACAATAAACTCCTTCAAATGATCACTTGTGCTAGGAGATTTAGTAAAAAAAATGTAGATCTTTTCTCAAATGATTACCTTATTTAATGTTATGAACTGCTATTTATTTTTGATTAATTCACATTAGCAAAAGTTTCCATTAGCTTTGCAATATTACAATTGGAAACTGTCTAAGGTCAAAATCCTTTTCACCATCTGTGTGCTTACATTTTATTCTTTTAAATGTCTTTTTTTTTTACATTTCAATAATGATCAATTTTTTGACACTAATTTTCTGGCTTGTGATTAAAATTAATATTTGTAATATATGAAAAGAATTAAAAAAATAAAAACTAGTAAAGTTGAATAAATTGCATAAACAACTAAATGCAAATAAACTCACAAAATATGATAAACATGGCTGATACTTTTCTGAAAGTGAAATGCTCTGAAAAATCTTAGATATGTGGTTACCAATACCACGTGCAACAGTTTCCATTTCAACTAAGAGCATTTGTTGATTTACTAATTCCATGTTTAGTGCTTATATTTCCACTTTTTCTGAAATATATTTTTTTTACTAATATGAATATTAAAAAGCTTTTAAATTTTGCTTTTATGGCTTTTGGGAGAAAGAAGTAAGTAAACTAAATTCAGAATTAAGTTTTAACACTTAAATTTCTGTCATTTTACCATAACTTCCATTTCGAAAATTTTTGTTGTTGATATTAGAATTAATCAGTTTTTAAATTCTGCTTTTATGGCTCTTAACTAAAATTATCAATCATATTTACCCAGAATACTCTTAAACAATAATATATACAATATTTTTACTGTTAGAGACAGAAAAATATAAGCAAACTAAATTGATAACTAAGCTTTATGCAACACAGATATCTGCTTAAAAAAGGTTAAAAAAAGAAACCAAAGTATTTTATTGTTAAAATTTATACCAAGCTTAATATTATGAAATGTGTGCTTCTATCATTTGCCAAATATTATTATGCTATAAATATTGCTGTTTTTAAAAATATATATTTTTAGTAATTAATGAATGATTATAACAAAAATTCTAGAATCAATATCTCTAGATGCAAAAATGTGAAGTTAGGAATTATTTTGGTGAAATAAGAAGGGTGAAAAGTGTAAAACTATTTTATCCCTTGAAATAGGTATAAAATTAACACTAACCAAATTAAAATGACATGGAACGTTACTATATAAGAACCAGAAAATATTCACAAATAACTTTTTTCCATTATTTTTTTAGTAAATATATTTTTATATGTACATATCATATTTATAAACATTTGACCATTTAAATATTCCTAATCATAACAAAATGATTTTTTTCTTTTTATTTCCTGAGTCAATTTTAAAATAGAGAAAATGCTATAAAGTTAGCAATTTAAAATAGGGAGAAGTCAGCATCAAAGTATATCTATATATTAAACATATAAAGATAGATATAGGATTGTTTTTTCCTCAGTTTGTTTTTTCTTCTTTTTCCTTTTAATCTTATTATATATGCATTAATCTTTATATATATTTTTGCCCAATCTAATGTTTAAAAAAACCATCACACACATCTGTTATATATATATGTCACAAATAAAATATGTCAGAAAAAAAAATGAATACTGCAAACTAGAATTATTCTTTCTTTAACCTAGATTTTTATTCATTTTCTCAGTTGCAATAAAGATATATTTCTTATACCATATATTCCAAAAACTTTGTATTTTTAATAGTTATGTTAAGTATAGGCATATTATCAAATAAGTTTATGTATCTGTTAATTAGTTTGATAATGCAATTATTAAAAAGCTTGATAATAAAGTAGTGATTCTCTGGATATAATGAAAACACTGATAAGAGAACTTTAAAACAAAAATATGTCTATTCTGACACATAGCTTACCATATCTCTTTAAAAGAATAACCATTTGCATAACAAAATAACTCAATTCAATAAGTAGTTTATTCAAATCATAAATATATCTGGTGGGATTGTAGAAAGTTTTAATAATGCATCTCTTTATCCTTGTTATGTAGAAATCATTTTGTGTGGATTTTCAAT
Source organism: Epiperipatus broadwayi (assembly GCA_028023455.1). Classification (NCBI taxonomy): domain Eukaryota; kingdom Metazoa; phylum Onychophora; class Udeonychophora; order Euonychophora; family Peripatidae; genus Epiperipatus; species Epiperipatus broadwayi. The sequence goes on from JAQFVV010006230.1 coordinate 7,340,337, forward strand.
AATCTATGACTTAACAAAAAATTCTTATCCAAAACATCTATCTAGAGGCATAAGTTTATCATTTATTTATTTCTCCATAATAAATTTAAGAGGTAAAATTGATGTCTACTAATTTGTATTTTGAATAATTCCATGGAAGTCATTTATACATTTAAATCAGATTAAGGTTTTAATTGTGCAATGTCTAATATCTGTATTCAAATTTTTTTTTGTTTTAAAAATGTAATTATTTAATATTCAAAAATACAATTACTTCTTTAAAAAGCTAAAAGTAAATCATGGAGGCAGGGGGAAGGGGTATAATATGTTTGAGAAATATCTCTTTAATGAATAGTAAAATATCTTTAATTGGTGACTAACATGAATATTTTAAATGCAATTGTTGATAATATCAGAAATATATCAAAATAAGTTAAAAAAAGTTAACAATTGTTTAGCAGATAAAATAATATAATACTAAATATCAAATTTGATTTAAGATCAAAAATTGAAACAATTTAATACATGATTCAAAATAATTATCAATTCTTAAAATAAACTTACGTGAGTATTGTGAAAATGCTGAAGGGCATGCTTCTGATTGATTCGACCACAGGCAACATTGGAACAACTTAAACATGCCTAAAAAAATACATACAGCTTATATGTGTGTATATGTATATAATCAATCAAATCTAGATTTGCTATGAACTTCCCCAAAACTTGTTTTAAATCTAAGATACTGTCTTGCTAAAAATATACCAGATTAATCACTCTCATTATATAAATATATATATATACACACTTAAACCCTTATTCCAATTATACATAACTCAAAATAATAGACAACTGGTTTGTATGCAATTTAATTTAATATCAAATTGATTTTCATTCACAAATGAACTTTCTCAAGATGCCATTTTTTAAAATTAATCATGTGACAATAAATGTTCTACAGCTTTATACACTTTCTAGTGGTCATCACTAGAAATAAACCCATGGAAAAATATTATTGTTTTTATAAATTTTCACATATGGATACATCCATTATACATTTTCTTATTCATCTTTTTCTTTGTTATACCTACTATCTACCATCAAATAAACAGCTCCTCTCTTATACTATCAATACATATACATTCATATATACTAAATCTTATTTTTTAACAATGATCATTTCCCTCCCAATTTTATCAAAGGCATAGACCATATTAATATATATATATACATCCATTATACATTCTCATTCATCTTATTTCTACTTTATAACTCCTATCTATCAACCAACAAACAATTCCTGTCTTATACTATCAATACATATACATACATATATATTCTCAGATATTACAAATTTAAATTATCTAATAGTGACTACCCTCCAAATTTTATTGAACCATTGACCATATTAATGCATTTATTTATGTTTTCTTGTATATATAATGTTTCATAATATTTTCTTTCTTTAAAATTTTGACTATACTTTATTACCTTTATATTTTCCTCACAATTTATTATATGCCCTGTTTCTAAATAATGATTATATGGTCCAGACTTAGTATCTTTTCTTTTTATTGCTCTATTATGTTCTTTAGCTCTTTCAGTTGCACGTTTCCCTGAATGTCCTATATATATCATCATCATCATTATCAACCATTATCAATCCACTGCAGGATGAAGGTCTCTCCAAGTTTAATCCATCTTCTTCGATCTTTAGCTTCTCTTCTCCACATCACCCCTGCACACTTTCTTATTTCATCCATCCATCTCACATGTGGTCTCTTTCTGGGTCTTTTACAATCTCTTGGAATCCAGTTTAAAATTTAAATTGTCCATCTATTATCATCTCTTCTAGCAATATGTCCAGCCCAACTCCACTTCATTTCAATGAGGACAGTAACACCTGTTTGTTCTCTTACCCATACATTGCATTTTCGATCTCTTCTTGTTACTCCCAACATCCATAAGTAAAAACTGGTAAAACACATTTGTTAAAAACTTTCCTTTTCAAACACAAAGGCATATTTCCATTTAGTATCAAGTTATTTCTACCAAAAGCACTCCAACCAAGTTTTATTCTATGATTAATTTCATCCATTATGTTTCCATCTGTATTAATAATCTGACCAAGGTATTTGTAATTGTTAACTTCTTCTAATTCATCATAATCAATCTTTATTTTCATATTTTGAGCAAATCGATTAAACATTACTTTAGTCTTTTTAACATTTATCTTTAGTCCTACTTTCATCTGATAACTCCTGCAACATTTCCTGCAGCTCTGAAGCATTATTTGCAAAAACAACTACATCATCTGCGAAATCTAAATGACTTAAATAATCTCCATTTACTTTCACTCCTTTAGTTTCCCATTTTAATCCACAAAATACTTCTTGCAGCACTGCTGTAAAAAGTTTTGGAGATATGGAGTCACCTTGTCTTACACCTTTCTCAATGTTGACTTTCCCGGTATCATTATGTAATCTAATTGTTGCTGTTGCATTTTTATAAATATTCTTTAAAAATGACAATATCCTGGATCTATACCTTGATGATCCAATGCTTTAATCTCTGAAGAAATGTTTATAGAATCAAATGCCTTTTCATAATCTACAAATCCAAAACATAATGACAACTCATATTCATTTGTCCTTTCTATAACTTCTCTCAATACCTGAATATGATCTACTGTACTAAAACCACTTTTAAATCCAGCTTGTTCTCTTGGTTGATGGAAATCCAATGTTCTCTGTAGACGAGTTGTAATTATCTTGGTAAAATTTTTTATATAAAACTGATAAAAGGCTGATAGGTCTGTAATTTCTAATATCTTCTTTATCACCTTTTTAAAATATTAATATTATTACTGCATTCTTCCAATCATTGGGTACATCTTTATCATTTAGACATTTAGTATATAACTTTGCTAAATTTTTTTCTGTTTCTTCACCTGCTTCTTTTAATATATCAATTATAATTCCATCATTACCTGGGGCCTTTCCTTTCTTCATACATTTAATTGCATTTCTCACTTCTTCATTTAAAAATCTGGGCAATTCGGAAGATGTAATAGATATAGGAGGTACTTGTTCTTTATTACTATAAAATTTTTGATAAAAATTTTCTACCAATTTCATGTCATCTCTCTTTTTAGTAATAATTCCATCTTTTTTTCTTATTGCAGATATAAATTTCCTACCAATACCAAAATGTTGTTTTACATTCTTAAGACTTTTATTTTCTTCTACAGCTTTTCTTGCTAGTTCACAGTTATACTTTCTTATATCATTTTCAACTCTTTTCCACACCATTTTACAAAATTCGAGATATTCAATTCTTTTTAATGCATCATTTTTGTATATCTTCATATTTCTTCTTTTCTTCATAAATTCTCTAGTCTCAGTAGAAATTTTATTGGTCAATTGCTGCTTTTTTCTACCAGCTATCCTTGTTGCAGTTTTTAAAATGTATCAGTTATTTTCATATTAATTTCATTCAAATCTGAATCATGTTCAAAATCTACTAATACTTGAAACCGATTTGTAAGTTCTAATTTAAATTCATTAGAATGTTTCTGAAGATTAGGAATATCAACTGTAAATATTGTTTTTCTTAACAATTTTTGTCTTTCTAGTTTTACATTAACACATATCTTGCACCTTACTAATCGATGATCACTTCCTGTGTTAAATCTATTAAGAACATTACAATCTTGAAATATGTATTTCCTGTTAGTCAAAATATAATCCAATTCTGCTGTACCTTCATTTGGATGCTTCCATGTCCATTTTCTTTTAGCATTTTCTCAAAAAAAGAATTCATAATATAAAGTTTTTTCTTTTTCTGCAAACTCCACAAGGCTATGTCCTCTCTCATTTCTATTACCATAACCAAAATTACCTACAGCACTTTCATCTTTCATTTGTTTACCAATTCTAGCATTAAAGTCTCCCATAACAATTTTAAAATGTTGTTTACTCTGATCAAAAGCCTTTTGTACATCCATATAAAAATCTTCTACTACTCATCACTATGAGAACTTGTTGGGGCATAAACCTGAATTATCTGCATTTGGTATCTGCTATTAAGTTGTATAACTAATCTTGCCACTCTGTCTGATACACCATCAATCTCCACAATATTGTTCTTCCACTTTTTATTTATAATGAATCCCACTCCACTTGTATTTCCAATATTTGTGCCTTTATAATAGAATATATGTCCACTTTTTAAATCAATTGTCTCTTCACCTTTTCTTCTAACTTCACAAAGTCCAATAATATCCCATTTAATATAAGAGAGTTCTTCTTCTAATTCTTGCAGTCTTCCTTCACTTGAAAGTGATCTGCAGTTGTAAAAAGTTGTCATCAAATGGCAGCCTGGATCCGCAATCAGGGGATTCTTAGCACCCTCTGCCTATATATATATATATATATCCTTGCATTACTCACATGTAATTATATAAATAATTCCTATTTTATTATCAATACTATCATTCATTTTTGCATTGCAAATCCATTTCTTAAATCTTTACTATTCTTCCATCCTATATTTATTTCACCATTTAATTTATATTATTCAATATCTTATATACTTCAGCTGAATGGGGAATTGAAATCCATTTCTTAACTTTATCTATTCTCTTATTCTTCTTTTTATATAATTTCCATTTCTGGTATTTAAACTTTTCCTAATTACTTTTCCATTATAACCAATTTCGATATATTTTTTCTCAATTCCTATTTTTTGTATATATGTCTCTTTTTCATTTAAAGTGAATCTATCATTTTTAATTTTAAAACCTTTCAACACTGCCATTTTTTGAGACCATGGCTGATACGATTTACAATCCTTAGTATATATCACATAACAAACTTACATTCATCAAATGAACTGGAGAATAGAAATATCTCTGAACATCTACATGTAAATAACCAATCAGAATTTTCTATTAATATGTCTCAATTATGACCAATTTGATTTTGAAGCTTGAAAGTTTTTTCCATTGGACATATGTTTATAGATTATTCAATTCAACACTTCTTTAATATTCATATTTCATATGAGAATAATTTATATTCATATCAAAACATAAATATAAGACATATAAATAAAAATATTTATTATTTCTGTGAGGATATGCAAGTGTTTCAAACAATAGCTCAGTTGACAAGTGTAAGTTTATTATATGAAATACACATATAGTAAGAGAATGATCTGGAAAATTTTTCACAAGATGATAGCTCAGGATTTATAACAAACATTAGAAAAATACTGGGAAAATCTGCAAGATTTGATTGATTATAGAGATTTATCAAGACCACTATTAAATTAGATACATAATAAAAAATTTGAGTATTGATAAAATTCTAATAAAACTATAAAATACTAGAAAAAGAATAAAAACATTGTTTTTACAGCAGTTAATTTAATTTCTCATTAGTTATAATTAAGAATGAATAAAATAATTTTTAATAATTTAGAAATATTTACAAAAATGAAGCAAAATTAATACTCTATTAATCTTTAAAAAAAAAAAGATTAAAAAAAAAAAAAAAAGGAACATTTTCTTAAATACTTTAAAAAGAAAAAGTACAGATAAAACGAAAATATTTATTACGAATTTGTTTTAGGTAAAAATGTATGATAGAAATAGAAGAGTATAGAAAGAATGTAAAATCCTATTTTTTGCTTAATATTTATTTGAAAAAGCAAATATTGTCTAAAAAATTATCTTAACAATGTTGAATTCAGATAGATAAAATTTATAATAAATTTAGGATAAAAATAACATGAATAAAATTAAAACTACTGCGAAGATAAAAAATAAATAAAGGTGTTAAGAAAAAATAGATTAAAATTTCAAACAGGTAGAAGGAAAAAAGCTGTGCTTAAAAAAATTTGAAAATTATAACTTTAATTAAAGTATTTTACAAATATGTTTTCTTATTGTAATTTTTAATTTGTAAAAACAGATTTGTAAAATAATGTTTTAAATACAATAAACTAATACTATAAATTCCTTTCATATTCTTTTTAAGTCTAACATAAACAAAAATATGAAAAATTTCAAAATAAAAATTTCCAAAACTACTTTAAAATATTTTATTTGTTGGTTTTTTTTATCTTTAGACAAATAAAAAGTTATATATAAAAAATCTAAAAACTTTTAATAAAAGCTCTTAAAATACTTAAATACAGAATTAGAAAAAAATATTGTTCTTATATCTATCATATATAATAACACAGCAAAGGTACATCCACTTTTCTTTTAAAATATATATGTTCTACAGTAATATCAACAAATAAAAAATCCTTCTCCTTTTTCTTTTCAAAAACTTTATTTTTTTATCTCAATACTGAACATATATATACATTTATATAATACAAAACTCCAACGTTTCAACTGTAAAATATATTTATATATGTTTAATATGTTTGTTACTGTTTATGTTAATGTAAGAGGAAGTTTTTATGTAATTGAAGTTTATTTATTGATATATATATTTAATATTGTTGTTGCAGATCCTTGAAAATGACTGTATGAGGAAAAAAACAGTTGAAACGTTGGAGTTTTGTATTATATAAATGTATATATATGTTCAGTATTGAGATAAAAAAATAAAGTTTTTGAAAAGAAAAAGGAGAAGAATTTTTTATTTGTTGATATTATTCTTATATCTAATAACTATAGTAAATATTAACCTCCATTTTTTAAGTACGTATAATTACAATTTAAAATTATATATATACTACACTGTACTGTTGAAATATTTTAAAACATGGAAATATCTGTTACACTTTCATATTAAAAAAATCACAGTCAGGTATTAATAGATAATGACCAATGAAAATGTAAATGTTTTTTGCATTCAAAAGGGTACCTCTTCTAAATGCAATCTCTGGGTTTTATATAGTGACTAAAGCTACAGTAAATATATAATTTTAAGAAAACAAAACATAACTTTTCCTACTTTTCTTTATTTTTTTACATTGTACTGTATATATAGGCATATACTTTTAAAAATAATGTGTAATAAAAATTGATAATAAATAAAAAGCAAGATACAATATCTAATATAATATTTGAATACAAATATAATTTATATTGTATCGCTAATGAACAGCACTACATATAAGATTGTTGTCTAAAATTATTAAAACAAAATCTTGCATTTAAATAAAAAAAAAGATTTTGAAATTAAAAGTTTGCTGAAAGAAATAATCTATAAAAGTTTAGTTTTCTTTATGTAAGCGTAGATCACCAAAGGGCAAACATGTCATTTATTAGTATAAGTTTTACTAGTTTAAAATAATAATAATAAAACAATTGGAGGGAGGATTAAACGGTCATTCATAAAGTTTTAAAATTAACTAAAGAGTAATTCAGAGGGAGGGGGGATTTAACTGAGAAAATTTAAAACTATTAAAGAAAAAAAAAGAAATCTTAAAAACTAAAAAATCTCTCTGTCCATTTATTTAAAATAAAATAAATATATGTGTGCGTAAATAATGATTTTAAATGTAAAGATAATAATAAAATGTGTGCGTGTTAAAAATAAAATAAAAGATGAAAGTTAAATATAAAAATATGAAAGAAAAGCTCATAATTGAAGCTAAAAAAAATTCCCTCAAAGATTTCATATACTGATAAGCTACATAGGAATGGGATTAGTATACTGATAAGCTACATAGGAATGGGATTAGCAACGGCTACTAATTAACTAATTAAAATCCATAAAAATAAGACTAATTAAATGCATCTTATCCTAAAATTTGATCTACAAAAGCAGTGGATTTAAAAAATTTAATTAAAAAGATAACAACAAGATCATCAAATAAATAGGGCCGAAAATTTCATCAAGCAGTGATTCACATAGAAAAGGTCAAGCACCTATTAGACTTTTTTTTTTTCAATTAAGTGCTAGGCAGTTTTTCGAAGCATGTTAATGGTTCCAACCTTCATCCGCAAGAACATCAGCAGTCTGTTTGTCTAATAATTTGAAACCACCAAAAAGTGTCTAACTGCCTTGAATAAGAAGTAGCCCGGAACCGCCACCAGGACCACATCAGAAGTCTAAAATCCAACCGGTTGGTAAAACACACATGCAGCAGCAAAGAACAAAAAAGTCACAATGTTTAAAATTCTATAGGTAATAACATTTTCTTATTCCAATTCCTGATATTAATTAAAGCAGCCATTGCAATCTTTGAGTATCTCCAGAGTCAGTATAATAAATGAACCCTATAACCAGCATAAAAGGAACTATGTATGTGCAGATTAATATGATAAACCAATAGTCTTGGAACTTTGAGAAATCATACAAACCAACAGCTCATATGATTGAATGTGTGTGCATTATATATATTTTGATATTTATGTTTAGTTAACGCTTATTATAACGGGTGTGCCCGAAATATTATAAAATCATTGTTTATATTAATTAGAAATTTATAATTAGTTTACATATTACAGTAAACATTTTCATTAAAATAAAGTGTTTGTTTATCAATTACTGTCGTCAATTCTTTTACTCACACCACTAATTAAAGCAGTTTATTATAATTGTTTCCGTTGAGCTATTTGGGATTTCTTAGGCGCTGAATTAGTTGCCATTATTCAGGGCATGTTAATTACTCCTTGTAGTTAGCTGGCGTCTGAATTTTACTTACAAAACAAAAAAGTGCACTGAATGACAGGGGTTGAATCCAGCAGTCAAGAAGATCTGTAGCCTGGAAATGTGGTTATATATCTTATATAGCTTTGGCCTGGTCATAGGTACCCTCTGGGTATTATGCTTCTTTGTCTAAGAGACCGGTGTGGTGCAATACTTAAATTGCTGTTGGAGTAGATTGAATTTATTAACAAATAATTTTATAATATTGTCATATTTCGATAAAAAGAAGGTAACAATTTATATTACAATTTGTTCATAATGTTTCACAATTTGTTTTTTTTATTAAAGAGTAAATTTTTTATTCTAGATATTTTTTTATTATTCGATCTTCTCCCACCCAGTTCAATATATTTGGAGTTTAGAAGTAATCATAGGGGATTTGAACACAGACTTTCAAGAACCTTCAGCTATTCACCCTATCTCATGTGTATCAGTTGTATGAGATAGAGTAAATAGCTGAAGGAAGCTCGAAAGTTGGTTCAAATCCCCTATGAATATCTAATATAATAAAAATTGCATTTTAAAACCGATTTCTAATTTTTTATTATATATATATTAATTGCAGTTAAATGAATCAGTGAATATTGAGACAGTGTATACAATAACACCAGAGTAACAAAACAACTGAATTAGACAGAGAAAATATCACTTGGAATTGTAGAGAAAATAAACTTAGAGAATATGATCTGGACACCTTTTTTTGAAATTTCTATTTGACATGCAATAATAATGATATGTTACATATTTATTATAAGAATCTATAACTGAAACACACAGGCTTATTATATATCTGTGTCTATATATGTAATATATAGGGTATATGAGCACAAACTTTCACATGACCCACCACTCTCAACACTATCTCATAACACTGATACACTTGAACACATATAAGTTGAAAAGATAAATAATCACCAATACACGGATTTCATGCTAAACCAGCAATCATCAGTTGGTCCAGATTACCATCTCTACACATATATGCTATGAGATAGTGTGAAGAGTGGTGAGTCGTGTGGAAGTCTGTGCTCATATAGTCTATATATTACATATATAGACACAGGTATATAATAAGCCTGTGTGTTTATTGTGACAAGAATCTCGGCCTCATGATGGCCTTTAAGCATTCCATCATCAGATTTTCGATTGGATAGACGGTTGAAGAGTTGGAGTAGATTGAAGCTTATCCATTAAGTATGAGGATTGACTATCTTAATATATATCTGAGCAATTATAGCATATATGTGTAGATATGGTAATCTGGACCAACTGATGATTCCTGGTTTAGCATGAAATACGTATATTGGTGATTATTTATCTTTTGAACATATATGTGTTCAAGTGTATCGGTGTTATGAGATAGTGTGGAGAGTGGTGGGTTGGGTGAAAGTCTGTGCTCATATACCCCATATATAATAAGAATCTATATTAACTATTAAAAAAATCATGAAATACCAATAAAAATATTGCAAACTCATACATCAAAATATAATAAAACTTTTTACTTTCTAAATATTAAAAACTATACTTACCCAAACACTTTCAGTAGTTCCACATTCTCCACATAGCCATTTTTGTGGATTAAGAATGGAATGATCCTTGGCCAATCTTATTTTTGTTATATGTTTGCAGAAATCCATTTTGGATCAAATTTTATTAGCTATCTAAATTAATAAATATATAGATGTATATATACATACAAACAAAATTAAAGACTGATAATGTTCAAAGTTGTATGACATACTATTTTGTAAACTGTTTATATATATTATTATTATTAAAAATCACTATTAAAAGACAATTATAATAAAAAGTATTACATAATTCATAGTATAACAATAAGTTTTAAAACTTTATAATTAATATTGTTGATTCAGATGTAGGGGAAGGCGAGAACAGAAAAAAATATTTTTTTTTCAATAATTTAAAAATGATAAAAATATTAATATACCTTTATCAGCTATTATTTGTATGATTGCAATCTAAAGGCTTAATTTTATTTGGCTATTTTAAAGTTAGAGAATCTTAATATTCACATTAAAGTAACTTTAAGAAAAAGCAATAATGATTAAATAGCTAGTTTTCTGCTAAATCTTGATTACAACCCATTTCTTCTTTAGTCAGCATATTTCTTGGTTTATAAAACTTTAAAGTTTGTTATAAAGCTCTTTATAATAAGAGAATATTCTTACAGTAAAAAATTCAAGTCTTAGTAATGTTATAAAAACAGAACTATTAAACTTTTTCCTATTAGATTCTTAATGTACTAGTGATAGCTTTAAGTCTAGGAAAAACGATTTCTTAATGGCCCATTAAAGTAATATAGTTTTGAAATTAAGATGTTGAATAATTTATGTTAGGAAAGCACAAAACAATGATTAATTACTATTTAATAATGATCAAGGATTATCTCTAGTCTTAGTACTTCTTTGCTCAATTGCTCAACCTGTTTCCAAGAAAATAATTTAAAATACCATAAATAAATATTTAAAGATATATTTTTTAAGACTAGAAATAAAATGTTTTTGATATAGATATAAATCACAAAAATTTAAAAAATCCATGAAATTTATTATTCTACATTTAATTACCTATTTCAAATTCTAGATTTAGCATTAACTATCTCTAGAGCAAAATGTTAATTGTTAGTATAAACACACACACACAAGAAAGAGAATAACTAAATAATAGCTAACTGCTGCATCGTTGTTTTACTAGGTAAATTTTCTGCTGTGAAATCCATTCATGTATTTTTGATAATCAGCAGTAGTTTTTTGTTTCAATTTTGAAATTGATGATTTGATTTCTAACTCTTGAGTGAATTGCCTAACTAAACATTTTTGAGATATAATGCTGTATATTACTAAAAAAAGAGATGACATCATGAAATGGATAGAAGACTTCTATCAAGAATTATATAGTAATAAAGAACAAGTACTTCCTATATATATTATATCTTCGGAATTGCCCAGAATTTTAAATGAAGAAGTGAGATATGCAATTAAATTTATGAAGAAAGGAAAGGTTCCAGGTAATGATGGAATTATAATTGATATATTAAAAGAAACAGGTGAAGAAATATAATTTTTTTTAGCAAAGTTATATACCAAATGTCTAAATGATAAAGATGTACCAGACGATTGGAAGAATGCAGTATTAATATTTTAAAAAGATGATAAAGAAGATATTAGAAATTACAGACCTATCAGCCTTTTATCAGTTTTATAAAAAATTTTAACCAAGATAATTACAACTAGACTACAGAGAACATTGGATTTCCACCAACTAGAAGAACAAGCTGAATTTAAAAGTGGTTTTAGTATGGTAGATCATATCCAGGTATTGAGAGAAGTTATAGAAAGGACCAATGAATATGAGTTGCCATTATGTTTTGGATTTGTAGATTATGAAAAGGCATTTGATTATATAAACATTTCTTCAGTGATTAAAGCATTGGATCATCAAAGTATAGATCCAGGATATTGTCATATTTTAAAGAATATTTATAAAAATGCAACAGCAACAATTAGATTACATAATAATACTAGGAAAGTCAACATTGAGAAGGGGGTAAGACAGGGTGACTCCATATCTACAAAACTTTTTACAGCAGTGCTGCAAGAAATATTTTGTGAATTAAAATGGGAAGCTAAAGGAGTGAAAGTAAATGAAGATTATTTAAGTCAATTAGATTTTGCAGATGATGTAGTTGTTTTTGCAAATAATGCTTTAGAGCTGCAGGAGTTGTCAGATGAAAGTAGGACTAAAGATAAATGTTAAAAAAGACTAAAGTAATGCTTAATGGATTTTCTCAAAAATAAGATAAAGATTGATTATGATGAGTTAGATGAAGTTAACAGCTATAAATACCTTGGTCAGATTATTAATACAGATGGAAACATAATAGATGAAATTAATCATAGAATTAAACTTGGTTGGAGTGCTTTTGATAGAAATAACTTGATACTAAAAGGAAATATACCTATGTATTTGAAAAGAAAGACTTTTAATAAATGTGTTTTACCAGTTCTTACTAATGGATCTGAGACATGGACACTTAATAGAAGAGAAATACAGAGACTTCAGACCACTCAAAGAAGTATGGAGAGGTGCAGGTTGGGAGTAACAAGAAGAGATCGAAAACGCAATATATGGGTAAGAGAACAAACAGGTGTTACTGACCTCATTGAAAAAATTAAAAGACAAGCGGAGTTGGGCTGGACATATTGCTAGAAAAGATGATAATAGATGGACAATAGAAATCTTATACCAGATTCCAAAAGATTGTAAAAGACCTAGAAAGAGATCATATGTGAAATGGATGGATGAAATAAGAAAGTGTGCAGGAGTGATGTGGAGAAGAGAAGCTAAAGATCGGAGAAAATGCATTGAACTTGGAGAGACCTTCATCCTGCAGTGGATTGATAATGATTAATGATGATGATGATTAAAAAACACTTTATGTATGACAATGCTTTGTAAGCAGTCTGTAGACATTTTTCTTAATTATATAACTCAATATTTAACTAATATCAATTTCCTTGGTCACTTTTAACATTATATTCATTATGTAAAATAAAGTAATAACTATCATATTTAAGTAAGAACAGAACTATTTTAGATGATTCATTATGAGGCCACACATTTGAAAAAGCTAGTGGCCAGATAAAATTCTGATTAAACTTCAATTTCATAGCACTACTACCAAGAGATATCAATATGCTACAAGTATACAATAAATGTATTCAGGTGAAACTCATTATATAGGAACATAATTTCAATATAGAGAGGTAACTGAAAAATATTTGATAAAACTCATCCGTTCTAGAATTACCACATAAACCTAATATGTGACCTAAAAATTCTCATCAAGCTATTAAATTATGCACTACGTACAAGCATAACACAAATAATATTAATACATTTAGTGAAAAAAAATCTTAAAATAGAAAGAATAAGATTAATACCAACTATATTACCATTAGGTAGTAATATTTTATCTAATAAATGAACTCAATTGGTGAAATATTTTATCAGTTTTCTGCACCAAATTATATATAACAATTATAATAATTATATGGTCCATTGCAGATCCATATCTTAATATGCTAAATCCACATCTTTTTAACATGCTAAAAGTAAGTATACCAGTCACTTTCCTTAAGAATATCTAAATATACAGTATTTAATCAACTGAAACATTAACAGAATTAATAATTTTTTGAAGTAGCAAATCTGCAAATATTGATTATTATCCAATAAAATCCAACTATCCCTATAAATCTTTGGTAGTACAAACACATACACACTTAGAATCATTCCAATGTTCCAATTATAAGAGCTATTTTTGTAACCATTCATAATAAATGTCAATTTCTTCCTAGATAAAACAAGCTTTGCTGAAGTAAACACATACTCTTTGAAAAGAAAAGCAGGGCTTTGGAATATATATAAGTGTTCCAATAATTAACCTAGGTTGTAATTTAAATTATTAAATTATCAGCATTATTGTGAAAATCAGCTGCAAATATCCAATAGCGAATTACTGCCATATAAAACAAGATCTCACCTATATCAAATGAATATCTTTCATAGAAGCAATAGATATAAATATTGCTAACTCAAAAAATTTTCTCAAGCATGATATATAATCAAATATACTAGCCCATGAAAACTCAATCATCATTTAGAATGCCTATAATTTCTAATTACAAAGTCTTGTGAGATATAAGCTGCAGTTTTTAAAAAGTCGTGTAAAATCCATTTTAAATATCCCATTTATGGGCAATATAAATATAGTCAATCTAGCAAAGTCTTCATTCTTGATGAAGTAGGAGTAACAAATTTTGACATTCTAGATGAGTGAAAGCTAATAAAAATTTTATTATTTAATTTTCAATTTAATCTTTTAATTCTTAAATTTGTGTTATAATTCTTATGATCACTGTCATTATAAAATATTCTCAATACTTTTAATACAAAATGTCAATCACAATAGAATTTTAGACATTGAAATATCATAATTTATTTTTTTCAACCAGATTATCAATTTAATTATACAAATTTATTCTTTAACTGTGCTAATTATATATATAGAAAGCATAAAAATTGTACAATTATAGAAATTTTTAGTAATCAATTAATAATCACATAATTTATTATTTATAAAAATTTTCATTTTTTTTCATAAAGCATATCTATTCTATAAAATACAATCTTTATTTAAATAAATCAGCGATATAATATAATATATCTTTATATAACAGCAATAATGTATGCAATGTAGTTCATAATTGTAAATTAGTTAAAGCACATTGAAAAGAGCAAAAATTAATATTTGCTGAAAAGAGCTTTTTTATGTATGATTATTATATATATTATTGCTGTTATATTAAGATATTTCATACTATATTATATTGTTGATTTATTTAAATATATGTAAAAGCAGCATAATGGATAAACTTCTTTCCATTTTTGATGAGAGTCCATTCTTATCTTCTGAGTTAGATAAAAGTTCGGTATAATAACTTATTAATGACCAAAAGTTTTGATTCAATTCACAAACGAAAGAAGGAAAAATATAAACTTTGGAATTTGATATAGATATAAGCATTATGATACATATAAAAACAATACATCTGCCAAGTTAGGTGAATATGAGAACTATTGGTAGTAGATATAACTTATGACAAAATTGTAGAAATGGTTTTAAGAAAGACACATCAATGTGTTAGTTAATAATACTGCAAATTGTAGATAGTAAATTAAAAGAAATAATTATTATACATATTTTTATTATATGAATTATCATATTTTGTAAATAAATATTTTATTATTAATTAAATACATTTATGTCTCATTGCCATTGTATTATCATTGTTTATAAGCACAACTATTTATCAGAAAATCTACTTTAATAAGATTTGAATTAATAATTATTTTTAAGAGTACATTTCAATGGTCATAGTGTTTATACATTCATTTTGTTTAAATAATTATTTAATTCGTTTCAAATGTACTTGTTGTGTAGTTAGCAGCATAAAAGATGCCCTTGTTGCCTTTTACATTCTTTTGATATTTTTATTCAAATTTGCATCAGAAAATATAAGATTTCTGTATTTTATGGTCAATTTAGTATTTAGAAATGTTTTTCAAGTTATCAATTATATTAATAGAGTATTCTGTTATTATGTAATTTCATTTCTACTTTCTTAAAATACTACGATTTCAAAATAAATTAAAAGAAATGTTAAATATTCCATGTCTAGATTAAATAATAATTATCATATTTTTGTTAAGAAGTTAAAGCATTACCATTAATACTTTGTTCCAAGTGTATTTTATTCTGAATTTGAACCCTGAGATCAAGATATTCTAAACTTGTAAATAAAGTATTTGTGATAAATATATTCTTTAAGACCTGAGATTAAGATATTTTAAACTTGCAAAAAAACTTATATTTAACATAAAATATTTAAGATTGAAAAAAAAACTATATTTGAAATCAAAATATCTTAAGAAATAATAAAAAAAAAAATATTTTGAAATATAAAAAAACCTTGTATTTTAATAATTATATTTAGCTATGGTATTGTCCGCAAGAGGACTCATATTCTGGGATTTGTTTTTAAAATCCATGTCATATGGTGTCTGTCTGTGCATGTAACCTCAGATTGCTGTCCAAGTTACATGATTAGTTGGGTTTTTGTTGACACCACCATTGGTCAGTTCCTTCCTAAGGTTACATGGTTATTTGGTTTTAACACACACACATATATATATATGTAAATATTTAGACTGAATTGTTACAATGTGATGATTATTTTTAATATCTGCACATTACACAATAATGTGATGTATTTTAAATTAAACTTGTCATTACATGGTAAAGTAAAAAAAAAAAAACTATAACTAATCATCATAAAATAATCAGTATTAAATAATAGATTCCACTCTAAACATTACATTTAGTTGGTGTATATTGTATTATCTTTTCACCAAAAAGATAAAACATGAACTGCAATTAATATACAAATGATATCACTAAAATACTGTAGATAATTGCTAATTTACTTATTTAATTTTATAGATCTATAAATTTATAATTAAGTCAGCATGATTTCAAGTGCCAGAAGATTTAATGTTTTAAGCTATAAGTTTGAATAGTATAAGAAAAGTGAAAGCAATAAGTGACTAGATAAACAGTAAAAAAAATCTTCTATCAGGCAAAAGCTAGTCAAAAGTAGTTGTCTTTATTAATGATTAATATATATTTGCTTATTCAACACTTACATATTAAACTAGAATTAATAAGGAGGAATTATTATCATTTCATGGCAGAAAGTAATCTGCATGATGTTTAAATAAACATTTTTTAAGTTAAGGGGGGGGGAGATATATAAGCTTGTGTGTACTTATGATAATTTTGATAACATTGTGAAAGTTATTGCACATTTTATTCCTATTACTACAGTTTCTATCCAATATAGATTGACATGCTAATTTATTTATTTTTATTAACATTATTAATCCTGGACTAATGCTCCAGCTCCCCATCCCTTTAAATAAAGCAATAATAAAGATTTTAAAATAAGTTATTGATAATTAAAATAATATACATTAATTTAAAACAGAGTTGGCTTTTTTGTAAAAATGTGTTCTATGTACGAATACCTCTCATTATCTACCATGATCATAATATAATAACTAAGTAAAAATATATAGGAGTATTCCTTTTATAAGGTATATATATATCATGTTAGTATACATCTTTTTTAATGATAATATATATTAATTGTAACGGTCAGAATTCGCACATTTCATAAACAAGTTGCACAGTTTCTCCACCACACTCGAAAAGCAGCATCACAAGTGGGTTCAGGGCCTGTCATACCGGATTCGAATATAGCAGATCGACTGCGCAACCAAATACGATGGAGCCCGAACCCGCCATCACAATAGCAACATCTTTTCAGGCCGCGGTGGTCAGAGAGAGAGAAGAGACTACGTGAGATTTATAAATAAATTAACAGCTAGCGTTTGGAAAGTCTTAATAGATACGTGTATAACCCAGACAATACGAGACAATGAGATGAATCAGAAAATAAACACCAACGTAAAAAATTGATTAAATTAACATGATTTATTAAGTGGCTAAATATGATTTCTGGCACTATTTATTTATTAAATAGTGGCGTCAAATGGTTAACTACAATTGATTAAATCATTTTACTCGTTAATCTATAACCTGGGTCAATTATCGCTTACGAATGTGCCTTACTAAACCTTGAATACATGCGAAGCCCAAGAATAAGAGTACTGGAATTATTTATAATAAAAGATATTAAATAGTTTTACGATAAAGGCTGACTTCAGAAGAAATGCAGAGCGGCTCCAATGAGCTTGGCAGCAGCGACTTGCTTAGTGCGGAAATATATGTGTGAGTATGATATTATCTTAAAGTACTTAAAAAGGGATTCAGTGGTACTCGCAAGGTTTAGGAAACGATGGAGGGTGGTAGTCCATTTAAACTACAGGAACTTTGTGACGACAATAAAGAAATAAATCATAAAATCAGACGCATATGTTGCACCCCACATTGGTCTCGGCCGTAGCCCTAAAGATCGGAGTATGCTAGCATATGGCTGTGAAGACTGCGTCAGCATCCCCAGGTGTGACGCTCTGGTACACACATTGACTGGAAACCGCAGGAAGAAGTAAAGGGGAAACGGACTTGGCCGTTTAAAGCCCTTTTAAAGAACAAAGTGATCTCAACATCGAATACCCTTGCCAGCAACACTAAAATATATATATAATCGATTAAAAAAAAAAAAGGGAGACATAACGAAAGATTGGGCACTTAAGCAATTCACTGCATTGATGAAAAGCGTCTACACTCTCCCAAACTCAGAATAACAATAGAAATACTTAAAACAAATAATGGGGTTTAACCTTAAAAGGACGGTGTGAGTGCGAGAATTTAAGTAAAATGTAATTAACCCACGCACTCCCACATCTGCCAATAGTTATTCCCACACCTCGCATACACCCTGGAAGATTATGAATCAAATCTAGGTATTATAAAGAAAATAATATAGTCATTGAACGAGCGGCTTACTAAATCTCATTTAAGGGAGGGACTCATGAACATAAAATTACATTCTTTATAAGGAATGGGGAGTATCATTAATTAAGATTTGCTTCGCTCGGTCGATGCTATGCAAGCCCATAAAATACGCAAATAAAACAATTTAAATTTGATATTAACCCAAGGTTTAGATCGAGCAATAAATTTAAATATACATTTTTAAAACATACATGATAATAAGTGTGGCGAGAAAAAGGGAGTTTGTTTTTGCTATAGCGGGTTTTAGATCACAAGAGCTCTTGGGTTAAT
The DNA here is from genome assembly GCA_028023455.1 of Epiperipatus broadwayi. Taxonomy (NCBI): domain Eukaryota; kingdom Metazoa; phylum Onychophora; class Udeonychophora; order Euonychophora; family Peripatidae; genus Epiperipatus; species Epiperipatus broadwayi. The sequence continues at coordinate 7,359,387 of JAQFVV010006230.1, forward strand.
TTTGTTACCTTTCAGTTGCTTTGGTGGTTGAAGCTGGAGCACATTTCAGGAGTGGATAAGATTTAGCAGCATGTTAATTCAGTCTCTGTTTGCAGCAACATAGGCGGTTCCTTAAGGCATATTGGTAATGCGTCAGATGGTACATCGGCAGCGGCCAGCTATTTCCGAAAGGAAAATAGCCACGGTGCCGACTCTACTCAGTCATATTGGCGGTTCTATGATAGGTCAGCATTTTGTACATTTTCTTGAAAGCGGATTATTTAAGTCACGGATGGTCGGTCAGCAAAACATCAGGATCAGCATACCGAAAATAATAGTTCAGACCGTCCGAATTCTCAGAATAAAAAAAATTATAACCTCAGAAAATAAAATCAAAACGCAAAATCAAACAGCAGAAAAACAGCATCAGAATCAGAATCAGCTTTTGTTTCTTCCCTTCCTCTAAACAAAAGAAAAACATTCAATATATACTGTTTATCTTATAAAAGAACCTGCCTTGGGGCATGACAAACCTTTAATCTTTTGCATTCTTATCAATTAGTTATTTCTTATCTGAACATCAGAAGGAATCCATTTTAAGGTTTTTTTTTAGTTTACAATTATAAATTCCAGTAAATGCTCAGATTGAAAGAAGATTAAAACATTTATTTCATTCTGCTGAAGACTTTTGCTAATTGGAAATTCCTAAGTAGACATACGAAGTGTGAATTTATAATCCAAAATGTTTTACTTTAAATCTATTATATTCTCAACCTAGCCTTATTTTATATTTATATAATTTTCAATGGCGGGAACTTTATAATTTTAGAAAAATATTAAATTATTTCACATTTAGATTGTAATTGCATGAATCCGTTTATAACTACTTTTAATAATTATTATTTTACCTACAATAGAAAATAAATATTGCAACACAATATTTTTAAAATAAATAAACTCAACAACCACAATCCAATAATATAATTCCAATGATTGATATTAATATTTAACAGTTATCATCGTAGTCTGTGTGTAGTTTTACCTATATAACCTTTTAAATGAATATGTAAACATGCACATACTCGACATTTATATATCAACAAAAATAAAGGGTTGAAAATTGGACTCCACGAGTAATAATGCCTACGTGGTTTATTTTAGGCAGGATTTTAGTATATAAATGGCCGTACAGACACACTACGAACGATTTGGGATTCGAATTTAGGTATAAGGGTAGGTGAAATGTAAGAGAAAGGTGAAACGAAGACTTGCAGAGCAATCTTCCTGTTTCATAATTAATTATTGGATAAATATGTTATTATTTATTCCCTCTAAAAAAATTTATAGACACTTGTGATCTTATAGAGGTTAGTTGGTTTTTCATCAAATACTGCCTTATATAAGTCTAGAAGTTTCTATACATTTTTATAGAGGGCATAAATAAATAATATTAATAGATTATATATGCATGAGATCCTCATTTATTCAACATGAAGGTGCATCTTAATGATAGAGAAATTGTAGCCAAGTATTCACAGAATCAAAAGTAAGCAAAATAAAAATGCTCAAGTGATTGTACAATATCACTTTCTGTTCTGAGAGGCAATAAAAGCTAAATCTTGTCACTATGTGAAATGTAATATAATTAGTATACAAGTGCACTTTAAAATCATACCAACAATTTTTATATAAAAATAAGAAACCATACAACAACAGTAAATTTCTTTGTTTTTGAAAATAATTATTTTCCTATTTCTAATAAACTAGTTTTGATTATTTATCAGCAGAGAGCAGATAAACCAGTACTAATAATTATTTAAAGCTTTTATCTTCATACAAGTACACCTCATAGTAAATGCTTTTTATTTTTAAAAAAATATAGATCTATACTGTCAAAATTTTCATTTATAAAAGTAGACAGATCCATTTAAATATTAACATTATTTCTATGAAAATTTTGCATTCATTCTTAATAAGCTATTTTCTGGAATCACAATGAACAAGGATTTCTATATAGGCATTTTTCAAACATATGTCTTTTCTACACACATTCAACTATAAATACAATGTTAAATCTACGCTTGTATACAAAAAAGAAATATAAATGGACCATAAATGATAAACATTAAAAAGTCTACAATATGAATAGAAATGCATACAAATGTTGCATAAACCCAAATTTGTTTATAAAATGTATATATTTACATTTTGAATAAAAAAATATTTCTATTAGTTTTTATTATTTAAATATAAACATGAAAATAACTAACAAAAAAAGTAGAGATAGTCCTAATATCAACAACTTAAACCTGAATCACAATGATTTTAAAAGGATTCAAAGATTTTATAAATGGCACATATTTGAAAGAATATCTATCAAAAAATTTCAATGTTCCCCAGTCTGACAGTTTTACTTAAACAGATATATTATTTTTATTAATTATATATTTGTTTTAAAAATAATTTTACCATACATAATTTATAAAAAATGAGCAGGGCAATTTCTAATTTCCATTCCATATATTCTTGTTATTGCAGTAGTTATAACCATGTGATTATTCAGATAGAAAATGAACATGGATGAGGTAATCACCAAGATGCATCAGCCAAGTGATTTTACTGGCTCTTATTCTGAGTTTAAGACTAAAAAAACACAAAGATCTCCCTTGACATTGTGTTGAATACAGATTCTCTTTTATATTTATAATCATGAAATAGGCAGAAATAAATCATAGTTAGTATTTCCTGGAAGCTATAAAATCATTAACCAAGGCAATAAGTAACTGACAATATATAGCAGAAGTATTAAGAATTCTATAAGGATTTAGGCTGCTATTTGATGATGACTTAATATTTAGCAATTTACAACAATAGATCATTTTCAAGTAAAGGAAGAGTGAAATATCTAATATTAAATGAGACAGTCAAATTTGTGAAATTAGAAGAAATGGTGAGGAATCCGATTTGTAAAGTGGACATGTACTTTATTATAAATTCATAAATACTGGAAATACAAGTAAAGTGAATTTATTATAAATAAATTTTATGAATGATAACATTTAAATGCTCTCTATTAATTCAGGGTAAAATAAGATATTAGATAATATAAGTATAATATCAAAATTCTAAATTGTACATTACAGGGGTGGTCAAACTTGTAGACATTGGGGCGACTTTTTTGGTGAAAGTGTATCTGAGGGTGATTACATTTTTTTCAGTTCGAATCAGAAACTAGAAAAATTTTGCACCATATATCAGCCATTTTTGGTCGCATTTTTGCTATTTTATACTTAATTTATCGTAAATTTGTAGCTTTATCAGTATTTAAATTTTAATTCCAAAAAAATCCACTATTGGCAGTATTTTTCACAAAAAAAATTGATTTCTGATTGAGGTCTATTGTATATAATCCTGCCTCTTTTCCCTTATAAAGTGCTGCAAAACAAGGACTGTCAACTTTGACTATTGTTCTCTAGGCATTTCTAACTAACAAAGTCAGAAATCAAACCAAAATGTTTTATACTTTTGTAATAGATTTTGAACATAAATAAATTTATTTCTCATAATTTTTTATATTCATAATTAAGTTTTTATATTAATTTACCTAAATATAAAGTTTGATTTGAAAATTTTACAAAAAGAATAATCAAGGAAAAGTGAATAGTGCTTGACAAGCTATTCAAGACATTAACATTGACCAGTATTGCTTTCGTAATAGATTTTGAACATAAATAAATATATTTCTCATAATTTTTTACATTCATAATTAAGTATTTACATTAATTACTTAAATATAAACTTTGATTTGAAAATTTTTAAATTTTACAAGAAAAATAATCATGGGAAAGTGAAGAGCCCTTGATTGCTATTCAAGACCAGTGAATAATGTTGACTACTATTTTTCATAAATATTTATGGAATTTATTATTACTTTTTACACTATATTGACTAATAATGTGGCTAGATTTAGATTTTTATTTAAAATATTTAATTTTAGATGAAGAAGAGATAACAGAAGTGAATAATCAACTATCTTAATTTCTAAGACAAGAAATCACCGGTGTTTTCACATAATGATTGGTAGAAATATAATTCCTTTGTTTTACTGCAGGTTATTTTTCATATGTTTTTCTTCAGTTATTAACATTATTTTAAATTTTTCATTGTATTTAACCAATTTGAATGTAAAATAATTCAATTTTTAGAAGCTAAATTGAAACAATTCTGATTATTATACATTAATATATTTCAAAAAGGAAACTGGCTAAATCTATATTTAACAAATCAAATCACTCAAATTTTTATTCAATCTGGCCAATAAAAAAATTCATCAGACAAAAGGTTAAATTACCTCAGCTCCCTCTGATATTCTAATTTGTCCATGTCGCATTATAAAATATTTATTAAATTACCAATTTTAAATTACCTATAAATAATAATTTTCTAAAGCTGGTTCTGAATTTTAAAAAAAAATTCAAGAAAAAAAAAGAAAATTATTGTTTTAGAATTATATTAAGATAAATCAGATGCAATTTTTACAAAAAAAAAAGTAATTATGTGGTCGACTGGTAGACCATGATTGATGTCCAAGACATCCCTGGTATATTATAACAATATAAGACCTACAAGAGAGATTTCAGAAATATCTTCATCATCATGTCAATCTTTAGAACATCATTAACCACAAACAAAATAGGTTGGACTTTATTTGCTTAATTTTAAAGGGTGCAAGATGAAGTACCCTCAATTATTAAATGTGACATCCTTCATAGTTGTTAAGCAAACATATTCTGAAAAGGCAGAAAGTATAACTAATTTGTTTTTTTAAAAATAAACATTACCATTAATATATACATTTATGAAAAAATATCATTTACTTTATTAAATTCATGCTTATTACTGTTTTTCTTTTGACATAATTAATATTCTACATAATTGTGAAAGTACTGGTGTATCAGACATAGTAGCATGACTAATTATTCAATTTCATGGAAAATATCAGATATAAATAATTCAGATTTACATCCTAATAAGTTCTCATTGTGATGAAGAAAAGAATTTAATTCAAAAGTATAGAATGCTTATGATCAATTCAAACCATGAGAAATTTTAATGCAAAAACTGAAAAATGATTGAAAGATGAAAGTGCTGTCATCATTATCACTTTTTGTATCACTCTTGTATATTTCACCTGATTTGGAAGTAAGAAACTTATGTCTGAATTGACATTTATAAACTCAGACTTGTTCATCATACTGTTTGTCTAGTGAGTGAGCAATTTTATTGTATTTGTTTCTCAACATTTACAGAAGCTATCTGGGCATTCCTTTATAAGATGCATTCTTGCTTTGCAAAAAAACAACAACAGGGTGATCCTGAATATTATTATAAGAGAAAAATTGTCTGTTGCATATGAAGTAGGAATATTTATTTGTTGTTCTTTTTAATGCAACTGTATATCAAAGATAGCAGTATTTGTTAGAATTAATTCTGCAACTCTTTCTTATAACAAAAGGTATGCCATAGTATGTTAATATTTCCTGCAGATACTGAAAGATGAAATTTGCATTTATCATGTCAACAAATTTTCCAGGCCTATTAATCTCAATAAAACATAATTTTATCATTCATGTAATGTACATTTTTTTCAAAAATTTTATTTTGTGTAATATTATTGAATTCCAAAATATCTATTATTGGAGTGAACCAAAATCTCATAGATCATCCCCTGCAACTTTTTATCTGTAAAATAACTATACAATTCATCAGTTAGGAAACTTCATCATTTAGATATTCAAATCTGTTATAGTGATTATTGAAGTTTTTTTTTTAATTATAGAAGTTATTGAATGATTTTAGAACCAGTATAGGTATTGAATTATTAAATTTTTTAGTAATATTTACATATTCTCGGGAATTAAAGTTTGCAATAATTTTTCAACTTTATTTTCTTGTTCATTATCAAGATTCAAAAATTCACACTATTTTGTGTTTTTTTTTAAAAAAATAATTTTATTATTTGTAAGTTTATTTAGATGTTTGTTGATGCTTTTTTTTTCTTTTTGCATACTTACTGGAACCTGTTTCATCTTCAAGATTAGAATAATTGATTTTATCATTTAGATTAACATGTTTATAAATAACTAAATTTGTACTCAGTACTATTTTCTGAAAGCAGACTAGCAGACTCAGGCAATAATTATCTATTTTAGAAGTAACTAAAGCTATTTTTATCATTTTTTTTCCAGTAGGCACATTAAAAACAGATTTTTTAAGTTTACTATACTTAACTAATAAAATTATATCTGAATTAAATTCTGAAATCATTTCAAAAATCATTAAAATATATATTTGTAGTGAAGAATTTGAATCATAAATATTATCACCACAAATTGTTCCTTGAGTCTTTTTGAATGTTATCACTTAAAAATGATACTTTTCATAGAGCTGATCTGCTAGCAACTGCTCTTAAAAAGCTTTATCTGATGACCACTATAACTACCCATTGTTACTACTACTATTACAAGAATACTTCAATTTTGTGATAATTATACAAACCAATCCATGAAACATAAATAAGTCCACTTATAGTAAAATGCTGATCCATTATTTTGATCATTTGTTATTTTGCAATATGAATATTTAATTTCTGTAACAAATTTTAAGTAATTATAATTCTATCTTTGTATCTTCCCAATAAAAGCAATCCAACATTGCACTTGTTTTTAGAGAGTCTGACATTATCTTTATAATGTAAATGAGATCTGCATTTCCCATGAAAACCATAAAATTCTTTAAAAATTTTTTTTAGCATTTATTCATTTCACACGTACTAAACACCCACCTGAGGAGGCTTGGTTTGCCTTTGTTGGCATACTTCAATCTCAAATTTCACATTAACTAAAGGCAACAAAGGCCTACCACATTAATGAATGAACTCGACCAGATAAATAGAGAAATTAAGAATTGCTCTATTAATCCATTACATATAGATCAACTACTTTCGCTCAAAACAAAATACAAAGAAAAACAGATATCCATTGCTAAATACATTTCAGTCAAAAGAGCCCAGAATTTCCTTTTAGGCCAATACTGCTGGACCAGGGGCTACTTCAGATGGGTATTATGAACTCACAGAAAGAACAATACCCCATCCTCACTTAACATAGATGGTAGTCATATAATAGGCCATCAGATGATTACTCAAATCGCAATACATTTTAAAAATCGCCTACAAAAGGTCCGAAATTCAACTAACAAAGACCAACTCAAGCCCTCTAATCTAAATAGTCATGACATAACTCCACAGACCTCAAAAACCACCTCTATTCCTTAGCTGATAATGTACACCCTGGGATGCATGCCATCCCTAAATTAGTACTCTTACACCTTGATGACTTCACAATTACTATCAATGGGAAAAAAAAGAAATTATGAAATTTATATTCAGTAGCCCTTGTTCCTTTTTTAAAGGAGAACAAAGATCCCTCAAACATAAACAGCATTAGACCCATCTCCATGATTCCCATTCTAATTAAAGTTATTGAAGGGGTCATTAAAGAAAAAATTCAACACAAGATACTGGACAATATTTCACAGTACTAATTTGCCAGAAAGGGATCTTCTGCCCTCATAGCGGCCCAGCTTGACATCTCTGAAGCATTCGATTCAATCAACATTGACATCCTCCTCTCAATCCTTAATAACCTGGACATTCCGTTTCAAATCATACGTATTATTGAGAACTTGCTTTACAATCATCACATTCCATTTCAAATCATACGTATTATTGAGAACTTGCTTTACAATCATCAAGTTCATATTACTTTAAACGGTCATACACAAATGGCTTTCTACCTAACATTTCACTGCCACAAGGAGCACCTTTGAGTGCCTTGTTATTCATCTGTTATTTGAACCCTCTTTTAAGGGAGATAGAAAACTCTCTCCCAAGAGTATACATTCCTCGACTCAGAAAGTTCATAAAACTATTTACTTTACATGGATGACATCCTCATCATACTCCCAGATCAAAAGCATCTGTCAACACTATATTACATAATAGACAAATTCTCAAATGAATCACAATTAAAATTTAATCCAGATAAGTCAGCCTCATGGAGAATCTTAACGGGAAAAAAAATCAGCTCTAAATTTCTAGCTGAGCCCCAGAACTTTCTGGGGATTAACGTTTACATGTCTCAAACATCTATGTCTAAGCATATCCAGTATTCTCTCCTGAACTCTATAATTCAATTAGTCCAAACACTCTCTAGGGTATACCTTTCATTACAAGGAAAAGTCTCACTTCTCAATATGAAAGTTATATCCAAAATTGCTTATTATCTTCCCAAAATCTCATCAACAAAGTCATTTATAAGAAAGATCAATAGACAATGCTCCCAACTCTTCTGGAGAGGGAAAATAAATTCCATAAGTATGGCGAAGATGTAACTCCATCGTAAGGTGAATGGTATATCATTGCATTCTATTCTATCCTTATACTATCAGAAATTCCACACCCTGATTTATAACTTAGTTTTAAAACATGACAACTTTATTACTTCAGAAGTAATACACCCAAGTGACAAACCACCACCTCACAACAACTCCTAGCTTGATGTTATTCTTCAATATCTCAACCAATATCAGATAACCACCAATTCCACTTTCAACTCCAAAATCTCTATATGGGATGCACATCTGATTCTGCACCCAATCATCAATAGTATAAAACCGTCCTTAGGGATCATCAGTCACAAAATTACCTCATTTAAATTTTTAAATTAAAACCCAAATTTCTTACCTTCTTAATTAAGGTAAATCAAGATGCCATGCATACTAATCACTTTTTACACTTCAAGAGATATCTAAATAATATTGATCCAATATGCTCGCCCTACAAGACCCAAGAGGATACTTTTGACCATATTTATTACATTATGCCCTTGGCTGTTAGGCATTAGATTACTAATATCTTAAAGCTTGAGCATTGACTATTACAAAACTATATCACTGAAAGACTCCTTACAAAGTAGACATTTTCCTTTCATTAGACTTTCATTGTTTTTAGTTCATACAATCTGAAGCGTCCGTTGCAAATTAATTTTCACCCTCCCATCTCCAAATCAGGACCTCATATTTATCGATCACCTTAATAAGTTAAAAAGTAAAGACTTTATCCTGTCTTCAAAATTTCTCTATAATGAGACATGGAGACTCTTTCAAATACCAAAAATCACCTAAAATGTACACAATCACAGATGAAATTTGATACTAGCATTTCCATTAAAAATTTTCCAGGTGATTAAACATTAGATACATCACAGATGCTCAAATCAAGATGTTAAGCTCACTTATCTATCTCCTAGAACTTCTTTCCAAGAAAGACAATGTATTCCCATATTCTTAAATCATCAATTATTTTACACTAATAAAGTTATTTTTGAAATTAAAAATTAAAATCCACTCCTGAATACAGATTATTTATAAATTTATCTAACACACTTATCTAACTTCACTGCACCTATTATGCATAACATTTTAATTTTAAAAATAAATTTATAACAATGATCATCTATATCCTAGATTCAAGATACCATTTCTTTAAAAAAAAAAAATCTTCTCTCCCCATTGAAAAATCTGAGATCAATCACAACATTTCCACTGATTATTAAAATGATGGAATCACTCATTAAGAACAAAATACAGCTCCTTACAATTTCTAAAATTATTATACCAAGAAATGATGCTCAACTTCTAATGCAATTTGCTAAGGAAGGAAGGTGGCTCCTATTGCTGTGCAATTAGACATTGACCCTACATTTGACTCTGTGTCTATTGAGAAACTTCATAATGTCCTTTCATATTAAAGCTCTTTTACTAAATGTATCAATTAATTTGCAGTTGATAGGGAAGTACATATTACTCTTAATAGGAAACCTATACCAGACTTCTCCCCACACAATTCTATTCCACACAGATCATCCTTAAGTGCTTTACTTTTTTATTAATTACATTAATCCTTTTCTACTTGGAACAGAAGTCAAATTGCCTGGCATATGTGTACTTCTCATCAATAAGTCCATTAAATATATTATAAGTATAAATGATCAAGTTATTTTCTTCCATCCAAGAAGTTACTTCAATTCGTGAAGAGTTTTCTGTTACTTCTTTAATTGTCATTAAAGATAAATCATCCACATAATGCATACTTAAAGGAATCCAATTAAATCCAATTGTAAAAGCATCTCCTATGTGCTTTCTGGGATTGTCTTTTAGTAACTATGTATTAATATGAGATTAATGATTCAAAGTCGGCTTTTATAGTCAGTAGGAAAACTATTAAGTTGCTCTCTAAAACTTATCTTTTTTTAAATGCAAAGATATCATTAATTAATATGTTAGTAGTCTGTCATTGCACTGTACTTCCACCTTTTTATATTAAATTAAAGAGCTTACTAGATTTATTAATTCTTTTCCAAAAATTTGTATCCTACTTTCCTATCTCACACACAGATACCCCACCTACAATCGCACATATTATTAACAATAATATTTTGAAAACAAAAACACTAATCACCCTTTTCCCCTCAACAATTATTTATCAAGGAGCTTTTAAGATGATTAATGAAGCAAACCTCCAAGAGGTATCTTAATGATTACTCACTGTATTAAATAAATTCATTATACAAAGATTTAGATAATGGCACTTGAAGATGAAATATCTGTTGTTGTTTTTTTTATTAAAATTAATCTTAAAGTCTCACCTATGGATGATTTTTTTGCTAATAAAATATTTATGCAACACATGACTTGTCTGGTAGAGAAAACTGTAGAACTTCCTATATACACGTTTATCCATATAAATAGCTAATTTCAATGATAATTCATTCACACATTCCTATAATTAATCTCATTATCTAGAAAACAAAAAGGTGAGTTTTTCCTCAGGTCACAGTTGTAACTTTATTCATTTTTACTCTTTGGTTTTTGAGATTTCATTTTGTTTTCAACCCAATATCATGACAGATCAAATCTATTTTCCTAAACAAATTATCAAAAATTAAAACAAGAGATCAAGTCCTAGAATCTGTTGATATTTTTGCAGTCGCATTAAAGTCTGGTCTATAGTCACACCATTGTGAGAACAAGATTTTTTAAAACATAAAAAAAAATAATGTGTAAAGAAGACTGAAAGGTATAACTTAGTTATATGATTTACCACTCGGTCCTTTTTTTTTTTTTTAGTGCAGATGAATATAATAGTTTTTGAATTCTTTATTAATATAATGTATGACTTCAATAATCTCACACAAAAAACATACTATTAAAATCTATACAAATGATTACTTTCAAATGCCTTTATTTGTGCCTCAAGACGATTCAAGAGGCATAAGTTTTACAATGCAATCAACAAGAATCATTACAAAGAAATTTAGGGAGTGTCGGTGCGTGTCAAGCGCATCCAAAGTTGTGCTTAGTAGCAGTAGCAGTAATGGTGCTAATAGTTATGGTAAGTACTATTTTGCATTTTTTCTTTCTTGGCATTGCAAAGATTATACATAATTACCATGGCTGCTGCTGAGTATTATTAAATAAATATTTAGACATCAAACATAAAGAGTGGAATTCTTTGATATTGTTCTTTTAATAAGAATTAATAATGAAAGAAAAAAAAAATGCCTTTTTTGTATCTTTTTTTTTTAAAAAAAAAAATTCTCAAATTAGAAACTTGAATTTGTTTTTACTTTTATAGAATTATTTTAGTATCTATAAATAATAATATTGTCATTTATTTTTATTCATGATTTACCTATTTATTTAGCATAAAAGCATTATTGGATTGCATTCAATATCGATTTTTTGATAATATTATCTATCCTCAGCTAATAAAAATTTCTCACAATTGTGCACTAGGTTTTAAAAATGTCATATAAGTACAAATGTAAAAAATGAGATTTCAATATTTTTTCATGATTTAAAACAACAAATCAATTGCAGTGAGAAACTGGAAAAAAAAAAAAAAAAGGCATTATGTATAATAAAAATATTTTATTCATCTATAATAAAAATGCTTAAAACATAGTAATATTGCAAATAATAATGTAATATAAAGAACTTAAATACATTGATTAATCTTCTTTAGTTATTTCTCAAAAAAAGACCTACATACATGTCTTATAATACCTTTAAAACCCAAATTTAAGGTCCATTCCTTTGATCTTCAGCTACTCATAATTACATGTTTGTTTTAGATCATCAATATCAATTTTTCTTCTTGTAATTCTTACTCTTCTGTGCTCTTAATAATTTCTTTATCTCTAAACATATGCCTAATCAAATTTCTCTTCCAATTTATAATCTCTTCAATAAAAATATCTTTGATAGCAAACCTGGTTGCTTTTCCTTATCTTTTCCATTAGTTGCAAATCAAAAGCTTTCAATAATTGCCTTTTTCTAACTATTTAAGTCTATGCTTTGTATAAAATCCAAGTAAAATAAAATTAACAAGCCTTTTTACTAATAAAGTTTATAACACTTTGCAAAATAATCTCTAATTCTTTGTAAAAAGCCTGTTAAGTTGGTTCAATTCTTACTTAAAAATCTAGGTCATTATTTCCAGTCAATCATCTTGCTAGATGTTTAAAATTTCTGAAAAATAACAATGTAATGAGTGACTCCCAAAATTTTGACATATTTTCATTGATTCTAATTACTTTATTAGCTCATTCTTGATATTTGAAAACATGACCATTTCATCAGCAAAATGTTTGCAAATCCTGAATTAAATCAAATTCACTAAGAAGTTTATTTAAATATATATTAAACAAAACAGAAGATAGCATCTAATTCACCAGATGTAAATGCCCAAAAAAAATATTACAAGCCTTTTTGATTAATACAGAAATTTTTCTTAACAGTTTAAAATTCTTCCAATCTATACTTTTCTTTCTCCAAATGCCCAAAAATAATCCAATTCATTCAATAAAAAGCCTTTTCAAAATAAATTAAATATTAATTTTCAAAATGCAGTTTGAGAAAATCATAAACAGCATTCCACATTGTTTCTGCTAAAACTATTAAATAGATTAAACATAAACAGACAAATCTGATTACTTTTAAAATAGACCTTGATTAGTCATTACGATGAGACTATATACATTTTAGCACATCTCTATATGAATCCTTTTTCTTCTTCAGGATTTTCTTTGTGCTGAGGATCTCTTCATTCAAAAGACCCCATATTTTCCTCCTCCATTTCTCTCTATTCATAACATTCTTTTACAGGCTATTCTTTACCATCCTGTTCATCAGATTTTTTTTAATTACAAATTTTCTTTGTTTTCCTTTTCTTCCCAATCAATGAATCTGGAATTCTATTCTTATTCATTCTTTTAACATGACCATAACATCTTAATTTCATTTCTTCGATGGTTAATTTCTTTTTTTTTTCACTCCAACTACTTTTTTAATTTCTTGATTTATCCTTTTTTCCTAGTTTTGAACTTCTCATTTATTTATTTCAGTAATTTATTTTTGGTGCCAATATTCATTTTCCCTTTGTTGTCATTCAAATCTCTCTCCATATAACAGCTTATATTCTATACCATAAGTCTTGTAAATTTTCATCAATATATTATCCCATAAAGTTAATTTTAGAATTCTTATTGTGTGCCTCAAATTATCAATTTTTCTGAAATCTGTCTTTTTGATGGTGTATTTTTTTTTAAAATTGCTCATAAATTGAAAACCAATCACTAACATGACCCCCCCCCTTCCATCAATGTATATCATTTCTTTTGTCACCAAAAATTTGATAGTCATTTAATATCTTCTTATATAAGTTTTCCAATACATTCAATATCCTTCAAATCCACAGCTATAACTACCTGATTATCTGCAAATAATAAATTAAAATAAATATCTATTATGTAATCTTACACCCACTTTTTCATTAGTTTTAATAATCAGTTTTTATACATCATATCTTGCCAACTATATAAAAAATATATCCAGATTTGTTACATATTTTCTCAAAATCTTGTAAGTGTTCCAAGTTAAAAAAAAAAGTTCAAGATTCTGCATTGTCTCTGCCCTCTTCACTCTTTATAATAGCAAATTCTTCCTCTTTCACCATGATTATGGCATCTAGTGTAAACATTAATAATTTATAGAGGCCAGATATAAATTCCTATCTACTGCTGTGTCTTTCTGGCTTATGGCTTTCATCAGTGAGCAGTCATGAATCAGAAAAATTAAAACTTGGAAATAATAGCACTAAACAAAAAAAAAATACTCCAGTAGAAAAGTGCATAAAAAGACATCAGCAAGCTTGCCATCGTGAATGACACACATGACAGCAATTGGTTTTAATAAGCTGAAGTAATGAAAGCTTCTACTCTAGGGTAAAACAAAACATCAGAATTCAAAGCAACTGCAAAAATAAAATAAATACCTATTCCAGATTTCGCTTATCTACTGAGAGCAATCTTTCTTAACTTCTTCTCTACCAATTTAGAAAACTCCAATTGCAGAAACTCAAAAGAGATTGGAATGATAAAATAGAACGATTCAACTATACTGTCCCAAAAGATATCTTTACTTCTTTCAAGAGGTTCTTCACCAATGGTTACAAAGTAATATTGTTCAGTGTAGAAATTCCCTAAAAAATTACTCTTTTTGATTTACTGAGCAAGATAAATATGTGGAATTCAATCATGTATATTGCAAACTACTCTATCCCAGGTAAATGATTTTGGAATTTAAATATGAAGAATAACAAAATAATTTCAAGGAAGTATCGAAAACATTAGACAACTACAATCATGTAACAATAAATCTTAATAAAGACATCATTATGGAAGTGTTAAAAAATGCCTATTTTAGCTACACAATATCATTAAAATGATGTATCTATGTGGAATAATAATTTACTTACAGCCCATTTTACATAACACACCTTTCCCAGTATATGGGAACAGCTGTCATTTCAAATGAAAAAAAACATCAACTCAGCAGACAATCCTGCACAAATCATCGATCAAGAAGCAATGCTTTTTTTTATTATTAATACACAGATTAAAGCCATAGTTTTTCCACTGTAAAAAATGAGGACACCTCATTAGTAACTGTTCAAAATTACATTGCTCTCAATGTAATTAGAGAGCCACCTCTGTATATTCATGTCCTATACAGACACAAAATCTTCTAAATATTAAAGAATTACGCAATATGGACAATCCTACTGATGCCAGCTCAATAATTGATAAGGAATACCCCATCATCATAAACAAAATTGATCCATATACAATGGACATCCTCAACAGTTGCACATCCCCAGTTAAAAAACAACTCTCAAAAAGTAAATAAAAGCCAATAAAGAAAAGAGAATAGAAGGCCCTGATTTGAGAGTAGATGAAAGTGAAGGTGATGAATCAAATCTGTGAAGGGAACAAAGTTAAGAAAGTAAAAACTGTTAATGCTATAGAAGAATCAGATTCTACTTTCTTGACAAAAGATCTTAGCCATTCAGAAGAGGTGTATTATGTACACATGGTCTTCAAAACAATAAGGCTCAGAGTACAACACATAGAGAACCTGGGCTTTGACAAATAGCTGTCAACAAACTCTCCTTAAACATAACTCTTAATTAGGTCAAATCCACCCTCTTAACTGCTCATTACAATACTACACATTTTAAAAATTAACTAAGTTCAGGTTACTACTTTCATTTCTCTGTCTACTTTATATCATACACACATTGGATGGGGTTGTATCAATTCTTAAGCACACCAGAAGAAAATATTATATTCACGGTAGCTGAGTTTCCCCCTTCCCTCAATAAGTATACACTGAATACCATAGATAGTTTTGTCACACCTCAACTACTCCACAACTCAGTATCTAACCAATCTAGCCAACATCCTCTTGAAAAAAATATACAGAATACCCTTTTTGAAAAAGCAAAAAAAGGAATCTATATTAGAAAACCTATGCCCTATTTCAATGAACTCTGTCAGCATTAAAATCTTAGGAGAGCCTGGAATTTATATTAGAGAACTTATGTCCTATTTCAACAAGCTCTCTCAGCATCAAAATCTTAGAGTCTATACTAAAAGACAAAATAAAAATGTTCATTCTATCTCATCTATCCAAATCCCAATTTGCAAAAAAATAATCATCTACTACTTAAGCAGCCTTCCTCTTTAGTCACAAATATAGAAAAAACAAATAAAAAATACAGCTCATTTCAATATAATTAGAAATAGATACATTAATTAGCTGTACAAAGAAACCAAAACTCCAAAAGCTTGTCTGTGTCTTTTGATCAACCTATAATTAAGTCAAAAAATTTATATAATTTTCCAATGGTAAAATACCCTCCATCATTTCATAGTGATCCATCCTCACTTTTGTTTAGCCTCTAAATTAATTCCTTAATCAAAACAATTAAAAAAACAACTAAATGGGATAACAATAGGAAAGATAAACAGCAACATGCCATGCATTGCCTACATCAATAGAAATCAAATACCACAAATATTCAAAAATTATTACTGAATATATTGACCAATTCAAACTTGAATTCAATTTGGAAAAATCATGTCTGGAAAATTTATTTAAGGTGCTGCATAAAAGAAATTTTCAAAGGTGCGCCTAGTCCTTTTCTGCAGGTTTTCCTTTTTATCCTAACTAATCAACAATCATTTTCAAAAGCTACCTATCACTTTATGTGAAAACTTCCTTATTTAATTATAATAACACTCAACAGATATATACTATAATGCCATTATAATTTTCACAAAAACTTTTATTGACCAAGTATAAATACTGTACAGAAAACTGCTCTTGAATAAGAAAACAGTGGCAATCTTAAAAAAAACTTCCACATCCCTTGACTAACAATGGACTTGGACTACATAACCTACATATATTTAGGATACAAAATCTCAATGCAATCTTCACAACTGCAAAGAATTTTCCAAATCTTAAACATGCATTTTTAATCACACTAACTGCCCCCATAATAGATATTGAAAAGCTGTGATTGAACTCCTACTATTGATTCAAAAATTTCAACCCACCCTCCTTCCCAATAAATATACTTTACTGGGAAATCAACTCATTACTCTATTCTTCAAGACGAAACTTTATATCAATAACAATCTTCTAAAAATATAGATACTGCTCGTTAGAACCAAAGTATTTTGACTTCTTATTAAAACTAAATTTGGAAGCCCTGCCACTCTACCTTTTCTTAGGTCTAAAAGAAACCATCAAAATGCAGAAGATTCTTGTGCTCTGTCATAAAAAAAAAACAGAAACACAGCATCATATTTCCCATATCTGGCCTAAGCTAGACAATATCTACAAAAGCTTCAGCATTAATCACATCTTTGAATTCTTTGAAAAGGAATCCTTCTTTAGCAAACAAGCTAGCATATTCATATTATAGTCATTTTGGCGCATTTTCATTTATAATAAAAATCCCAAAAGACATTCCCATACATTCACAAACAAATTAAAAATGATATAACAAAAAGATAGAAAAGTAATAGATGCAAACATGTACACTAACATATGGCTATTAATGCATCTAAATATAAGCCTGCAACATGACACAGCTGCTTTCAAAAACAACAAAAAAACTATTTTCCTTGTACTTTTTCTATGAAAAACCCAATATGGCAACACTATCACCCATAATTGCAGATGTAAAATAATAATTTATGTAAATTATCTGTAGGATCTTTCAATCTCTGTAATCTGATTTGTGTTAGTCTTTTATTCTTCTGGTATTGTTACAACTATCATCTAGTTTTTTTTTTATTGATCACAAATAGTTCAATTAGAAAACTAATTTTTTTCTCATAGAGTAATAAAATTATTTCAAAGATGATGATAATATAGCATATACATAATAAAGCACATTTAAATAATTAAAAGAATAATTGTTTTTGGTTGCAGGAAATAAACAAGATTTAAAATTTTATCAGATGGAAAATTAACAGAAAGTTTCATACTGTCGTGATTATCACATTCTTTGCCATGCCTATGACTTGATGTTTAAACTTGGTTAAGAAAACCTCAGAATTTGTTTTTTCCAGGTCACAAGCAGTCTTAAGATCTTACAATTCTCATTTACAGAACAAAAGTTCCAAATTAATTTGAATTGGTTAGCTAAGTATTGATATGACAACTAGAAAAATAAAAATTACAATTATAATATGATATAGTTTTTACTACTGGTGGAGAAAAGGTCATACAGATAGTTATTGAAATATACAATCCACTGCATGTAATTCTGATATACACAAAAAAATATGATATACATAAAGCTTACTGTATGCATACAAAATATTCAAAATACATTATATTTTTCAAAAGTATGCAAAAAAAAAAAATGGGGGAAAATTCTTTCATTCACT
The DNA here is from genome assembly GCA_028023455.1 of Epiperipatus broadwayi. NCBI lineage: Eukaryota > Metazoa > Onychophora > Udeonychophora > Euonychophora > Peripatidae > Epiperipatus > Epiperipatus broadwayi. The sequence continues at coordinate 7,377,797 of JAQFVV010006230.1, forward strand.
GGCAGCAAATAATTATATTTTTTTATTATATTTGATCAAGTAATTTAATAATAATTCAACTTAAGAAGAGGGGAAATATCTTTCTTTCATTCATTTAGAAGCTAAGGTTGAATAATAATTGAGCTAAATTCCTTCACACATGTGCAGCAGAATAAACTTTATTAATTACAAAACTGTTAACTACATAACAACAACTACTTTAAATATTAGAAATATGATGTTTCAAATAATACATCCTTTATTAAATACTTTTAATATACAAAGATTCTGTATATCAGTCACTAAAACAAGACAAATTTTAATACATCACAGAAATAAAAAAATTATCATTTTTTATATAGATATAGAAATCAAATTATACAGAATTTTGTAGAATGCATTAATTATGTAAGTCAGACTTTTGTATTATCTTTATTTTTAACCAGGATTTAAATTTCCATCGAATAGCTTTTTTACCTAAACATCATCCTAGCCACTACTAATCAAATAATAGTGACCAAGTTTTATACAGATCCATAATCTATAATATTTAACGCTGAGCATAAACTTGTTTTAAAATACAGTTGCATTTCAAATGCTGTTCAGATAAATGTTTCTCACAGTATCATAGCTAATTATATAAGATAAAAAAAATATTTTCATTTCTAGCTTAAAAATTACTATAACATGTAATTAAGCATTTATTTTATATAGCACATGTTTATAAATTGTAATACATTAAAGATCATCCTGTCAAGCTATTGTGCATGCGCTTTTTACGAGTGTTAATAATAAATGAATACTTTGACTCCCAACACAAGATATAGTATTTAGGAAAGAATAAAATGAATCCACTTATTCTATCCAACCCAAATGCTTATATATGGGCAAATCTTAAGTACTGGAAGTGAAAGCGTGAGGACAGACCACTCACTTTAAATTACTGTTTACGATGTCTGAATGAATGGATTCATTTTATTCTTTCCTAAATACTATATCTTGTGTTGGGAGTCAAAATATTCATTTATTATTAACACTCGTAAAAAGCGCATGCACAATAGCTTGACAGGCTGATCTTTAATGTATTATAACATGTAATATATAATAACAAAAGGTCTTTGTTAAATGCTGCAAAAAACCATTATTTAAAGTCTAGTGATTATATTAAAACAACCCAGAAAGCCATTACTCAAGATAGTCAAACTGCTTCATTAGAAAAGTATTATCCCCTGTTGTTATTTTCAATTTCATAATTTGAATTCTGGATAAAGGTATTGAGATGGTTATGTGTCTCATGGTATACAATAACACAGTAGTGTGTGTGCACGTATATATATATAAAGTTAAAAGGAAAAGTAGAAATAAACACAAACAGAACTTTTTGTAGATATTTACTATATTACACTGGAATTAAATAATAATTTAAAATTTAAAAAAATCATTATAAATTAAATATTTAAAAAGATCTATTTAATATTTTACTATGATTTTGATATATAAAACAAGCATGTTTTTATATTAAAATAGATAATACCATTTATTATAGAATTTCCCTATCTATTTTTAATTAGATTAAGAATTTTTTTTTTAATTAAATACTTTGATAAAATCCTACTAAGTTGTTTATGAAAGGATTGAGGTGAACTGAAAAGACTCATTAACTTTTTTTCAGTCAAGATAAAGAAAGAATTTACCTCACTAATGTTTTTTTTTTTTTAAATTCCATCCCTGACTATAAAAAAGCTTGAAAAAAAGATTAATAGCAGCATTATCATTATGAAGTTATAACTGAAAGCAAGAAGTAGAGCTGCTGCTAATATCACAATGGTAGTTGAATTCATATGGAAGCAATAGCCAGCTTTTTTGTGTTTCATAGGCTATATATGTGTGCATACCTATTGTAACGTTTTTCCCGTTTTGATAGATTTTAGTAGGCCTTTTTTTTTTCACCCTATTAAGTGAAAGTTAATCAAGCTATAGATAAGAAAATAACTTATTCCTATTTCAAAAAAAACACAGCTATATTTCCTCATTAACTGGCCTAATAATTATTATGATAGGAATTGCCGACGAGGTTAGTTTTAATTTATAAGAGGGTGCCATAGTCAATAGACTCCTAACTTCCTTGTATCCCATAATTTTGACGCAAGTAACTAGAAGATTGGGGTTATGCTTTCCCGTAACTTTATTTTTTTAGAGAATATTATTCCCGGGGTTTAATCAACAAATATGGGCAAAGGTAAATTATACACTCAAATCCAAATAAGCTAACCTTAATAAATTTAATAATTCTCATTAACAATGCACAATGAATAGTTGATATTAGAATTAAATATTTTATTCTAACAAATTAAAATATTAAAAACACAAATTACCAATAAGTTGGAAAGAATACATGCACGTTAATCCAGACATTAATTAATTAATTAAAAACAGTTTAACAATTACAGTTCACTTCCAAATTTCTTCTAAAAAGTTCTTTAAAATGAAAGTCTCTTGAATGAGAAAATTAATGTCTCTATCAGGATTATATTATAAGCTTAATTTTAGTCACAATCGGGAATAATTAATCATAGCTTATCAGTAAGTTTAGCAAATTTCCATAGACAGTTGATTACCATGCTTGGTTTTTCATGAGAGGTAGAATGAGCTCGTGGCCAATTGGTTTTCAACTTGTGTTTTGGTCCATCCTAAAGGCTAGTCACAAAAGCTTTTCTGGGGTTGACGGTCTTCATGATGAACGATGTTAAAAGCTTCGGCCCACTCCAGCATGAAGAATTATTTCAGCGTAGAGTGGTCCTGGATCTTTCATGATCCAGGACCAGCCAAAAGAAAAACAGACAAGACAAGACCCTGATCACACTGGTATTCTTCCTATTATACTAGAGGTCCGGATTTCAGACTTTTGCGCATATTTTCTTTTGTTCTTTTATCAACATACAAGATAATAATCTTGTACATTCTTTCTTAAATTTAAGTTACAAAGTCTTTTTTTTTAAATATAATTCCGCCATCTTTAATTAGCTTCCAAAAAGATTTTACTGATTGTAATCTGCATGTGGAATTCTCTTTCCTTTAATTTATCTGGATTAGTAATCTGTGTGTCTTTTATTCTTTCCAATTTTAACTTTTATTTTTAATTACATAAAAAAAAATATGAACGAAAAATGTAACTTTCATTGTACATTTAAAAAAAAAAAAAAATTACACAACTAAAAAAAAAATTTTGATTAAGTTTTTTAATAAGATCGCTAAATTTACTTTTCTTTTAGATTTTATCAAATGCCAATATATTTGTACCATATATAAATAAATGGTACACTATAGTCTAACAAATTATAGTGACTGAATGTCAAGGTATCGGATTGATATCTTTCCCAAAGATGTCAATAAGCCAGCCTATTGTTTTATAAGGACCAGCTTACTATGAGATTCCAGTAAATAGCCAGCTTACTGAAAAAAGTGCTATAGTTTATATATATACAATTTTATCTAATATGAATGGAAGCACAAATCAAGTTATTATAGCTGTATATATTATATAGTATGCATGCAGGAGATATAATTCATAAACAGATATTAGTTTTTTATTTTATTTTGTATAATAAGATAATTTTATTTATAAATTAATTCTAAAAAATTTACATGTGAAAAAAATTAAAGAACTTATAAAAAAAAAAAATACAAGTGACAATATTTCTAGTCTTATATTTTGATTAAATCCCATGTGGCTTTGAATATGTCCTTGTGTGAGTTAATACTGTCTCTATTTTTAATTTCTTTAATTTTGTTCAATAAAAAAATTGTTGAGTTTACCACATTTTGTTTAAAACATATGTGACATCTTAGATACCATAATGCAAATATTATAAAAGTGGATATTCTAATTTGCAGATAAATTCCACCATGTAAACTAATATTTAAGGTTTCTATTATATTGTGTGTTAAATTAGTCATATTGAGTAAATATTCTTTAGTGTTTTCCAGTACACAGCATTGCAATAGAAAGTGTTTAGTTGTTTCATCTGACCTTGAATATATTGGACAAATGGGGTTTATTTTTGAAATACCCCACTTTGTGTGAAGAAAAAAAATTGTAGGTAATGCTTCTAGATTAATTTTTACAAAAAAATCAAGGTATTTTGGTTCTAATGACAAATGTTTAAATCTCTTTATAATTAGTTTATTAGTGACTTGTAATAATGTGGATTGATTTTGGTCTATATCATGTGATAAATAATAAGTTTCCCAGTATGTTTTGTTTTTTTCCGGCAATTGACCATCCAAATTTAGAGAATTTTTTGTAAAATTTATCATCTGTAATTGCCAACTTTCATTTATAGGTGGAGGTGTGTCTGTAGGAGTTATAGTTGTATAATAATTTAGATCTTGAAATTTAATAACAAGTCTATTAATCATAAATTTAAAACCCTTAATCATAGTTACTTTTTTGCAAAAATAAAGTATTTATTGAGTGTAGTGATAAACCATTATATTTGATGTTTTTTTGCATATTTTTCAAACTGATTGCAGCAGGGTTTTTTTTTCCAAAAAAGTTTACCACATAAAGTGTGAATTCTTTTGATAAAAGACTTGGAAAATTCACAATAGGCATAAAATAATTAACTTTTGTAAAAATAAAAATATTTATAAGTGAAGATTTGGCATAAAGTGATAAATAGGCTTTAGATAATGATTTGATACAAGATTGAGTAGAGTATAATAAATTTTCTTGTATATGTGATTTCAGTGCTCTATTTGATTTGTGCATTGGAAAACCTAAAAAATTATATGGCTGTGCAATAAAAGGAGATGGTATATTTTTACCAGTAACAATGCACCAAATGGATGATTTGTTAAGATTGAATTTAATAACCAAATGGATGATTTGTTAAGATTGAATTTAAGTCCAAAATTATTTGTGTAATTATTTTCAATGGAGATAACATTTGGGAGATATATTTTTTATTTGGAATAAAGATTACAATATCATCCATGAAGACAATATGATTAATTGATTTCTTAATTTCAGGAATGTATAATCCTGGGATTTTATTATTTAAATCGATAAGAAGAGTATTAATATATGTAATAAAAAATAAATAACTTAAAGGCGATCCTTGTGGTATTGAATTACTTGGCTTGAAACTTTGTGTGATTTTTCCATTTAATGTTATACATATTTCTCTATTGTATAATAAATTTGAGATTATAAGTAAAGTTTGATATGGAACATTATAAGATTCTAATTGATTTAATAGTATATCAATAGAGACCGAATTAAAAGCAGCTGATATATCTAATTGAATTATTGCAGGTCCTCTTTTCTTTTTCTTTTTTTAACTTGTTCAGTAATAATTTTAAAAAGTGCTATTGCATCAGAAGCAGAGACACCTTTTTTTTTGCAAATTGAAATTCTGAAATTTTTGGTAAAATCAATTTCTGAATTTTATCTTTTATGATGGACTCTATAACTTTTATCATAATGGGAGACATGGAAATGGGCCTAAGGTTATTCATTGGTGATGGGGTAATTGTCTTTTTTAAAAAAGGTACCATAGAGATGGGGTATAATCCATTCATAATAATATGTTTACTACATAATAATTCAATCATATTAAATATTAAAGGAACTGAAAAATAACTAAGGTGAAGTAAAATAAATTTAGGAATGGCACGAGGGCCAGGATGCATTTTATCAGGACATTCAATAATTTTATTTAATATATCTTTTTTTGTAATGCCATGTTGTCTAGACTCAGTTAAATCTTCACATAGATTTTGATAGTGATCTATCTTTTCTCCAAGTTTTTCATTAAAATATAGAAAAATTTCATTCATCATATCAAGTCCAGTATAACAGATACCATTACTTAAAATTGAAGATGGTATTTTCCTTTTAGTTCTGTAACCAAGGGCCCATCTAATGTAACTTCTTGTCCAAATATGAGTTTGTTCTAAGAAAATTTTAGTTTTCTTTTTTGGTATATATTCAGCAAGTATGTCTTGATTTTCTTTAAATTTTTTTAAAACTCAATAATAGTTTTAATAGAATAGGAGGAATTTTTAGAATTATATAATTGATTATTAATTTCATCCATTTCTGTTAATAACTTAGAAGGTGGTTTAAGTTTTGTGTAATTATTAATAAGTGATTGTAAGATATTTATGAAAGATAGCCAGGCTTCAGCAGGAGAGAGAGCAAGAGAATGTTTACTTTGTAAAAATAAATATATGCCTCTGAAATTACTGCTTCTGGTGTAGTTTTCTTTAATAGCATTCTGATGGTATTATTATAGTTATAGTTTGAATTTTGATTTAAATTAAGTTAAAAATTTATATTTAAAGCAAAATGATCAGAGAAGACAACTGGATTAAGATATGTTTCCATTATAAAGTGTAGGTCAGGCATGTAAAATAGTAGATCGATGAGAGATTTGTATTGTTGTGTATAAAAAGAGAAAGCATTTTTAGGGAAAAAACCTTCTCCACTCATAAAATTTTTATTGAATAGATGTAGGTAATTATTAATAAAAATTGAATAATTCATATTAAAGTCAACAAATAGTAAAGCTGGAAAGGGATTTGATGAGAGGTACATATTAACTTGATGAATTAGATGTATAATTAAACTTTGATTTTTATATAAATAGACGTATACTATATTAATAGAGAAGGCTTGATAATGTAGAGTAACAATTATAAGATTTTGATTAATATGTAGTAACTTATAAGATGAAAAGGGAGAATTTTTATGTATTAATAAAGCAGTGCCTGTTGCTGGAGTGTTTGAAATAGAATATTGCAATAGTCCAAATCTACCAAGAAGTCTTTCTAAGTCAATATTTGAATTTTTGTGAATTTTATCTTCTGAAAAACAAATGTGTGGTTTAAATTTTTCTATCCATGAACTTATAGCATTAACCCTAGCAATAGAATTTAATCCTCTTGACATTAACTCCTTTAATTTTAATTAATATATTTTAAATGAAGATGTTTAATTACTTCCGAGAAACTTAATAATGGACTAAAGAATGAAGTACTCAAGGCATTTTGTTCAATTTTTTTTTAACTGATTAGTCTATAAGTATCACATTATCTTTCATTGCTGGGTTTTTTTTTTTAATTTTAATTTCTTTTTTATCTTTGTCTCATTTTGTGCTTTGTAAGTTTGAGTATTATTATCATTTATATTTGTTTTTAGATTTTTTAATTTTGACAAAGATCATTTTCATTAGATATCGAGTCAGAGAGTTCATTTAATGTTATGTTTGATGTATTTAAATTACTTTTATCACTTTTCAAACTAAGAGAATTTTTCCTTAACAAGTTATCATTTCTCTCCTGTGTTAATTTTTGATCTATAGTTAATTTTTGATCAGATTCTGCTCTATCATGTTGAATAAGAACTGTCTTCAGAAGTTGACTGTTTAAGGGAGCAATGACTTCTTCCTGTGCTAAATTTTGATTTATAAATATTGATTTATCATTATTATCATTTCCATGTTGAGTAAAAACTTTAATTTTGCCATTAGAATCTTCAATTCGTTTTTCAGTAATATTACAATTCTTATCATTTTTAAAATTATCAGTATCTTTACTGGTTTCAACAAACTCAGTGTGTGGTTTAATTAGAGTACTTATTATATTACAAGTATAATTTCTGTTTTTAATTTTATTACAGTCCAAACATCAGGACAATTTTTGACAAAATGTGTTCTTTTCTTGCAAAAGAAACACTGTGATGGAATTCCTTTAAAAGAAATTATTAATGGAGCTTTCTCTGTTGCAAGAAGAATAGGTATATCCGTTGGTAATACATCTTTTTTAAGAGTAATTTCAAATGAAGCAATGTTTGTACATACAGGTATTTCTGTTTTTTTCTCCATTAGATATTTAAATTTTGTAACTTTACCATAATTAATCATAAGAGCTTGAAGATTTTTTTCGTCAAAATTTATGCAGCAATTTTTAATAATTCCATTAAGCAAAACAGGCCGATCCATATCCACATAACAAATAAATTTATTATCTAGATATTTAAATTGTTTTTTAAAATATTCTTTTTGTGTTTGCTCATGAAATTCTAAGGCAATGTATTTATTATTTGGGAGTGTTAATACTTTATAAATTAAACGCCATAATTAGTTGGTGAATAGAAAAATAATTTGTTGAAATATTATTTTAAATAATTAACTTCACAATTAAAATTTCTAATTTACAAATTTAAAACTAATTAAGTTTTGGCTTAAATTATATATTTCAAAATAGAGGATTGACTCATAAAATATTTTGAAATTTAAAAAAATAAACTTGAAAATCTTTCTTATTGCAAATGAAGAAACAAAAGCCTGAATTTTAAAAAAGCTTTCCAAACTGAATCTAGCAATTTTTGATAATAATACACACGTGTGCAGTTTATATATGTTTTCAATATGGAATTAATTATGTCTTGTCTTGTGAAACTATAATAGGGTTTAATAAGTTTATTATTTTTGACAAATGAAATATCCTATGATATAAACATCAGTGTGTACACACGTTTCCATGCATATACCCATATATGTTAAAATTAATCATTTATGTATTATTAAAATGAATCAATTCTTTGTGATAATTCAAAGATGTTAATTTTAAATTATTATACAACATATCTATGTTAAAATCATATATATGTTAAAATCAATCATACTTTATGAATATAAAATGTTTTTTTTAATAAGTCTATGACAATTAGAATATGTTCATTTTATATTATATAGACACATCTGTGTGTTGATATATAGATGTTTTATGTAAACCTATTGAAATATTTGTAAATCACAATGAGATAGCTAATTTTTTTTGCATTTTAATCAAAAACAGAATGCTGAATTTATAGAACACTGAACAGATCTTAATTTAATTTTATCATTGTTAAAAAATTTATATTTTGTTAAGTCATTCCAGTGAATTTATTTAATCCTAGACTAGGTTTAAAACATTATATGTTAGTATTGTCTCTTGTTGATAGTAACAGTTAAAGAGCTCTTGCTCACTGAGCTGGATTCCTGCATAACGGTCAGTTGTATGGATTGGGATTTATGTTTAGTGTTATGGATATCTAGTTGATGATGATTTCATTACTTCTCTTATGCTGGATGGTGCAAAGAGATATCCTTTAAAGTCCATGCACTACATTTTATTTAGATTTTATTATTAGAAATTTAAATTCATAGTTGGCCAGTACATTAATGCTATTAAATGGCCAGAGAGCATTGATGATGATCAGCATGTTTTAATATCTCAGCATTATTTTTTTGTCATATTCTTATGGATTACCACTTCAGTGCATCCAAATTATTGTATTGTATTGTTGCTTAAAGTTTGGCAGTGGATAAATAATTAGCCTGGTCTATAGTAGATCCATTTCAAATCCAGTCACAAGGTAGACTGTTGATTTCATTTTTTGATCATTTGTGATAATGAATAATTATTATTATTATTATTCTTTGTAATGCTGGTGAATTTATAGTTAGTCTTTGATTTTTTTGATCTCTCATGCTCCTTTCATTATATTCATTGTATATGTAAGTTTGATTCATTCATGATTTGTATTTAATTTTATATTTAAATTAGACTAATCTTGGACTTAGGGTTGATGATGATGATTGCCATCGCCCCAGGTTCACCCCTGACTCTGCACCATTACAGTATATATATATGTATGCACTAAATAGAAGATTTTTAGAGACTTTAAAGGTAATATTTAAATATAAATATAGTATATATCAGCGGTTCTTAACTTTTTCAAAATCAAAGAACACAATTTTACAAGATTTTTGTGGAACACAGTCATAAAATAAAATAATACATATATTTTTTATATTGCATAATATATTAAAAATCACATACATGATAGTTTACATATCAGTCAATAGAAAATAACAATCAGTAAATGAAATTAAAAAGAAAATTGTCAATTTTTTTAATGCGATATTTGGATCTGATGAATTTTACAAACGTTTTCAATATCTGGGCTTATGTGTGAAATAGCTACTCTCATTTCCTTTTCTATATATGTTGGCCTTTCAATGTTTCTTTGTCTTAATATCCATCAATGTTGAAAAACCAAGCTCGCATAAGTACAATGTTGAAAATTGTAATAAAATTTTAATTGCTTTTTCAGAAATAGTTTTAAATTTGGTTTGAACAAAAACCCCAAATTCTTTAACTGTTATTTCGAAAAATTTCGTTTTAAGAATGAAATCCGTTGACAATGTAAAGAATTCTTTCTCTTCTTGTAACAAAAACTCATAACATGATGTGTTGACTGAAGAAAATGGACTTTGTATCCAATCATAATTTTTGATATTCAATGTGGGAAAGTATTTCACAATTTTTTTCTAATAATGCTAAATGTTGTATTATAATAGGAATTATTTCATCGATATCATTATATTGGACTGAAGGAAATATATCTACTGTCCTTTTTTGAATTATGCACATTCTCCAAAGTAATATTTTTTTTTGAAATGCTGATAGTTTGTCCGAGGATGTAAGAATATTTTCATTTTTACCTTGCATACCAGTATTCACGTTATTTAAATTATTGAAGATATCAATTAAATATGTCATTTTAATATACCAAATACCAGAAAAGTTTTAAAAATATCGTTACCTTCATTTTGAAAAAACATTGAGACTTCATCCTTAAGTTCCAAAATTTGGTTCAGCACTTTACCTTGCGATAACCACCTTACCTTAGTATGTAAAAGTAAAGATTCATGCTGAATTTCCATAGATGCACAGTTTTTTAAATCGGTGTGTTTGTAAGGGTCATGATTTCATATAGTTTATCATATTTACAATTTGGTCTAATACCAATTTTAATGTCGTAGATAATGTTTTTGAGATAAGTGATTCTCAGTGTAAAAAACAGTATGTAAATATGATATTAAGATTTTCTTCTTTGCAAAAGTAATAAATCCTTTTATAGAATGAACTACTGAAGGAGCACCATCGGTAACAGATTCCTACACATTGGTCCCATGTCATGTTAAATTTATCTAAATATGATGAAATGGAGTCAAAAATATACTGTCCAGTTTTGCGTTCGGTAAGTTATCTTGCAGCATAAAAACTGATTCACTACTTTGTTTTCATCAATGAAATGAACAAATCCTAATACAAGAGCTATACTACTGATATGAATGGACTCTCTAGTATATGAGCCATATCACTGAGATGGTTGGTCTTGTCAATTTGTGAAGCAAAATATTGTTCGGAAAGATTATTCGTAACTGTTTTCTCAATATCATCTGAAATATGTATAATTCTGTTTTTTATTGTGTTGTCCAAATGAGGAATTTTTATTTCTTTTTTTGCATCATCACCAACATAATTTAAACTATTTCAGAACATGCTGGAAAGTGTGGTTTTAAATTTTTAGAATTATTTCGGCAACTTTATATGATACAAGTTGTGCTTTATTAGATGATATTACAAAACAATACATTTTATAATACTGACAATCTGTCTAAAAAGTCGGACTTACTTGAAGAAAAACAAAAATAATAGGAACCTTTTTAGCAAGAAACACGTCTGTACACTTTGGTTGTTGTCATTCAATTGTTTACACACAGGCTCCACCCATACATGAAATGAAACAATGACTTTTACTTTTTCGTTTTTTTATTCCATCTTAATAACTATTTTAATTTTTCACTGATTTTCAAATTTTGGCGGACATTTTCTCTAAGTTAATGGAGCACCAGTGTTCTTCAGAATACCGGTTAAGAACGTATGGTATATATTCTTAAGTAGATGTAATTAGAAGGCATTTGAATCCAGATTTTCAAACTCCCCTCAGTAATCCAATCCATCTTATACAATTGATACATGTGAAAAAAACAAATGATCTCCAATATACATTTTGGTGCTGAACAAGCACTTATCAGTTTGATCCGGATCATTATCTCCCACACATATATATAATCAGTGCTTGGTTTATATTAAGATAGCAAATCTTCAAATTTTGATGGACAGGCTTCAATCTTCTCCACTCTCCAATTCTTCAACCATCCATAATATTATATAAGTATATTTACTATACGTGTATTTAAATATTACAGATTCAGCCTATATTCCGCCCATCCCTCTTATGTGTATTTAAAACGTCTCAAGGTCCTACATATGAGAGGCCAGAATGACTTGGTCAACATACGTATGACAACAAAAATTGTAAACCAGGGCTTTGAACATGCCATCGTCAGATTTTCAATGATATAAATGGCTGGAGAGTGGAGAAGATTGAAGTCTGTCCATTAAAATTTGAAGATTTGCTATCTTAATATAAACAGAGCACTGATGATCCAGACCAACTGATGTGTGTTGGTTCAGCATGAAATACTTATATTGGAAATCAGTTATCTTTTTCACATGTATCGGTTGTATAAGATGTAATGGATGACTAAAGGGAGCTTGAAAGTCAGGGTTCAAATACCCTGTAATTAGACTTTATAGATGTAAATACAAAAATATAATGGGAACTTCCAAGTAATTTTTTAAATTAATTTCAGTCATAATGTAAACAGCCAAACAACTAATTAAAATTGGCATTGTAACACAGAAATCATGCCATTCTAGCAATAGTATTTTATTTTACCTACCTTTAAATTATATATACATATATAACTGAATATTTTCAGAGATACAAATAATAGCAGAACTGTTACTAGGCAATCACAATTAAAAATGCTAGCCCTCAAGCTGAACCCTTTGCTAAATAACACTTTGGTCTGAATTTACTGTTTTATCTTTGTCTCTTAATAAATTCAGACAAAAGAGCCATTAGCAAGTGATTCTTCTTGGAAGTTAGCAATGATAATTGTTGGTTATTTACTAATATCAGTTCTGTAAACTTTCTCTATATACATTGGAGATTATTTATGGCTTATTGAAACAAAAGAGATTTCAAGTAGAAAAGTAATAAAATAGATGTTCATATAATTGAGCAATAATCATATATATCTAATCTATATTAATTAGTATATTCAATTGACAAGTCACTTGGTTGTTGTTAATGAGATCAGATTCCATGTAGCTGCAGAAATAGCAACTGTTGCATGGGTTTGATCTCTGGTCTTTATGTTATTTAATCTTTTTTAGAAAGAGTGAGTTAGTATTGTGAGATGTGGGATTAAAGCTTAGATAGCATCTTATGAACCAGAGTGTAAAAAGTATTGGGAAAAAGATCACTTTTTATATTTTTTAAGAGGTTGTTGATTGTTAGTAGGTTGAATGAATAATGTTAGTGATAAGAGTACGACAAAGAAGTGAGGAATAATCCATTAGAAAGTGTTCAAATGTTTTTTCATTTGTATGGCAGAAAACACATAATGGATCTATGTTTATGAAGTGTCGCTTGTAGGAGAAAAAATAATTAGTAAGAAAGGCTATTATTTGATATACTATTATTATTTTCAATTTCATATGTTTGCCAATAGTTAATTTTATTTAGAAATAGTTTATGTTAGAGAATAGTGTATTTATTTGTGAGAATTATGAAGGTTTCGATAAAATTATTGTTGATGGGTGATAAAATGTCAGTAGGATTAATAGGAATTACACTATTAATACTTAGGAAGAAATTAATTAGTTTAGTCATTTCATTAATAGCTCTCTGAAAATAAAGGTAGAAATGCCATGTAATGAGAGACCATTGAATTTAATATGTTTTTGCATATTTCTTATGATTAGATCTACTGCCTTTTTATTCTAGATTAGTTTGGTGATAAGGGAGTATATATTTTTTTGGAATGAAAAAGTAAAATTTAATAATGGGTAAGAAATAATTAATTTTTGGAAATACTAAAATGTTGACTAGTGATGCCTTGGAGTATATGGAAAGGTATGTTTTGGATAATGCATTGATAGTGCTTTCTACTGAAACAATAATTCGATTTTGAATAGCAGTTTGCATTGCATTGTATGAGAAATACAGAAGTAGAAGAAAAATTGGAAGGAATGGTCTTACATGTAAGAATATTTCAAGTAGAAGATTTATTTTTATTAAAGTGTATTGAAAAATTGTTAGTATAGTTATTAAGTACAGTGCCAAATAAGGGAAGGAATTTGTTTGAGGGAAGAAAAATAATTAAGTCATTCATATAGGAGATGTGATTAACTGTTTGGTTAATTAAGGGAATATGTATTCCTGGAATTTTGTTTATTATTTCCAAAAGAAGGGGATTGATATAAGTTGTGAAGAAAAGAGAGCTAAGAGGGGAGCCTTGAGGAATAGAATTATGTGATGAAATCCATAGAGTATTTTTCCATTGAGTGTGACGGAAACTTCCTTCTCTATTTATAAGTAGATTTCCAGTGTGTAGAGGTATGGTGTTGGTATATTATATTCTTAAAGTAGCTGGAGTAGTTCAGGTATAGAAAGTGAATTAAATACAGACCTTATATCCAATTGCACAGCAATGGGTTCTGTTTTTCTATATTGCCTAATGTGGCCTATTATTACTTTAAACAAAATAGCTGCTGATGAAGTAGCCAAATCTTTTTTTGGCAAACTGAAATTTTGATAATGAAGGGATAAGGAGTCATTGGATTTTATCTTCAATAAGAGATTCATCTATTTTAATAAGAAATGGAGTCATTGACATGGGTTTAAGATTATCCAAGGGGGAAGAAAGCATATTTTTTTTTAAGGAAGGAAATCATAGAAATAGAATAAAGTTCTGGAATCATGTGTATTTATTTGAACAAATAATTAATTAAATTTTGTGAATTATTGGAATTGTGAAGTGGTTGAGATGGTTGGGTATTGCATGAAATCCTGGATGAGTATTATCAGGAATGCTGTTTAACTTGAGGGCAATATCAAATTTAATAATTGCATGATGTCCAACTTTCTCTAATTATAACACAGATTTACCTAGTTATTTCTATTGTTTGTTATAAATAATTATTTAATTAAACACCCACACAAATATATAAAAATATTTATGTTATGCTTAGTTATGCCTTCTACAAAAATTTAAATAGACACATATATTTCATGTCAATAAACCTGATGTCATCAGCAGCAAAAGAAAGTAGTTAAGAACTTAACAAACAAAGCAACACAATTTCTATTCAAGTTATATCACAACATTTAATATAATACTAAAGCTTGAACATAATTATAACAGCAATTTAACTAATCCCGCTTGAACATAATTATAACAGCAATTTAACTAATCCCATTTGTATTGGTTAATGTTAATAAACAAAAAGGAGCACTTTAATAAAATTCATTTTTAAATAAACTTATTATGTAAATAATTAGCTAATTAAACACCACACAAATATTTAATAATATTATGTTACATTTACTTACACTCTGTATAAGAAATTTTGGTTATTTAAGTGGAATTATGTTTAATTAAAAAAAAAAAAATCCAATTTCTTGTTGGACACTTGTGTAATTACATAGAACATTAATATTATTACCTATTTGCATTGGTGTTTAATTAATATTTATTTACATATTTAAGTATTTATTGGAAACAAAATTATTTTTAAATAAGTTTGATTAAAAAGTTCTGCTTTGTTTATTAATATTAGCTAATACAAAGGATGCTTTAATTAAATTATTACAATAATTGCATTTAAGTTTTAAAATCAAACTAAACGGTGCAAGAAAACTTGAATAGAAATTATATTGCTTGTTGTCAAGGTCTCAATTAGTTTTCTGTACTGCCAATGACATCAGGTTTGTTGACAGAAATACTGTATCCAGCAAGAAATTACTAGCATTTTTCATCAAGCATGGCTGCTTAAATATCCTAATATTCTACAAAAAAGTGTAAATAAATATATAGCATGCACACATTTTTTATTTAAAATTTTTGAACATCTTACATTATTTATTGTATTAAAATATGCAAAATATATGAAAAGTAAAACAAGTTTATATAGCAATTATTTATTTATTCTTAAATAAAAATGAAATGAAAAGTACTTACAACATCAGGAAAACTTTAACAATACAGAGAAAACACAGTAATATTTAGATCTACAAAAAAAAAAAAATGTTTATATAATACACATTTTAAATAAGCTAAGTACATATATATATATATTTTACAAAGATAAATTTATATAAATATATTAATTTATCATTTGTTTGAAAGTTTATGATGATGGTATTTTACTTGTAATTATATGTTGGACTATTTTCTTAATCTAATATTAATAATTCAGACTTTATCTAATTTTTTTTTTTTAAATTTTTTTTATATTAGCACAGATTTGTATAAAATAATGATTTCAGTGGTATTATTCTCTTCCCATACTAACATAGAAATCAAACCTGGGATCTTTATAGATTTATGAAAACTGAATTTAATAGGATGCTCTGTCAAAGCCAACAGTTAGTATAAAATTTTGTATACTTATCTATAAGAGTCTTCAATGACTTCTCCATTTTATCAATATTAAAGCAATATTAATGATTTTCAAGCATTATGAATTATCATACAAGTGATTTATGTGTTTATTTAACAATTCAGTGAGTAGCTTCTCTAAATTTTCTTCTATTTACTTTTTTTACACTATTCAATATTGGCTTTTCCCTATCAAACATATGTTTATTAGTACATACATGATCTGCTACTTTTGATATTATTTCTTTCTCTAATCATTATTTTGTATTCTTTTTAATCATTTTTCAATGGTGCATATAATGTTTCATAGATGCAGTTTAGATTTAGTTAAAGTTAAGATTCTCCATAATGTGTTACTATTCTGGAAAGCAGTTCTGATGTAATATTGATTGCAAATTGCCTTTAGTTTGTCTGTTATCCCTAATATGTATGTATGGATAAACTACAGCAATGGTGCACAACTGTGGATTGTAAACCCTCAAGGTGTCACAGAAAAATTGTTGAGGGTCATGAAACTTTTGAAAAATTCTCATGTTGGATAATAAATTTTTACTCGAAAAAACAAAAACCTAAAAAGTATTAAAAAGTACATGAAAACTGCTCAACTTATTATTGTGTCTCTTCACTTTTGTGTTTAAACGCTCTTTTCTTTATATTCTAATCTGTTTAGTATAAGCAGCACCTCATAATGGCATTTCGCTTATATTGCTTTCATTTTTCTTGTTAACTCTCAGTTTTGTTCTTCGTGTTAGTATCCTCCTAATGTTGATATGTGGCACTACGTTCTTGAATGTATACATTTTCTAAAACAGGCTAAAAAAGTTAATTGCTACAAATCAATAGATCTAGCAAGAACCAAATATTAATATACATTTTTTTTTTAATATGCAGTTTTCTTCAAAGATCTTATATCAAATCATATGTACTGAAATATAATATAAAGGTATATATTTTTATATTTCAAAACAAAACTTTATTGAGCAACAAACAAAGTTACATCAATAAAATACAAATAATATAGTCAGCATTCACTTGCGATTCAAATGTGTGTATAGATATACAAGGTTATAGAATGATTATCTTTTCAAAAAAAACCCCAAATATTATTCATACCCCAATAACAAAGATGAGTGAATAAGTTCACAAAAATAACACTGTATACAATTGGGCAGTGGCTCAAAGCAGTCCAACCACCTTAGACAATAAATTAGGTGTTACAGGTATATTAACTTTGATCAAAGGAAAGTCAATCAAGGGGATACTTCGTCCATTCTAGGCAAAATCTATGCGGGAGAAACAACTCACAACTCGACTGGCAGGTCCCCGAACCTCCCCTCCGATCCCATCCATGCCCAGACCAGCCATAACTCCACTTAGCGAGAACCCAGACCCATTCCTATGGATAAGGTTAATCTGCATCACCCCCCCCCCAAAGTGGGTTTGATTTATCTGGGTGTTCCGTTGATTCAGCCAATCCTGGACACTAACCGAGTCAAAGAGGACTGTGCCCGGTCATCCTCTTTCTGGGTGTGGCGATGATTGCCATCCACCCCAGCAGATTAATGAACTCCTCATGACTGTCGCCTCCACCCCCAGAGACCGAGGAGCCTGCACCAGTGGGCCAAAGAGATTGCAATGTTACACTGATGTAATACAGCTGGGAGGTGGCTCAAAGCAGTCCAACCACCTTACACAATAAATTATGTATTACCGGTATCTAAAAACACAAATGAATCCCCAAGTTCAAACATCAAGGAAGCCACAAAGAAGAGAAGCAAGGAACAGTCAATCAAGGGGATGCAACCGTACAGTGGGCCAAAGAGATTGCAATGTTACACTGATGTAATACAGCTGGGAGGTGGCTCAAAGCAGTCCAACCTCCTTACACAATAAATTATGTATTACCGGTATCTAAAAACACAAATGAATCCCAAGTTCAAACAGCAAGGAAGCCACAATGAAGAGAAGCAAGGAATAGTCAATCAAGGGGATTCAACCGTCCATTCAAGGCAATAATCTATGCGGGAGAAACGACTCTCAACCCGACTGGCAGTTTCTCAAATGGCTCCCCTCAGACCACATCCATGACCAGACCAGCCAGAA
Source organism: Epiperipatus broadwayi (assembly GCA_028023455.1). Taxonomy (NCBI): domain Eukaryota; kingdom Metazoa; phylum Onychophora; class Udeonychophora; order Euonychophora; family Peripatidae; genus Epiperipatus; species Epiperipatus broadwayi. The sequence goes on from JAQFVV010006230.1 coordinate 7,396,297, forward strand.
CTCTATTTTGTGAGACCCCAGAATCACCCCTTGGACAAGATTAATCCACCTCGGACCCCCGAATCGCAAGTGAGTTAGATACATCTGGGTGTCCCGTAGGTTCAGCCGTTCCGGAACACTAACCAAATCAAAGAGGGCAATGAGAACAGTGCCTGGTCATCCCTTTCCTGGGGGTGGCAATGATTGCCATTCCCTCCCGCAGATCAACGAACCTCTCAGGACCATCACCTCCATCTCTGAGACCAAAGCTTCAAGCAAAACCCTGTGACTTCCAATCCAACAGTCCAAATGGGCAGGGACCATACTCGGTCTACCTGCCCATAAATGTACTGTTAACCAAGGAAACATGACAACAATACTAATATGAGCCAGTCCAAATGGGCCGGGACTATATTCGGTCTACCTGCCCACCTAGAACCACAGAGAAATTACATAGGTGATTAATCACAAAATACATGGAATTAAATACCTTGATTCCAAAAATACATAATGATAAGTACATTGATTCATTGTAGTCTTGAAAACGATGGCTAGCCTTACCTGCGAACCATGAGAACACACCATCTGACCATATCACTTTATACACTAAAGTACTGTTGTTAACTCTTGATATGTGTCAAACGTTTTAAATACTTGTTGACTGTAAAGTTCTCTAGGGATTATAATCTAGCCTATATATTTCCACTTGGTTATTCCGATTATAAAAAGTGTGATTAGCATTGTAGAATTCTTGCTTATTGTTTGGTTGTACAGCAGAGATTGATAGCAACCAACCTGTTCTAATATCTAGTTTCTGTAACCAAGTTGTGGACTTGATTGTAGTAAGATTCCAACTGGGACTCTTGTATTGATCCTATTAGAATTCTGCTTATCTTAGTTGAAATCTAGGTCGTGATTAGTAATCAAGGTTTCAGTTATGTAGTCTAAAAGTTTGTAATTAATCTTTGGATATTCCTTGTAATTGTTGGATTAAAGCAGATTGAGTGAATTGTGGCTTCAATATCTCTGTTTGGGTCTATATCATCATTTGAACTTATTTTTATCTTTTAAATCATTGTTTTTTGGCTCAGGAAACACTTTGTTGTAATTCTGTGTCAATTTGCAAGTTTTCTCTTTTTTGTGGCGCCCCAATCGTACTGGAAGTGGCCCAATAACTTTTGATCAAATCATCGGAAAAATTCTTGTGCAGGGAGATAGCTTAAAAAAGGGTATATATTTTTTATGTGGTAAAACAACTTTTATTATTGTTATCCTTATATGCTTATAATAGAATGATAGCAACTTATAATGGGTAATGTAAAATTTCAGTTTGAGTATGAGGGTCGAAAGTGTAAAAAGATTGCATACCATTGCACTACAATAACTGTACTGGTTTTTTTTTTTTTTATTGTTTAATTATATGGCTTTCTTGATGATAGCTGATAGGTAACTATTCTTTATGAAAATTTGTTTTATGTAGGATTTTTTTTTTTTCATATTCAAAGTATACTGGAACTCTTAATATCCAGCATAACAACAACATACTTACTAATACCAAAGAATTCTTTCAACAAAACCAAAAGATAGCTATGAGTCTCACTGTCACTCCTGATAAGCAATATTTATATAAAACAACTTAAAATCACAGCCATAAATACTTTCCCATCTGTACCTAAAGTCTGGTTTTGTTATGTGAATGATAAATTTGTTGTATGGGCATATAGTAAAGAAGTATTACAAATATTTTAAATCCACATCAATAACATATTCCTTTTAATTAAATTCACAATAAAATTAGAACAAAAATAAAATTTTTCAATCTTACATGTTCTTGTGACAAGACTCTTGATGGCAAAATTAAAACTACAATTTATAGACTCCTTACTCCCATAAGAAAATATTTAGTATATATATCCAACCATGGCAGAAATACAAAAAGTGCATTTAAATTCTCATGATGGACAAAAGCAAAAGAAGACTGTTCAGAAACCAGTGATCTTGTAGGGAAAAAATCCTAAATAAAACAAATTTCTCATGATTATCCATCATTTAACATTAAGAAAAACTTAAAAAGATATTAAAATATATATATAAATAATAATTATAGGTTGTGTAATACCAAAATAAATTGCAATCTATAATATCAGAACAGATTTCCAAAGCCATATCACACCAAGAAATTCTAAACTATACAAAACTTAACCTTGAAATATTAAAAAAAAACTACATCAATGTAATATCATATAAATGAGGAAAGACATACATCAGTAAACAATCATCTCTGAAAATGATTAAGAGCATAAAGTAATAATTAGAGAAAAAACAAATGACTAAAGTAGCAGACACTGCATATACTAATGAGCATATGTTCAACTAGGCACAAACAAGAATACTGAATAGAGAGAAAAAAAAAAATTGAAGAACTTGCTTAAATGACAATGGCAAATAATCCCATAAGTCAAGCTAGTGTGATAATTTATAATGTTTGAACCTTGCCTTTAAATAAAAGTCAAGAATTTAGAAGGCCCTCATAGATAAGTACATAAATTTCTACTGAATGTTCCCTTTGATAGAATAATCTAGTTGGATAGAACTTTACCTTAAATTAAGTATTCATAAATTTAAAGGTCTTTGGTTCGATTCTCATGCTAGTACAATTATTGATCAGGCTGACATTACCTGAAGAAGAGAAAAAATACTATTTGAAACATTGTGTTATACACTAGTTTGTGTTCCATTATTACCAAGTATATATATGTAAAAAAGTTTAAATAAAGTTTGAACTTTTTTAAAATACATTTAATACTAGATGTAAACAATCCAACATATAATTACAAATTATATGAATTTATAATTACAGTACATTATACAGAAATTAAGAATAACTAATAAATAAAAAAAAAAAGAAAGAAAGCAATATTGGGGATTTTATGGATAACTTATTCCACATATTAGACAATGGATATAATTCTTAGTTTTCTCAATTCATTATAATAAAACGAATCATTATTTAAAAACAAAACATCCATATATATAACTAATTTTAAATGCTTATATAAAGTCTATTATAATGATTTCAGCAACTATATGAAATATTCAAGCTTGAGTTTGAAATCAGCCCAGTAAAAGTGAGAACTATTTTTAGATTTTCAACAGACTTCAGACTTTTCCCTCATAGCTAATCCACAGCTATTCTGTTAGATGATGAATGGACATCAAACTAGAGATTAGCAAGAGCATAAAATAATAAAACTGTCATATCTCATAGTTAGCTTGCGTAATAAATAGTTTTCTCCTTCAGTGTTCTTCTCTGGAGAGCCACTTTTGGAAACATTTTCCATACAGTTAGATATATACCTATGTATATAAAATCATAAATCATCTGCTTTAAGACAAGTTTCCTACATATTTTAAAATACATGTTCTTTGTGTCTTTAATTCTATTTTCTTTTTCCATCATACAAGCATATCTACATCAATAAAGTCCATTTAGCATTTAAAGTCAATAATAAAATCTGACAATTTATTGTAAATGAAGTCTTATATAATGCTATTAAAAACACTAATTTACTATTATTTCTTAAATGGTATGTTATCTCTCTCCCTATCTCACATAAAAACATATTATAACAAAATACTATTTTATCATAAATTATTTAAGTATTCTTTATACCTCCATCTAATCCAATCTTCCAATTCTCTCACTGTTTGCTTAGTAAGACTTTGTATACATTTTTTATGTACTTATTGTATATTATGAAGTTTCTTAAATTAGAAAAAGTTTGTCTCATGCTTGCTGCTATGCAGCTAAACTGAAAAAAAACCTCTACATACATTGTAAATACTTTTCTTTTATTTTTACTAATATTATACAAATATTTGTCCTAATAAAATTTCCTTAATTAAAACAAAAGTTGATCAAACATTTTTTAATCTAATAAATCACTAACATAGTCAATTGAATTCCTTATTAATTTCTTCAATAATAATACTTTTCAATAAATTTTATTCAGTTAATTTTTCTCTTTCATATCTATATCTCAAAAGACTTGCAAATTTTTTTTTTTTTTTGCCTTTTCCTATTAACAAATCATATTTATAACCCAAATAACCACACATACACCAGGCAAAAAATTTAAACAACTTTTTCTTAATCCAAATCACATTGGCCTATAATATGTATTGTCTATTGTTAAAACATATTCAGTTATTGTTAGACTAATTTTAACTTTCCTTTTTTTTTCTCCTCTACCAATTATTTCATCCTTTTCAATGCTATATTATTTCATTATCAATCTGATCACATAGTTTCTTTTTGCATGAATATTTTCATTCTATGACTATTAACTCTTCATTATTAAATCATTCTTTTTTTTCTTGCAGTCATTATTTATTATATATATATTGTAACAAGATAAAAATGAGGGCATACTCTTCTTTTAATGTCCCACAGATTTGGAAGCCATTTGTAATAGGATAAAAAGTTGCTCTACAGATTTAAACAGCATTTTATAACTGAAATGAAAAGATGATGATGAAATAACCTTTATTATCACCCTTAAAGTAAGGACACCATTTATAACATCTAAGATATGACAAGGCCATGATAGAGTGATCCTGTTTAATTACGTTCTGCAAATTGTAGCACCATTTGTAACAATAAATGTTTGCTAACCTCTATCATAGCCCCAATGATTTGGGTGACATTTTAAACAGATTGAAAATGTGCAATGGGAAATACTAACTCTAATATAACCTGAATAAAATATATAGCCCAATCATTGGTCACCCTATGTAACAGAATAAAAATGAGTCCTGAAGTTGGAGATCATTTGAAACTGAATAAAATATATATCAAAGAAAATTAATAATAATTTTAGAATGAATATAATAAATCAAATTAAATGAATACCAATCAATAAATAATTATTCAATACTTAATATAACCCTTTGTCTAATCACATATCAGACTGTTAAGTATACTAAAACAAAATAGTGCTGATAATCTTTATTATAGATCATGAATTCAAACAGCATTTAGAATAAACAAAAAAACAAACAAAATTATAGTTTCAAATATCCTAAATATAAACCTTACTTAAAATAAATTAAAATAAAGCAATTAAATTACATATCATTGTTCTAAAACCATGATATATGCTTAAGATAGATTTCACTTATAATCGAATGAAAATAATGATAAATCATTCAACAACTAAATTCTAATATACCTAACAGATCAAACATTCATTATAATAATATAAACTTTTACTGAAATTTAATGATGTTCCCATATTTAAATACCATAATACAGGAATGATTGAAATACCAGCTTTAGTATGTCCTAATAAGTTTACAATATTCATAATATGTAAAAAAAATATATCACCCAAGAATTAATTTTAAATCCTAGTTTAATAAAATGATAAATAATACTAACTGAGCCATGCTATACTCATATATTAATTCAATATGTAATATCTATAAACCTATAGGATAATCTTGAATCTATAATATCCAATCATACCAGTATATAAAAGAAACAGATTTCTATTGGATATTTATAACTAATCATATCAATTTATTTTAAATTTCCTGCAACTAAATTACTAAAATTGTATATTATAACAATCAAAACTAATAAAAAAAATTCTTAGAATTTATTATAATCAAATATTAATATTAAAATTTAATATTTAATTTGATTCATGATCCATATCAACTAAATTTAAATATAATTAAAGCAAATCATTCTGACTTATAATAGAACTAAATATACTACTATCAGCTTTATAACTGAATGAGATTAAGATCTTAATGACCAACCATAAACTCAATACAGTACTTATCCAATCAATAATAATTTAGATAAAACATGCAAATATTTTAATTATGATTATATATAAAGTTTATATCTAGTCACATAATAATTATAGAATTCAATAAAAAATATAATCATACTCACTTATCAATCCTGAAATTTGATTTCTTGATTATGTGATATAGTTATTTTGAATAAATTTTACAATATAGTCAGGTTATCTTGCACCACTCAAATGTTATTAATCAATGAATCCATGTGCACAATTGGACAATAATTAGACTAGTTTATTTGTTTTAAGTTAAATTAAAATTTATTAATACATATCAATTATAAATATATATACACATATATGATGAATAGATTGTAACCATTGGTATATACACCTATGATCTAATTGCATATACAATAAACCATCAATTGACATTAATTTCATATAAAAACATATATAACATAACGATATACATATCCCATTACATCATTTTAAAAACTAAAATAAATTAAAAGTTAATGTAAAAAAATAAAAAAAATATTAATTAGATTCAATTTTAAAAAATCATGTTTTAATCTTAAAATGGAAATGATTGTTTTATTACATGATTGTAAGTCAGATAAAAGATATAAAAAAATTAAAGATTGACCAAGCCACAGCAATGTCAAGTTCAATGGATCCATACAATGCTGATAAAAGGTTATAAAAGTATAAAAGAGAAAATTACTGAATTCATCAGATTGTTGTTTTAAATCTGTATTGTGGACTCCGTGATACAATAAAGTTTTCCTTTGCATGCACCAGCCGATGAAAGTGAGCATTAAGATGGATTTCTAAATCTGCCGGAATCCGGAAAGTATGAACTCTTTTGTTTATTTAATATGAACTTTTACAAACTTTCAATTAGTAACCTAAAGTATGAACTCTTATCTAAACATTTCCATCATTTTTTCTTTATTTATTAACTAAATTATTAAAATGTATTAAATATAGGTTGGGTATAGATGGCTGCATAGATTCGTTAACGTTTCTATTAGTTATTTCTTAAGATTTTCATATACAGAATATATATGCCTGTAAGTACACAGCCACTTCATATATATCAGTAAAGATGACACCTCATGCTGAATGTCTAAATGTATTTACCCATATGCCCTTAAGTTATTATTGTCAATGCGGCACCTTATGATTAGTGTCAAAGAAATTTACTTTGTTGTAAATTTCTCCTAAGCAATTCAATTAATAACATTAAATTTAGAATCGTTTGTTAGTTTAAAGGGGTTTAATTTCAGAATATTTGTTTCGTAGTTGGGTCGATGCTGGTGGAGAGATATATGGGTGTAAAGTCACCAACCAAGGCAGCAGTTGGTGGCCGAAGGCAGAGGGTGCTAAGAATCCCCTGATTGCGAATTCAGGCTATCATTTGATGACGACTTTTTATTTAGGTACTTACAACTGCATATCACTTTCAAGTGAAGGAAGAATGCAAGAGTTAGAAGAAATGTCTTATATTAAATGGGACATTATTGGACTTTGTGAAGTTAGAAGAAAAGGTGAAGAAACAATTGATTTAAAAAGTGGACATGTACTCTACTACAAAGGCACAAATATTGGAAATACAAGTGAAGTAGGATTAATTATAAGTAAAAAATGAAAGAATAACATTGTGGAGATTGATGGTGTATCGGACAGAGTGGCAAGATTAGTTTTACAACTTAATAGCAAATACCAAATGCAGATAATTCAGGTTTATGCCCCAACAAGTTCTCATAGTGATGAAGTAGTAGAAGATTTTTATATGTACAAAAGGCCTTTGATCAGAGTAAACAACATTTTAAAATTGTTATGGGAGACTTTAATGCTAGAATTGGTAAACAAATGAAAGATGAAAGTGCTGTAGGTCATTTTGGTTATGGTAATAGAAATGAGAGAGGACATAGATTTGTGGAGTTTGCAGAAAAAGAAAAACTTTATATTATGAATTCTTTTTTTGAAAAAAATGTTAAAAGGAAATGAACATGGAAGCATCCAAATGAAGGTACAGCAGAATTGGATTATATTTTGACTAACAGATAATATATATTTCAAGATTGTAATGTTCTTAATAAATTTAACACAGGAAGTGATCATCGATTAGTAAGATGTAAGATACATGTTAATGCAAAACTAGAGACAAAAATTATTAAGAAAAACAATATTTACAAGTGATATTCCTAATCTTCAGAAACATTCTAATGAATTTAAATTAGAACTTACAAATCGGTTTCAAGTATTAGTACATTTTGAACATAATTCAGATTTGAATGAAATTAATAGGAAAATAATTGATACACTTTTAAAAACTGCAACAAAGATAGCTGGTAAAAAAAAGCAGCAATTGACCAATAAAATTTTTACTGAGACTAGAGAATTTATGAAGAAAAGAAGGAATATGAGGATATACAACAATGATGCATTAAAAAAAAGATTGAATATCTCGAATTTTGTAAAATGGTGCGGAAAAGAGTTGAAAATGATATAAGAAAGTATAATTGTGAAGTAGCAAGGAAAGTTGTAGAAGAAAATAAAAGTCTAAAGAGTGTAAAACAATATTTTGGTATTGGTAGGAAATTTATATCTGCAATAAGAAAAAAAGATGGCATTATTACTAAAAAGAGAGATGACATCATGAAGTGTGTAGAAGACTTCTATCAAGAATTATATAGTAATAAAGAACAAGTACCTCCTATACCTATTATATCTTCTGAATTGCCCAGATTTTGAATGAAGAAGTGAGACATGCAATTAAATTTATGAAGAAAGGGAAGGCTCCAGGTAATGATGGAATTATACTTGATATATTAAAAGAAGCAGGTGAAGAAATAGAAAAAAATTTAGCAAAGTTATATTCCAAATGTCTAAATGATAAAGATGTATCAGATGATTGGATGAATGCAGTATTAATATTAACATTTAAAAAAGGTGATAAAGAAGATATTAGAAATTACAGACCTATCAGAGTTTTATCAGTTTTATATAAATTTTTTACTAAGATAATTACAACTCGTCTACAGAGAACACCGGACTTCCACCAACCAAGAGAACAAGCTGGATTTAAAAGTGGTTTTAGTACAGTAGATCATATCCAGGTATTGAGAGAAGTTATAGAAAGGACAAATGAATATGAGTTACCATTATGCTTAGGATTTGTAGATTATGAAAAGGCATTTGATTCTATAAACATTTCTTCAGTGATTAAAGCAATGGATCATCAAGGTATAGATCCAGGATATTGTCATATTTTAAAGAACATTTATAAAAATGCAATAGCAACAATTAGATTACATAATGATAGTAGGAAAGTCAACATTGAGAAGGGTGTAAGACAGGGTGACTCCATATCTCCAAAACTTTTCACAGCAGTGCTGCAAGAAGTATTTTGTGGATTAAAATGGGAAGCTAAAGGAGTGAAAGTAAATGGAAATTATTTAGTCATTTAGATTTTGCAGATGATGTAGTTGTTTTTGCAAATAATACTTTAGAGTTACAGGAAATGTTGCAGCAGTTATCAGATGAAAGTAGGACTAAAGATAAATGTTAAAAAGACTAAAGTAATGTTTAATAGATTTTCTCAAAATATGAAAATAAAGATTGATTATGATGAATTAGAAGAAGTTAACAGTTACAAATACCTTGGTCAGATTATTAATACAGATGGAAACATAATGGATGAAATTAATCATAGAATTAATCTTGGTTGGAGTGTTTTTGGTAGAAATAATTTGATACTAAAAGGAAATATGCCTATGTGTTTAAAAGGAAGGTTTTTAATAAATGTGTTTTGCCAGTTCTTACTTATGGATCTGAGACTTGGACACTTAATAGAAGAGCAATACAGAGACTTCAAACCACTCAAAGAAGTATGGAGAGATATATGTTGGGAGTAACAAGAAGAGATCGAAAACGCAATGTATGGGTAAGAGAACAGACAGGTGGTACTGACCTAATTGAAAAAATTAAAAGACTGAAGTGGAGTTGGACTGGACATATTGCTAGAAGAGATGATAATAGATGGACAATTGAAATTTTAAATTGGATTCCAAGAGATTGTAAAAGACTCAGAAAGAGACCACATGTAAGATGGATGGATGAAATAAGAAAGTGTGCAGGGGTGATGTGGAGAAGAGAGGCTAAAGATCGGAAAAGAAGGATTGAACTTGGAGAGACCTTCATCCTGCAGTGGATTGATAATGGTTGATGATGATGATTTCAATGTATTTGAAACATGTTTAGCATACAGGGCAACTTGCCCATTTGAATGCATGACCCAAAGGTGTAGTCATCACATTACAATGTACGCAGATGTATTTCCTGCAACATTGATTTCCTTTAGCTCTATAGATAGGGACTATAAGTTGACAAAAGTTTCGCTCTCCCTCATACATAGCACTTCTCTTTAATATTTTATATCCGTGATTCCTTCGCCAGACAAACGCATGTCCTTTAAATAATATCACGCTGCAGACGCACATTCCTGTCAGCGTGGTTTTATGCTAGCATCTTCATATTGCATTGATTGCGTCTGTATATCAGGAAGCAAGCATTGGTTTAGCTATGAACTTTTAGCCTGAAGTTGAATGTTTTTCTTTTTTTTTTAACAAATTGTGTATTCTATATAGCCTATCTATACTCAACATTCTACAATAAAAATATTATATAAACTGTCAATCTGTGAGTGAGATAAAATTATTCCTCAAATTTAAATTTATATAAGTGTGTCAATAAATGTTTTTGTGTGTTATTATTGGCAGTGGCTTATTATTTTTTTTTTTAATAGTAAAAAATATATTTTAAGAATTAAATCTTTTTCTTTATTAAAATGTTGAAGAATTTATTATAAATCTCAGCTACTCCTTGAGCTAGTGGCATGGGCTAACGGTCAATAATAAAATAAAAATTAAATCTTAACAAGATGTATCTGCCAACACTATAAGGTTCGAATAGCCTAGTGGTGTCCTGTCTGGCAGATATGGTAAGAGACCATTTTCCCTGACCGTTATAATATATATTTAATAAATATATATATATACAAAGATGAATCTAGTTATTTGTTAATAAAAATGTAAAAGAACAAAATAAAGTGAATACTTATTGCGATAAAATCCTTGATTGAACTTCTAACATAAGTGAAATATCTGAAGTGAATTTAAAATCAATAAAAAAAATAATTAAATATAAAAATAATAATTACAATGCCACTAGATATAAGTTTAAACTTAAAAAATGCACTTTATATTTTGGTATGTGAATAGACTACTAATTAACTTAAAATTATTACATTTTTAAATGAAGAGAAGCAAATATATATATATCAATAATAATGATAAATATAAACAAACGGCCTGAATGAGAGTATTTAAAAACAGTATTTATGAAATGGCATTATAGTTCTGATGTCTATTTTAAACTACAAACCAATAGTAAGTCATTATTCCAGAGAAAATATAATATATTTGCGAAAACTTAAATTCAAATTACATTTTATAGATTCCGATGTTTTATGTATATATCCAAATTATTATTTCAAATAATAATTATTTGATTTATATGATGTTACATACATAAGTATGAGTTTATATTCATGATGATGTGAAGACATATCCTTTCATGAACAAGTATTATTTCAAAATACTAAGAATGAATAGATGCTAACTTTATCTAGGACAATATGATGAAAAATTAAACTGATTCATATCTTAGTAAAAAATGATCAATCAATCTAATAAAATTACAAAGGCAGGTAGATATGACTTGTATATCTTCTGATATTTGTAATCCATTTTTAAAATGTAGGTAATATCCACTTTAAAGGATAAAATACTCTAATGGTTTATAATGTAATGAAGTAATTTCGATGATTTTTTTCTTTTATAATAAATTTGCTGTTATCCCATTAAATTTTCTTGATATTCTGCCTGGTTTATGGGCAGATAATATTAACTCTTACCCCTCCATTTTATTTAGTCAACTATATACTATGAAAGAAATAAAAAGAAAATCATATAAAGAAATTGATTTGTGCATACATTTAAAGCCAAAACAAGAGAGAATGAGTTCAAATTATTCAGTTCTATTGTAAGATTTTTTCATTGACATCAGTGTAACTAAATTAGCAATACACTACATTCACTCTTTAAGCGATTTCCGGTAGCATTCCATAAATAAATAAAAATCTTACTACACAATAATTATAAATTAAAAAAAAAATTATTTCACAATTATTACATATAATAAATATTTACATTTTTAATATACAAATACTATTTTTCATTCTAATATAAATTAAACAATTTACACTATATTACAATGGAAATATATTTTTATACATATTTTCTCAGTATAATATATAAAGGACAAATATATTTGAAATATTAAACATTTATTTGTACTGTTTATAATTTACTATCGTGAATGAAGTAACAAAAATGAAACATATAAGAACAGATTAATAATTTCATCCAAACTATATGCTTTATTATTTACATATTCATTTTCCTTTTTAAAATGAATAAAGTCAATTTACAATACAATTAATAAACAATTTTATATTAATATTATTGTTATCATAGCAACCCATTTCAATGTTTCATAAGTTTACATATTCACCATCCAAAAATCAAACAAGAAAGGTAAAAAAAAGAAAAGAAAAAGACTGACATCTTACTACATATTGAAATACATCTCAAATTTCAGTAAGTACAATATATATAAATAAATCAAACCAGCTCTCATGTTGAAATAAACTAATAGAATATCAGCAATTGGTTATCAAAATAACTCTATAAATAGATAGTAAATTCCATTTACTAATTTACTATCTAATTGTAGTGTTGCTTTGAATACACATTAAGGATATTTTATTGGCTTATTTAAGCACAAGGAGCTAAACGGAATCCATTATCTATTTGTAATGTTATCTTGATAACAGATTGCTGATGCAATTTACATATAACTAGTTAGCCATTGTCACCAATTATATATAAACAATGAGAAGAAGTGGTAATATGTTGGATTATTTCCATCATCTATCAGTAAATGTTAAAAGTATAGACACTTTTTAACTTTATTTGAACTTTTCAAATACAAACAACTTGTTGGTAATAACAGACTAATATTCAGTACAAGTTAGTAATGATACATTTTGAGTAGTCTATTTGTGTGTTATTACTAACAAATTGTTTGTATTTGAAAAGTTTAAATAAAGTTTAACATTTTCTATACATTCATCATTTACTGACAGATGATGGAAATAGTTCAACATATTATTACATCTAATATACCATCATCACAAACCTTCAGGCAAATACTAAACAATCAGAAGATTTTAATATATTCTAATCACAAATATTATTATATATAAAACTATATAGCAGGGGTCAGCAACTTATGGCACCCGTGCCATGCTTGGCACGCCAATGATTATCAATGGCACTCTGAATAAATTGAAATAGTAAAAAAATATATTTTAATTACAGTGTCTTTTTTTTTTTTTTGTTTTTACATTCTACATTGAATTTACGATTAAATCATTATTTATCAAAAAATAATACACTTGACTTCATTTAAAAGATATTTTTATTTTCAAGTGAAATAAATTCTACATATTCACATTTTACTTCTGATAATATTAAAAAATGAGATCGTAATCCAAATAAAAAGCTTATTACGTTATCAATTCTAGAAAGCTATTTTTGGTAGTTGAATGGTAAATAATCGATGCTCATTGGTGGTGCTTCTTTCAAAAAAGAGATTCTCATGGCATACTGACTGAGAGATTCCCAAAATGTCCCACAAAAGACAAAAATGTGATATTCGCTCTTTTCAAGACTCTTGGACAAATGAATATGGATTTGTACAGCAAAAAGATCGTGCTGTGTGTACATTATGCTGTGAAAGTATTGTGTGTCATACCTCAAGTGTACAAAGACATTATCAAACTAAACATGTGTTCATGTTTAAAAACTCAGATGAGAAAAGTGAAGCTATAAAAAGAGCTGTTTCTGCCTTTAAGAAACAAACTACTTATTTTAGTCAAATAATTGGAACCCAAAATAAAGCCACCAAATGTAGTTATACAATTGCTCATTGTGTGGCTTCGAAAGGCAAACCTTTCACAGATGGACAATTCATCAAAGAAACGTTTTTGAAAAGTGCTGAAATCTTATTCAGTGATCTACCAAATAAACAAACAATACTGTCTCGAATTTGAGAAATACCAGCTTCTGCAAGATCAATTCAAAGAAGAATAACTGACATGGCTGAAGATGTAACAACAAAACAGAAAACCAGTTTACAACAAGCTGTTGCATTCAGTGTTGCTGTTGATGAAAGCACTGATGTAAATGATGTGGCACGCCTAGCAATAGTTGCACGATATTGTGACAACAATCATATTTATGAAGAATTGTGTTGCTTGATTCCTCTTACTGGTACAACAAAGGGACATGATATTTTCACTGCATTTTTCAATTATTTTGAAAATCAGAAAATTAACATAAATAAAATATTTAGTGTTACTACTGATGCCAGCCGTGCAATGGTCAGAAAGGAAAAGGGATTTGTTAAACTTCTTGAAAATCATATTAAACATCGAATATTGAGTTTCCACTGCATTATACACCAGGAAAATTTAGTTGCAAAAATCTCATCACAATGCTTGAATTCTGTAATGGACACTGTCATTAAAATAATTAATTTCATAGTTTCTCATTCTTCATTAACACATAGGCAATTTAAATCCCTTTTGCAAGAAATGAATAGTGCATATATAGACCTCCCTCTATACAGCAATGTTCATTGGATTAGTCGAGGTAATGTCTTGAACAGGTTTGTATCATGTCTGAAAGAAATCAAGATGTTTCTTGATGAAAAAGAACAACATTATCTGGAAATAAATGATGAAGACTGGTTATGCAAATTGATGTTTCTGACTGATATAACTCAACACCTGAATGAGTTAAACTTGCATTTGCAAGGGAAGGGTCAAACAGTACTAGAACTTTTTGAATATTGGAAAGGATTTGCATCAAAATTAGATATATTTTGGCATGATATTACCACTAACACCTACAAGTACTTTCCAAATGTAAAGGCCCATGCAAATCAATTTAACATTAACAAAGATGAACTTCAAAAATACATTGAAGCTCTCAGAGAAGAATTTTCCAAACAATGTGAAGACTTCCAAATACACACACCCATATTTTCTTTCCTCATCAAACCTGACTTAATTGATTTAAAGATGACTCCATTTGATTTATCTCTTTTTGAGTGGATGGATATTGATAGTTTTGAAATGGAATTAATCGAATTAATGTCATCAGAATTGTGGAAAACTAAATTTGTAGAATTGCGGAAAACTCTTGAAGGGAACTGTCTAGAAAAGTCGGCTGTCATTCTCAATTGTTGGATATCATTACCTGAAAGATTTAATTCTTTGAAAAAAAACTGCTTGTGCTCTGCTTTCGGCATTTGGTTCAACTTACTTATGTGAACAAATTTTCTCACATATGAAAAATATTTTGAGTTCACAAAGAAGTTGCCTAACACCTGAACATTCAGAAAGAAGCATGTGAAGCTAAAAGTGACCAATTACATACCTGACATTGAGCAACAAAGAGGTACAAGGGCAAGGTTCACATTAATTTATTTTAATAATAAAAAATGGCTAATCATATTAGAATTCATGATATTTTTTTCTTATTTAAATTATATATTTTGTATAGGTAAAAAGTTGTAATTTATAATTTGTAATATAATTTTTAATAAGCATGTTAAAAATTACAAATTTAAAAAAAAGGTACTTTTCACATGATTCTAAGTATTTTAAAATATTGAATGACCAATAATATAAGATACAGTTATAATGGACTTCAAAAGTATATATTATATAGTAGTATATATTATATACTATAATATATATAACTTTGAAGCTTATTATAACTGAACCAATTTTGATAATATAATAAGATTGTTAAAATCATGTTGGCACGCGGAATAACATTGTAACATAGGTTCGGCACCACACTACTAAAAGGTTGCTGACCCCTGCTATATAGCATTAACTGTCAAGTTCTTTTCCTAATGTAGCTTTAGTTACTCAAAAAAAAAAAAAAATGCTTCTCATATAATTATAAATTCTAATTATTTAATGCTTTTCTTCCAGGGCTTGTTTACTTATTTAGAATTAATCTTCTACAATAACCTCTAATAAAAATTCAGGACAACTAATGGTTATTCCATTCATATGCTTCATATATGGATTTTATCAGCCACTAATCTATGTAAATGTGAGCAAACCTAAAACAATAAACCACATAGTTAATGATTGCCAGTGGCATAATTGAAGGACTTAATAAAGTCAATGATTATTTTATTTCCTAATTGGAATCTCTAAGAGCTCCTTTATGATATTTTGTTAAAAGTTAAATTGTAAACAAATAACAATAATATCCATCATCAAGTTTCACATTGGATTCATTACCCATACAAATGATCAATGATTTTTAAAAATTAGTAATTTATTTTATTAAAACAGCTTAGATGGAGTTGATGGCAAACTTTAGCAGAACTTTCTTTTCTGATCTTGTTTTTAATATTATTGCAATATTTTCTTATTAATTTCTAATGATCTGTTTTATTTTATAATACTTTTTAGCCTTTATTGCCCAATTTACCATTCCTAAATTCTGATTCTGAATAACAATTTATTCAACTCTTATTCAACTCCATTCATTAGTGTTCATACTTTTTTCCAACATATTTATTATACTTAAAGCTATCTAGGATCTATTCTTAGGCTATAATGCTAACACTTGATATAACCCCAATGTGTACATTTATATTAAATATAAAGATGTTACTGAAGTCATGTCCACCATTTTTCATTATAGCATCAATATTTCCATAATTTTCAGGATTTCCAAAATTTATTCCTTACTTATAAGAAATTAAAACAGGCAAAACTCTCCATACAGTAGTGCCACTCAATGCAAGCCAGAGTAATCAATGGGGGCCAGAAGGCAATTGAGATCTCAATTTCAAATAAGATAAATTAATAAAATGTAATCAATAAATTCATAGAAACATGATAAATCTATTGATTATTTATCATTTTGATCTTCTGTTTCATTATTAAAACTATTATTACACTCTTAAATAAAAAAAAGTCAAAAATAAACAAACAAGAATACCATAAGTTCTTTTATTTCATCAAAAATTGCAACTACAGTAATATAAAAATTGAATTTTTGATAAATTTTATCATATTAAACCCCTGATTTCTCTACAACTCTATCAACTTGTCAATATCATCATAAATTTCCCATTATTAATTTCTATGATGATTTTTCTTCATTTACTTGTACTCTGTTGTTGAATTACTAAACACTAAAGTACGAATGTTGAAATTTCCATTGAACGTGATCTTTATTTAAATAGTTTAATATCTGAACCATCCTGGAAATATTTCTATGATTAAAGACACATCTTTGATTTTTCTTTCATTATTATTATTGGATTTCATTTAATATTTCATTAATAAATTGCTTAAATTATCATTAGAAAAATATGCCAATGGAAACTCAAAATCTATGTCAATCTGACTATTTCACATAATTTAAAAGTTGATTTTCAGCTACTTTATAGGCCCTTTCCATTAATACGGTATGTCATTTTCTTAAATTTGCTGTTTTCTCTTTAATCACGATGATTTAATGACTTCCTCAAGTTTTGATTTATTATCTGTCACAGAATTGAAACAATCATTGAACATAAAAAGTTATATTCAATACCAACTTCAAATAAATTGTAAACTCATAATTGGACAATAATCTAATACACAAATGAATCATAGATAATACAAAATACATTTGAGATGTAAAATAAAATAAAAATTAATTAAAATATGAAGCATAATCAATTACATTCTTAAAAATTAAACATAAATAAAAATGTTACTGCAAATAATTT